>CM060121.1:33446706-33466706 GCA_030522415.1 Channallabes apus
ATAACGTTTTACCTAAAAGCTAAAATAACGTTTTACCTAAAAGCTAAAATAGCGTTTTACCTAAAAGCTAAAATAACGTTTTACCTAAAAGCTAAAATAGCGTTTTACCTAAAAGCTAAAATAGCGTTTTACCTAAAAGCTAAAATAACGTTTTACCTAAAAGCTAAAATAACGTTTTACCTAAAAGCTAAAATAGCGTTTTACCTAAAAGCTAAAATAACGTTTTACCTAAAAGCTAAAATAGCGTTTTACCTAAAAGCTAAAATAGCGTTTTACCTAAAAGCTAAAATAACGTTTTACCTAAAAGCTAAAATAACGTTTTACCTAAAAGCTAAAATAACGTTTTACCTAAAAGCTAAAATAACGTTTTACCTAAAAGCTAAAATAGCGTTTTACCTAAAAGCTAAAATAGCTTTTTACCTAAAAGCTAAAATAGCGTTTTACCTAAAAGCTAAAATAACGTTTTACCTAAAAGCTAAAATAACGTTTTACCTAAAAGCTAAAATAGCGTTTTACCTAAAAGCTAAAATAACGTTTTACCTAAAAGCTAAAATAGCGTTTTACCTAAAAGCTAAAATAGCGTTTTACCTAAAAGCTAAAATAACGTTTTACCTAAAAGCTAAAATAACGTTTTACCTAAAAGCTAAAATAACGTTTTACCTAAAAGCTAAAATAACGTTTTACCTAAAAGCTAAAGTAGCGTTTTACCTAAAAGCTAAAGTAACGTTTTACCTAAAAGCTAAAGTAACGTTTTACCTAAAAGCTGAAGTAGCGTTTTACCTAAAAGCTAAAATAGCGTTTTACCTAAAAGCTAAAATAACGTTTTACCTAAAAGCTAAAATAACGTTTTACCTAAAAGCTAAAATAGCGTTTTACCTAAAAGCTAAAATAGCGTTTTACCTAAAAGCTAAAATAACGTTTTACCTAAAAGCTAAAATAACGTTTTACCTAAAAGCTAAAATAACGTTTTACCTAAAAGCTAAAGTAGCGTTTTACCTAAAAGCTAAAATAACGTTTTACCTAAAAGCTAAAGTAACGTTTTACCTAAAAGCTGAAGTAGCGTTTTACCTAAAAGCTAAAATAGCGTTTTACCTAAAAGCTAAAATAACGTTTTACCTAAAAGCTAAAATAACGTTTTACCTAAAAGCTAAAATAACGTTTTACCTAAAAGCTAAAATAACGTTTTACCTAAAAGCTAAAATAGCGTTTTACCTAAAAGCTAAAATAACGTTTTACTTAAAAGCTAAAATAACGTTTTACCTAAAAGCTAAAATAACGTTTTACCTAAAAGCTAAAATAACATTTTACCTAAACCATCGTTTTACGTTAAACCATCTGTTGCTTTAAAGAAAATTTGACTTTTAGGTTTCTAAGCATGATTATTATACAGCGATTAATAGCTGAGTCAAATCTTGCATGTTAAAACCTTTCCCTCTGAAACTGGAGACTCCTTCATAATGATACATTTCCTCAAAGAAGACTGTGTTACACTGTTACTATACAGTAGAAGTGATAATGTATTAGAAAGATAGCTTCATGTTACGATGTCACAAGTATCACTTAAGTTATGGTTGAACGACTATTCGATCAGCTTTTATATCGGACTAGCGCTGTACGCGTCGTACACTCCCTGTTCGGTAATCGGAGAGAGAATCACAGATGAGAAATGGAAAAAGTAGATCAGATAAAGATGAAGTTTTGTCTTAAAACGACTCCAGCGTGTTAAAATTCACTTATACCATTTCAGCGCTGTTATTTCAGACAAAGTGAAAATATGAACTAATCCCAGTCAAAATATCTACTTTATCTTTTCTAATTAATATCTATTGGTGCAGGTGTTTGTTTACATTGAGACAGTAGCGCATTAGTAGATTATTATACAGTAGATTATTAAATCCAGCACATAACTGTTCATAACATCACTTTTACTCCACATTTGAGATCAAAGGACTGCAGGAGATTCAGTAAATTCTGTTCAGCGGTCGATTTAAATCTTTCGGGTTTATAATCCAGCACAAAACTGTTCATAACTTTGCTTCCTTTAAGCATTTAGATTTCATTTATTGTGCAACTTCAGGCTAAACAGATTTAGGAATCCAGCTGCACACTGGGATGAAGATGTATTTTCTTTTTCTTTATTGGGATTATCCAATGTATCGCCACAGCAACGTTTACGCCATGCATTTCATAAAATACAGCAGTAACAGCATAAACACTGCCTGAAACCCACTCAGTGCTGTATAACCACACACACACACACACACACACACACACACACACACACACACACATACACACAGGTTCTGACATCTTCTAAAATAACCACCCACGGCTCATTGGTGTAGGAAAAAAAAAAAAAAAAAGGACTGTTTATTCCATAAATTTATCAGTATGGCACACGAGCAGAGCGTGCTGGGGAAAAAAAGAACCCCACAAATATAATATAATATATATAAAACATTTGGCACAGAATCTTTAGAGCAGAATGAATGTGCCCACCTCCACACACACACTCAAAACACACTCCACACACATCAGATGTTTGTAATAACAAAATATCTTCCTAGCGGTCGATCTAGCCGAGCTGCAACTCTGAGAACGAGAACAAAAGCGTGGTTAATATTTCAGGAGAACCTGGGGTAAGCAGGCGCAGCAGATGGCGTCATGTTTAATTGAGCAGACGATCGGGAGTATATCCGAGGAGCCCGTTTTTTTTAGCTTTCCCTGATGTAAACATCGGAAAAAACACGTTCTCATTTGTAATTTGAATTGAAACAAAAACGCTGTTACTGTGTCCCGATGTTAGAGGAAATGAATCCGGATAACACAAGCAGAGTAACTGGAGTTGATTACTTTCCAGGAAGAGCATGTTGATTCCTTGACTGCTAGGCCCAGTGTTGGCTCAAATGGTTAAGAATGGTTAATGGTTTGAATGTTGTGTAACTTGCGTTGATGATTGTTTACCCGTCACAGAGAACAAAGAGTAAATTTTGTTTTCCTGCTGATTTTCTCATCCACCCTCCAGTCCAGGTGGTGGTGCTGATGCACAAACCGCCCATGAACTCAAAACAAAGAAGAAGAAGTATGCTGCAAAACTTTTAGTATTGTGTTGTTTTTTTGAAGAAATACATTATTTTTTAATTTTTTAAATTTTTATGGAAATTATTTTTAAAATGTACAAAAGTTTTATAATATGGCATAATCGATTTAATCGCACAGCTCTAGTTTAGAGCTACATTTACGTAGATGAGTGAGTTCCTGTTGTTCTCTTTATCCTCTCCTGATGTTACCTCGTCATGTCAATGAGAATCCAAGAAGATGTGTAGAGAATATTAATATTATACTAATACAGTATTAAAACTCGGGCTTTCAGTAGATTATGTTTTACACATCAATCTGTACGATGTCATGAAATAAAGTCATTAACGTTCACACATTGGTTTCCTCCGTTTTCATCAGTTAATGTAAACATACAGTACAGCATGCCGGACTTCGTGGATGACGTGTACTGACGTACCTGCTTTCTTGTTGATCTTTGCAGCTCTTGATCGTAAAGAATATGGATTACGCTACTGAGTCCCTCAGTTGCCATGACAACGACACAAGCCACTCCTTATTGCTGCGACGGCTGTGTTTATATGGACCCTAATATTCCAATAATCACAGAAACTGATCTGAGAACAGCTCTAGAATCAGATCCGATCCTAAACTGAAGTTCCGCAACTCTAAACTGCTCTCAGAACTGTTACCATTAGCGCTAACTTCAGCTTCAACATACTAAAAAGGTCTCAGTGAATTTATTCGCATTACATCATTTTATCATGTTATGGGTTTTAAATTAACTGCAAGTGTTAACAGGTTATGGCTTTAGCAGAAATGACCCACACAATCCAACTAGGGACCGTGGGGGCCCGTGGGGGTCAGTATTTATTCCCATTTTTACAACTGTGGTAGGACCTTGGTCAGCGCTCATTCACAGCCTACGGGCAGTTTGGGAACGCCAGTTAGACTAACCTGCATGTCTTTGGAAAGTGCTAACCACTACGCCACTGGACTGCCTTAACAGAAATGATAACGCACTAAAAAGTGTGTTAATTATAAGTAAATAATAATGTACATATTTATTTAGCTACAACATAGAAAACTAATCAACAACTTCTGATCAGAATTCAGCATTTATAGAGAAACACATTCACACCGCAAATGTCTGAATGTTTGCCCTCCATCCGTCGCTACATCTAAGAGCCTGGGCGATTCGCATGCTCTATAGAAATACAGAGATTTCTGCAGAGGGGGTAATTTTTTACAGGCACAGGAGGTGTTTGCCATATAAGGGATGAGGACCATCTCAGGAACAAAGAGAGAGAAGCCTGGGAAAGTTAACACCATCAAAGGAAAACTATTAGAAAAACCCCAACCCTCACGTGACACAGATGAAGAAGGGAGCTCTTTTAATGGTGATGAGTGATGGAGAGAAAGCGATAGAAAGGAAGAACATAAAGACTCTCATCATCATCATCATCAGCATCCTCCTCCTCCTCCTCGTCTCCTTGCTGCAGGTTGCCAAGGGTGAGGTCTTTGCCCCCCCCCACCCCCGCCCCCACCTCCTCCTCTGTGACATGTTACACATAAACACATACTACACACACACACACACACACACACACACACACACACACACACACACTCGACTCCTACAGCAAGTGCAGGTAAATGTACATTCCAAACACTCGTTCACCCACACACACCTTTATTTAGAAAGCTGTATGATTAATCCAATTACACATCCGTGCAAAGAAGTGAACACACACACACACACACACACACACAGACACACACACACTCTCTCTCTCTCTCTCTCTCAAAGCATACACATAGACGATAAGATTAGGATAGACAAGACATCTGAGTGTCCTTTGACTGCCAACATTTCTCTCTCTCTCTCTCTCTCTCTCTCTCTCTCTCGCACTGTCACATTCCACCACTGCGTTTTCATTTGTCTTTAGAGGTTTTAAACAAGGTTCGACATTTAACATTTAGGATGTGTTTAAATGATATAAACCTTAAAAAAATGCTAATGAATGATCAGGTTTTATCTTGTTGCCTAGATTTGAAGGAATATATACAGTATATATAGTCACTACTGTACCTAGACATAACTAAGTGAATAGTTAAAGTCCTTTCATTGAATAATTACTGCAGAAGTTCAGACGGAAGAAGTTATTTAACTGACGCAGTGAGCACCTTCTCATTCCTTACACAAACCATGTCAGAATATCCTGTGGTCGTAGCGAAGATGTGTCTATCTATCTATCTCATTCCGTCTCATCAATGAGCCATGCCCAACATCATCATCATCATCATCAGCATCCTCCTCCTCGTCCCCAACCCCCCCCCCCCCCACCCACCCCATGACCATGTTGGCACCAATTCAGCACTTTTTGTAGGTTCTGACCGCTGCAGACGGAGAACATCCCACAACAGCTGCAGTTTAGGAGTTGCTCTGCCCCAGTCTTCTAGACCTCACACTTTGGCCCATGTCAAACTTGCTTCCAACACATCAACTTCAGGGACAATATGTTCTCCTCCTGCCATTTAATACACGGCATCCACTTCCAGACACCACTGTTAGAAAAGTGTGACTGTAGCTACTGTAGTGTCAAGAGCCAAATTGCAATGTCTAGACAACTAGGACCAACACTGCAGCTCCTATGAGATGTTCCTGGTCTGTAGTTTTTCCAATTTAATCTGCCTACATTTACTTAAAAACATCAATAAGTCAGAGAGCATCCAGGCTTGTCTGGTTGAAAGTAATATCAGGTCTCAGTTTGTGTGTGTGTTTATGCTGTTGTGTTTCTCTCCAGAGACCAGAACACAACTCCCGGCAGAGAAATAATAATTTGAAAAAGACAGAGATGAATATAAAAAGTGATGAAGTCTGAGCCTGCAGGAGTAGATCATCAGCGGAAAACAAGAAGCTCAGGAATCACTGGTGGAGAGAAAGTTTAGCATAAAATCGATCATTCCAGTTAAACTTAATTTCATATTGATGAATCTTTACTGCGACTTCACGCTTGGCCTTTTATGTGCTGAGATAATAGTGGGAGAAGTCGTAGTTTGTCTGCGCTGTTACTGGATCGTAACACAGATCCCGCTCGATTAACCGTCCCTGCGCCGTGACCGTGTGAGAAGCCAGACTGGGGGGAGTTCAATAAAGCTACGATAGATGAAGTATGGTCTGTGGAGCTCACAGGACAACTCATAAACTGTTTAATAATATTTAACCATACTAAACCCTCAGTTCAGTGCAGTATTTCAGTTGTGTGGCACTAATAATCAGTTCTGATATAACTCACTCCCTCACTCCCTCACTCACTCCCTCACTCACTCCCTCACTCACTCACTCACTCACTCACTCACTCACTCACTCACTCATCTTCTATACCACTTTACTCTGTATTCAGGGTCGCGGGAACCCGGAGCCTATCACAGGAGACTTAGGGCACGAGTATAGGGTGCCAATCCATCGCAGCGCACACACTCATTCACACTCTAATGCCACGTGCCAATTACCGTAATCTGCATGTCTTTGGACTGTGGGAGGAAACCCGGAGTACCCGGAGGAAACCCACCAAGCACGGGGAGAAAATGCGAGCTCCGTGTACACAGAGACGGGAATCGAGCCTGGCCGAATCCGGACCCGAATCCGGACCATGAAGGTGCAAGACGACAGTGCTAACCACTACACCACCAGTAACATGTATCATGTAACACCACCAGTATCAAGATGTAACATGATTTTTTGTTCCAGCATGCTCAAAGCAAGATAAGATGCTGTGTTACGGTTGGAGCTTCAAACAGGAAGTAAGGCATTCAACCTTGCTGTGACCTTGACCTTGTTTAAATCACCATCCCATGTAAGCCCCACCATCTCCCCGTCGAGAGATGGAGTCCAAAAACAAACTATATCTACTGTAGTGTAGAAGGCAAGAAAACAAACGACGTAAAAACATAAATTATGTACGGTAATGATTTGTCACGATCTTGGTGTCACCCGGCACTAAATCAGACCCGAACCACTTTCATATCCAATGAGCGGCCATGCCAGATGAAGGAGAATGCTCAGACTGGATTTCACGTTGCTTTAACGTCACCACCGACCGATGTCTGCAGTGTGATCATGCCAACACCGGAGTGCAGCGAGAGCGATGATAATGTTCAGCGGGAGGATGCGGACGATAATTTATTTATGTGCTCAATTGTTTTGGGAGTCGATTCAAGCAAAATTAGAAAGCCCTGAAAATGAGAAGAGCTGGAAATCAATAGGTCATTTGGGAAACTAATGCGTTCACATTAAAGACGAGTATTTCAGGGTCAATTGTGTTTACAAGTGCGAACGGTCAGGATGTTAAGCGTAATTGTAATGAAAACGTAGCCTTGGAATACTCAATAAACGAAAAGTTCAGGGGTTCCAGGATTAGAAGGACAAGAGGAGTTAAATCTCGCATTTCTTGTGAGCTTCCTCAGTGGTCAGTGGTCAGTCACGTGGATAAACGCTCCTGAGAGCGTCCAGTTTCAGCAAGGATGGAGTGGATAAACGGATGTTTCTGAGCTGTGACTCAAACGCACATGACCGTGGACTGTCTGAGAGCGCAGACAGATATTCACAGTGACGTTCCAGCACACGGTCTCTGGATACGGGTGCTGCTCCGGGAGTGACAAGCGTGATTCATAATTCATGTGAATGTACAGAGTCGGGATTTCAACTTGTCATTTTGATTCAACTGTCAGCACTGGCATTGGAAATGAAAGGAGTGAGAACGTGCAACACGCTGTGCGATAAATTGCTGACTGATTTTCAGACAAAAATGAACGATTTCTCTGTTAAACATGGAGGACGTTTGCACACAGAGTAGAGCGTTATTACGCCATGCTTGATCACCAAGTCGCTCTTGTCATGATAATCACATCATGCTTCCTTCTTGCTTCGTCACGCTTCCTCATCGTCATGTGATGCTTCCTCAGCATTAGGCTTATACTTCCTCATGATCCCAGTGATCCAGACCTCATCTGCCCTCTGCACCTACTGACTCGTCCCTATGCTGAACTGGACTTCATTTTAATTTAAATAACTTCTGTTATATTGAACTTTCAGCTGCACAACACACAAGATGATATATAATTTCTGTCTGTTATCACCCAGATGAGGATGGGTTCCCTGTTGAGTCTGGTTCCTCTCAAGGTTTCTTCCTAACCCCATCTCAGGGTGTTTTTCCTTGCCACCGTCGCCGTCACCATTGGCTTGTTCATCAGAGACATTTCATTCATCATTCATTCGTCTCATTATTATCTAGACACATTTTTCTCACACATACACACTTCCATAAATTCTCTTTTCATTTTTGTGCGTTGAGCCAATGACCATTCTTAACAGTGCTATATAAATCAAATTCGATTTGAAATAAATAATGATCACGTCATGCTTACTCGTCATTGTGTCACTCTTTCTTCTCATCATCATTGTTTCTTAAGAGTCACGCTTCCATTTCATTATTTTGTGCTAACTAGTCATTATGTAATGCTTCCTCAATACACAAACTTATTCATCAATGCATCATTCTTGTCATCACGCCATGCTTACTCGTCATCACGTCATGCTTACTCGTCATCACGTTATGGTTACTCGTCATCATGGCATGGTTACTTGTCATTGTGTCATGCTTACCCGTACACGTCATGCCTACTCATCATCGTGTCATGCTTACTCGTCATCACGTCGCGCTTACTATCATCATGTCATGCTTACTCGTCATCATGAATATGGAACCTTCCAAACCGTAGTCCAATTTCTTAACCTGTAAGAACCCGTCATCATATCATAATTACATGTCATTGTGTCATGCTTACCTATACTCATGCTTACTCGTCATCACGTCATGGTTACTCGTCATCATGGCATGATTACTTGTCTTTGTGTCATGCTTACCCGTACACGTCATGCCTACTCATCATCGTGTCATGCTTACTCGTCATCACGCCATGCTAACTCGTCATCGTGTCATGCTTACCCATCATCACGCCATGCTTACTCGTCATCACGAATATGGAACCTTCCAAACTGTAGTCCAATGACTTAACCACTGGCATGACCTGTAACAACCTGTCATCATGCCATGCTTACCTGTCATCACGTCATAATTACTTGTCATTGTGTCATGCTTACCCATACACATACCATGCCTACTAATCTCTGCATCATGCTTACCCGTGATCATGTCACTGGGTTACACTTATCCATCGCGTCATGCTTAATGACTCTTACCCGTCATTATGTCACAGTTATCTATCATCGGGTCAGGCTTACTCCTTATCATGTCACACTTACTTTTCATCAGCGCGGCTCACATACATTAGAGTCACATAAAAAGCTTCTTTTCTCGTCAGTGCTTTAAAATGTTGCTTTTAAGGTTCTTTGTCTTGTCTTCGCTTCCTGAGGAAACACTTACATCTTCTGTGTAGTTGAGGCCCCTATAAGAATAACAGCTGGAGGAACAGGATGGGATTACTTTCATATTATTTCACACTTCTAAAAGATTCTTATTTTTTTTTAACAGAGGGATTCCATTTCACTTAGTTTCCTCTTATAAAGCAAAGAACCCTCGGAGGGCTCATTGAGATGAACTTTTAGAAATCTTTCACTGAACACAATTAAGAAGTGTTCTTATGTATTTTTTATTTATTTTTTGCTCTTGGGGAACTGTTGAAGGTTTCATTCACATAGAAGAAGAAGAAGAAGAATGCGTGGATGACTGTAAAGAAGCCCTGAGGAACCGTTTCCCCACCAGGAGCTCTTGTTAGTGGAATGGCCTCATAGGTTGTATATTAGATGAAGAGGAAGAACTCCTAAAGCAATCCAAAGGAACCCTGAGGAAATATATTGGATTGGATTGGATAAGTGATAAAACAAAAACATCCTCTTTCCTCCTTTTTTCTTTTTTTTTTTCAAAACCTAAATGCATGTCTATTTTCGTCCACGCCCCTTTGAGGAAACTTTTTCTCTGTTCTTTGAAGAGCCGTGAAACCGAATGCTTCCCTGTAGACCATCTCAGAACCTTCTGACAAACCCTCTGTTGTTGTCAGAGATGTTGCACACACACACACACACACACACACACACACACACACACAGTAGAAACAAGACAAATAAGATACTGTGTACGGGGAAATGTTCTCTCTCTGTTTTTTCTTTTCGTGTTGGAGAATTAATGAGGCTAATAGATGAGAAATGCAATAAAATGCCTTGATTTTATTCGGTTTTCTTTATAAATCTCGGAGTATCCAGGAGTGAGGCTTGAGGATCTCAGGAGGAGGAGTGTGTGTGTGAACTTAGGTGTGTGTGTGTGTGTGTGTGTGTACTCAGAACAATCACTGTTTGACAAGTCGCCTCGGGCACGTGTACAGATCGCCATGATGACGCAAAGAGCCGTGGTGAACAGCTGATCTCATTCTATGTCATTAATACTGAACAAATACACACACACACACACACACACACACACCCCTCTCTCTCTTTCTCTTGCTTAATGCTCAATTTCAGGCCTGTCAAACACACACTCTTTGGTTAAACACACAGAAAGAAGAAAATAAATAAACTAAGCGATTGTGATAATATTGGAGATAAACAATAAATTATGCAGTTTGGTGCCAAATAAATAAATAAATCCATGTCTGATGAAAAAAAAAAAAAAAAATCAAATCAAATGTTAACTAGGATGAAAACAATGGACCAAAGTGATGCTCTGAATCCAAACACTGTCGTGTTTATTTTAAAATAACGGGAATCAGATTATCATCATAATCTGTGAACTAATTTGTGAATTCCTGAATAAATCACAGACGCCTGTTTATTTGTGGGGCATCTGTAAGGTACAGCTTTCAGATTTAATTTTTCAAACACACAAGAGCTTTTCCTGTTTTTTCCCACACCAGGGTTGCCAGGTTTCATCAAAAAAAAAATCCATACAAACTAAATCTTCAAACTAATCCAAATAATCAGCACATCAAATATGGACCATATTTTTTCTCATATTTAATCCATAATCCCTCTGTTCCTCTCTTAATCTGTGCAGTATGTCTTAAGCCCCATTCGGACGGGACTAGTTTTACAGGGGGGTCGTTGGAGAAATTTCAGTTTCACAGACGTAGTTTGTGATTTTAATCCCATCCGAATCTGCCACGTCTGTCTCTCACACGACCTCTGTAAAAATCCCAGAGCAAATTACCTACTGTTGTTCAGCAAACCCGGCGGTCCTCGAAGAAATCTAATCCCGTCCTAATGCTTTTTTTTCCCCAAAACGCGTTTTCTTTTGTGTTTTGGTTAACGTGAGCTACCGTACTATCACTAGCGCGCCGGTATTCCAGTTTACGCACCAATAATGGATGTAGATGTGGACATGTGGTCTTGTGCAACACCCACATGTAAAACACAGACACTCCGACCTCCGTAATAAACACGGAGATGTTAGTCTCGTCCGAATGCAGACATGAAATGACAGACGTCGTCTGAAAAAAAAGTCTAACTCAAACGTCGTTTGGAAAACTAGTCCCGTCCGAATAGGGCTTTAGACTACACTGTTTATCTACATCACAGACTTACAGGACATTTTCGCTTTGTATAGGACATTCATTATTTTCATTCATTCATCTTCTATACCGCTTTATCCTTCTATTCAGGGTCGCGGGGGACCTGGAGCCTATCCCAGGAGGCTTAGGGCACAAGGCAGGGTACACCCTGGACAGGGTGCCAATCCATCACAGGGCACACACACATACACACACTCACACACTATGGTCAATTTAGGTACGCCAATTAGCCTAACCTGCATATCTTTGGACTGTGGGAGGAAACCGGAGTACCCGGAGGAAACCCACCAAGCACGGGGAGAACATGCAAACTCCATGCACACAGAGACGGGAATCGAGCCTGGCCGGGGAATCGAACCCAGACCCTGGAGGTGCAAGGCGACAGTGCTAACCACTACACCACCGTGCCGCTAATTATTTTCAATTATGGTTAATTCTACACACACAATATCTTAGCCATTCTTAAGTAAGTTATTCTAATGTAACTCAATGTAATGTAATGTAAATCAATTTTAAAAAATCTGCCTTTAATGTTTCTGTGCTGATCCAGCAGCCATGTACATGTGGCAGCGTGATTCCTGCCCTAATCAACCTCTACAAGTGGCTGTTGCAGTTCACATTTTTGACCTCTAGGTACTAATAACTCTATGGAGCTACGTGGGGGGCGTGAGCATGCTGCACCGTGACTGCACAACATCTAGAAACCAAAGCAAATCCTCGCATATCTGTTAAATCTTACTTTCGCACTTGGCACAGTTTCTTTGCAAACACATGGGTACGATTGTTTCTCACTTCACACGCCCTCTCCTGGCTTTCAGATTAGTAATGTATTTAGTAGTGGGGAAGTTCAGTGGTTAAGGCATTGAATTATGGTCTGAAAGATCTCAGGTTCAAACCCCAGCAATACCACGTTGCCCTTATTGGGTCCCTGAGCGAGGCCTTTAATCCTCAACTGCTCTGATGTATAATGAGGTAAAAATGTAAGTCGCTCTGGATAAAGGCCAAATGCGTTAATGTACTGTATTGTAATGTAATGTTTTTCTGTGCGCAAGTACACTACAGTATTTACACACTCTGATACAGCTGGTGGCAAGTTGGTTTAAGAACTGCTACATAAGGAGAAGATGAGTATTAAGCCCAATAATATTATAATTAGAATAAAAAACAATGTAATGTTTATATGAATGTCTTGTAATTGAGCAATGTTTTAAATATTATTGTTTAAACTTGAATAAGGCTGTAAGACAGATCTCAGCTTAGCGTAACTTCACTTCACTTCACACAATATATGGACAAAAAAGTCTTTGGTCAAGTTACAAGTTAATTATTAGTGAAGGACAATCTTAAAGTTTCCGTAGACCAAGACTTCTTGGACAACGCTACGATTCCAACTTTGTGTACACAGTTTTTTGAAGGTCCTTTTCTACCCCAACATGACCCAACATGAGTCCCAGTGCACAAAGTAAGGACTATAAAGACATGGTTTGATGAGTTCCATGTGGAAGAACTTGAGCCCTGACCTCAACCCCATCGAGCACCTTTGGAATGAACTGGAATGGAGATTGTGAGCCAGGTCTTCTCGTCCAACATCAGTGCCTGACCTCATACTGTAAACGCGCTACAGAATGAATGGACGCAAATTCACACAGAAACACTCCAACATCCCGTGGACAGCCTTCCAAGAGGAATGGAGGCTGTTATGGTGGCAAAAAGGGGGATCGACTCCATATTAAAGTTTATGTATTTGCGTACAAAGTCATTGCAGGTTTGGCCAAATACGTTTGTCCATAGAGTGTATGAAGAAATCTTTATCCTTATGAGTCGTTACAGAACGTAGAAAGCGATGTCCAGAACGCTCAGAAATGCGCACTGGCCATGTAACATGAGCAGGAGGAGTGTGTACTGGGGAGAAGAAGACAAAGGCGGTCATGCAGCTGGACTGATTTCCTCGGAGACACACTCGCCTTCTTTCACTCTGTACAGTCTCATCGATTTGTTAACGAGCTAGCAAAGTAAAGTAACACCCTTCCGTCAGATGATGAGCTGGGGTAATCAAACGCAATTTGAGCGGAGCAAATTAAACGTCTTGGTTTTAAAACATTTAGCTCTTAAATCGGAATGTGTTTAAATTTCTTCGGCCCTTGTAACGTTTCCTACATTACTCACCGTGCCAGTCGACATACTTGCTTACAGCGGTGGAGTAAACTTGTTTGTTGTTTGTTTGTTTCGCTTTGCCCAGGAAGACTTACTGTAGTCGCTACCCAATATTACAGTATGTGTAGGTTTTCCTGTGATTGGCCAGGTTAATCCTTTAACTAAGGACAAAAATCTTTACAAAAATGAACAAAAAAAAAAAAAACAATGCAATGATGCTTTTTTTTTTATTCGTAATGTCATGATCCAGTGTATTTCTAACGCAATTAAAAAGGTATACTATTCAAATACACAGAAACTCCTGCAGGATTTTTTAATCAAACTTTGTTTTAAATAATTCAGATCCCATAACATTAAAATCAGGTTAAATTTATTTGGAGCACATAATACTTCCTATCACATGACTTATCTGCTCATAGCGGTGGAGTAAATTATTATTATTTTTATTTTTGCTCTAGCTTAACCGTCACCTAAAGAGATTTGCTTCAAAAGCTTCAAAATTTATGCTAATATCTGCATCGACATCTTTGTGCTTACATCTTCTACATCGCTTACCAGCTGCAACTCCAACGTCTTAATGCACTGAATGATTGCTGAAAAGTATTAACCTCCCCTTAAATGTTGACGTCAGTGCGACCTCCATGTAAGGGCTATTTATAGTCCAAAATTGTCCAAACATTGACGTTTGTGGACATCTTTTAAACATAAAATTTTGACTTAACACGTCATTTTTATACAACTTCTATGTAGTCCTATGTTTCGGGAGGGTGGATGGCATGTTTTCTGTGTCAGGTATTCATTTTCCTGTGGCTTTGTTTGGCTCAGCAGTTTGGGCTGGAGGTGCGTTGCACCTTTGTATGCTTATCGCCTGCTGCTGGGGCAATCAGGTGGAGTTTTTGGAAATGATCTCGAACAGTATGCCACTTTCTGAAATAGGACTGGATCATTTTCCGGGGGCTCCATTTGGTTGTCTCGGCAGCAGGTGATAACTTGAGATGAAAAACAAAAAAACAATATGCCCTGACTCGCGCCAAATGCCTCGTGTTGCCTCGGCCAATCAGAGTGGAGTTTATGATGATGTGCTCGTTTCAGCCAATCAGAGTGATGCTGACTGGTTTTTGACTGGTTGAAATCCTCCTTGATCAAAGAACTTATATTGTCTTCTATAGGCTACTCTTTGCCTAGCTTGATAGAGAGCTGTCTGTCCTTGACCTTTTTGCAGCTGCCGGTTCTTTTGTAAGATAGGAAGAAGGTGGATAGGCTACCATGATTTTTTAAAATATAAAATATATATATATATATATATATTTAAATATATATATAAAAAAATAACTTGATTATAGACTACTTTAAATAAAATAAAAACTGTTAAAGGAAAACAGGAAAATGTAAAAAAAAATAAAACCACATGGTCTACCAAATAAATAAATAGTCATACAGATAATAAATCTTGTTTGTTTATAAATAATCTGTATTCATATGTATAATCATGTTGATAGGCTCTATTTTGTAAAACACATTTCCTGCCACTGCCATAGACGTCCAAATGACGTCCAAAAAAATACAGTGGTGTGAAAATCTATTTGCCCCCCTCCTGATTTCTTATTCTTTTGCATGTTTGTCACACAAAATGTTTCTGATCATCAAACACATTTAACTATTAGTCAAAGATAACAAGTAAACACAAAATACAGTTTTTAAATGAGGGGTTTTATTATTTAGGGAGAAAAAAAATCCAAAACTACATGGCCCTGTGTGAAAAAGTAATTGCCCCCTGAACCTAATAACTGGTTGGGCCACCCTTAGCAGCAATAACTGCAATCAAGCGTTTGCGATAACTTGCAACGAGTCTTTTACAGCGCTCTGGAGGAATTTTGTCCCGCTCATCTTTGCAGAATTGTTGTAATTCAGCTTTATTTGAGGGTTTTTTTAAGGTCATGCCACAACATCTCAATAGGATTCAGGTCAGGACTTTGACTAGGCCACTCCAAAGTCTTCATTTAGTTTTTCTTCAGCCATTCAGAGGTGGATTTGCTGGTGTGTTTTGGGTCATTGTCCTGCTGCAGCACCCAAGATCGCTTCAGCTTGAGTTGACGAACAGATGGCCGGACATTCTCCTTCAGGATTTTTTGGTAGACAGTAGAATTCATGGTTCCATCTATCACAGCAAGCCTTCCAGGTCCTGAAGCAGCAAAACAACCCCAGACCATCACACTACCACCACCATATTTTACTGTTGGTATGATGTTCTTTTTCTGAAATGCTGTGTTACTTTTACGCCAGATGTAACGGGACACGCACCTTCCAAAAAGTTCAACTTTTGTCTCGTCGGTCCACAAGGTATTTTCCCAAAAGTTTTGGCAATAATTTAGATATTTTTTAGCAAAATTGAGACGAGCCTTAATGTTCTTTTTGCTTAAAAGTGGTTTGTGCCTTGGAAATCTGCCATGCAGGCCGTTTTTGCCCAGTCTCTTTCTTATGGTGGAGTCGTGAACACTGACCTTAATTGAGGCAAGTGAGGCCTGCAGTTCTTTAGATGTTGTCCTGGGGTCTTTTGTGGCCTCTCGGATGAGTCGTCTCTGCGCTCTTGGGGTAATTTTGGTCGGCCGGCCACTCCTGGGAAGGTTCACCACTGTTCCATGTTTTTGCCATTTGTGGATAATGGCTCTCACTGTGGTTCGCTGGAGTCCCAAAGCTTTAGAAATGGCTTTATAACCTTTACCAGACTGATAGATCTCAATTACTTTTGTTCTCATTTGTTCCTGAATTTCTTTGGATCTTGGCATGATGTCTAGCTTTTGAGGTGCTTTTGGTCTACTTCTCTATGTCAGGTAGCTCCTATTTAAGTGATTTTTTGATTGAAACAGGTGTGGCAGTAATCAGGCCTGGGGGTGACTACAGAAATTGAACTCAGGTGTGATAAACCACAGTTAAGTTATTTTTTAACAAGGGGGGCAATCACTTTTTCACACAGGGCCATGTAGATTTGGAGTTTTTTTTCTCCCTTAATAATGTAAACCTTCATTTAAAAGCTGCATTTTGTGTTCAATTATGTTATCTTTGACTAATAGTTAACGGTTTTTGATGAGCAGAAACATTTAAGTGTGACAAACATGCAAAAGAATAAGAAATCTGGAGGGGGCAAATAGTTTTTCACACCACTGTATAAACCAGATTAGGTCAAATGTTGAGCGTCAAAATGACGTCCAAGTTGGGTCATGGTTGGACGTCCAAATAGTGGACCTATTTTGGACGTCGAATAGATGTCCAGAATTGGTCATAGACCGACAGACCCAATATAGACATGATCTGCACGTCTATCCGACGTCCAATGTTTAGTGGGAACTATGAGAGACAAAAGAAGAAAAAGAAATCCAGAAAATCATATTGTAGGATTTAAAAGAAAATTATTTGCAAGTTATGGTAGTATTTTAAGTATTTGGTCAATAACAAAATTTCATCTCAGTACTTTGTTACTGTATCTACCCTTTGTTGGCAGTGACGGAGGTCAAACGTTTTCTGTAAGTCATCCCAAGCTTTTCACACACTGTTGCTTATATTTTGGCCCGTTCCTCCGTGCAGATCTCCTCTAGAGCAGTGATGTTTTGGGGCTGTCGCTGGGCAACACGGACTTTCAACTCCCTCCTAAGATTTTCTTAAATGCTTAAAGACCCATCCACATTTATCTTCAATACCCTTGCTGATGGAAGGAGGTTTTCACTCAAAATCTTACGATACATGGCTCCATTCATTCTTTCCTTTACAGTCGTCCTGGTCCCTTTGCAGAAAAACAGAGCATGATGTTTCCACCCCTATGCTTCACAGTAGGTATGGTGCTCTTTGGATGCAACTCAGCATTCTTTCTCCTCCAAACACACTTTTGTTTTTATTTTGGTTTCATCTGACCATTTGACATTTTCCCAATCCTCTTCTGGATCACCCAAATGCTCTCCAGCAAACTTCCAATGGGCCTGGACATGTACTGGCTTAAGCAGGGGGACACGTTTGGCACTGCAGGATTTGAGTCCCTGGCGGCGCAGTGTGTTACTGATGGCAGCCTTTGTTACTTTGGTCCCAGCTCTCTGCAGGTCATTCACTAGGTCCTCCTGTGTGGTTCTGGGATTTTTGTTCACAGTTCTTGTGTTCGTTTTTGACGCCACAGGGTGAGATCTTGCATGAAGCCCCAGATCGAGGGAGATTATCAGTGGTCTTGTATGTCTTCCATTTTCTAATAATTGCTCCCACAGTTGATTTCTTTACACAAAGCTGCTATTGCAGATTCAGTCTGGTGTCCTTTGACAGCTCTTTGGTCTTGGCCGTAGTGGAGTTTGTAGTGTGACTGTTTGAGGTTGTGGACACGTGTCTTTTATACTGATAACAGATGGCATTAATACAGGTAACAAGTGGAGGACAGAGGAGCCTCTTAAAGAAGAAGTTACAGGTCTGTGAGAGACAGAAGTCTTGCTTGTTTGTAGGTGAACAAATACTTTCTTATTTTGTCTCTCATAGTTGAGGTATACCTATGGTGAAAATTACAGGCCTCTCTCATCTTTTTAAGTGAGAGAACTTGCACAATTGGTGGCTGACTACATACTTTTTTGCCCCACTGTATCTTGTCCAAATGGTGATCAGAGATTTTCCTTCACCTAGAGCCTGGCTCAAGAGCTTAATTCTGACATCACGCCTCAACCGTTCATTAATTTTCAGCCAAAGCTCAAATGACTGAGAACAACGAGCCCTTGGAGAAACTGCTGGAACGACACTTTTCTCTCTTTCCCCACTTTTATCCCTGAAAGTGAGAGCTGCCCTAGATTTCTCGATCACCACTTGAGGACGACTCAGGGCCAATCAGAGGAGAGGAAGCAGGACACATCACTGCACCACCAGGCACCTTGTTCAAAATGTCACCTTGCTCCCTTTTCCCTAAAGTTTAAGATCAACAAAGTAGCACACTAATGTAAGATCTGTTCATCACTGCTACATTCAAAACACTCCAAGCATCTGGGTTCACTGTGTACGTGTCCTAAATCACACATTCATCAGCAGTGTTGCTTTATAGATTTGATCAAAATCTATATTCAGTCACTCTCTTAATATCATTCTTCCACTGGGGGCGTGACCCAACCCACACACTGTCCACTGTATAGGCAACATGAACACATCACCTCAGAGCATTATTCGTGACTCACTCATTCACTCATCTTCTTTACCACTTTATCCTGTATTCAGGGTCGCGGGGGACCTGGAGCCTATCCCAGGAGGCTTAGGGCACGAGGCGGGGTACACCCTGGACAGGGTGCCAATCCATCGCAGGGCACACACACTCGTTCACACACTACGGGTAATTTTGGGAATGCCAATTAGCCTAACCTGCATGTCTTTGGGCTGTGGGAGCATGATTCGTTAATCACACCAAAATCAGCTCACTGCAAACGCACCCACATTACATTCTACTCATGAAATAGGCAAGATAACAAATACTGTAATCCACAAAACATCCATCACATCAGCTGTGGCCATGTCCCAAATGACAGTAGCATTAGTCCACTGTGGCTGTGTCCCAAATCTAATCAACACCAGTCCACTGCAGGCTTGTCCAAATTCACATCAGCACCAGTCCACTGTGGTCGTGTCCCAAAACACGTCAGCACCAGTCCACTGTGGTCGTGTCCCAAAACACATCAACACTAGTCCACTGTGGTCGTGTCCCAAAACACATCAACACCAGTCCACTGTGGTCGTGTCCCAAAACACATCAGCACCAGTCCACTGTGGTTGTGTCCCAAATCTAACTAGCATCAGTCCACTGTAGCCGTATCCCAATACTGTAGGAGTGTCCCAAATCACATAAAAATTAGTGCACTGTGGGAGTGTCCCAAATTACATTAACCTTAGTCCATAGTGGGCATGTCCCAAATCACATTAATCAATCACCATTAATCCATTGTGGGCGTCTCCAAAATCTCCTTAATATTAGTCCACTGTGGGCAAGTTTCAAACCACGCTGACCTCAGTCCCCTGTGGCAGTAGGACAAACCACATCACTATGTAAGGTAACGTAACCACCATCAGTACTTTGTGGTTGTGTTTGAGTCAACACCTTTATTATATAGGCCACTGACATCTGTCCATTATTACAGTGTGGACGTGTCCAAAACCATATTCTGTTCACTATCAAGGCCACATAAATGGCATAGAGCATG
>CM060121.1:33469206-33486706 GCA_030522415.1 Channallabes apus
ATATGTGTGTTACACCTTCAAGAAACATTTTCTGTCCTCACATTTGCATCAGAGACCTGAACACAGCGCTGGTGACCGTCGCAGCCGCAACAGTTGCCAAGGAAACCTCGCCGTGGGAACGAGTGAAAATGCTGGGGCCAGAGCGAGGGTGTGTGTGTGTGTGTGTGTGTGTGCCTGCCCGTGCCCATGTTTGTGTGTGTTTCAGGTTGAAGGATCTTCAGATACACCAGCAAATGGACCAGCAAAGGCGGCACGTCAGCTTTGATGCGGTTCGGCTCAATTATATCGAAGGCGGGTTGCCATGGAAACGGGATGCTGACACGGTGCAGCGGCTCTTCTCAGCACCGCTAATAGGTGTCGTTCTGAGAACAGGACTCTTTCTGTGCTCTCGTATCATCCGTCTAAACAGCAGCAGCAGCGGCACACATGACACACCACCGGCTCATACAAATAATAATAATAATAATAATAATAATAATAATCAATAAACAAATAAATACAATTAAACAAACACAAGGACTCTGTATGTTTCTCATGTTTCGTGTGCCATATTTCTTTTTAATTCCGCTAAACAGAATATTTCTCAGAATAACGAGTTTGCTAATCATAATAACAATAACAATATTACAATTAAGATAACACTCGATCTTAAAAAAAAAAGAAAAAGAAAAAATGAAACTAGATAAAAACAAATAATGAAAGACACTTATTATCATAATAGGTCTGTTTTCTTTTAAAAGAGCTCTATATTTCTATATTTTCTCAGATATTTGTCCATTTAAAAAAATCATCTTGCCAGATACTTTTCTCAATCGCTTACCCCCTTTTTTCTCTCCCATAAGAGTCATCAGGCTTTCTTTAAAAGTATCTGTCGGAGTCGACGAGGTTCTAATCCGCTGCAGTAACGTTAACGCCAGAGCCTGACTTTCTGTTCAGTCACACAAGGGGAAAAAATATATCCAGGCTCCTGGTTGAGGTCGTAGAAAACAGTGTCGAAAAGACGCCTCGATCAGACGCCCTTCCTGTTTTTATTTTTGTTTTTTTTTATGTTTGCTTCAGTTGATTTAGTTTGTTTGTTTGTTTGTTTGTTTGTTTTTTCCGCTGGGAATAAAATGTAATCCGCTGTGGTGACAATCACGTCTAGCACAATGAAATACAAACATCACCTCTGGATACAAAAGGAACGGAAATTAAACTTCAACAAAAAATAAAAAATAAAAAGTAAAAAAAGCTGACATATAGGCATTTTTATAATCAGAATGATTTTATTACGTGTAATAGCCATAAAATTGTATTCATGTCTTTAATATAGAGGGACAAATCATCATAAAAAATTCGCTTTCCCTTCTTTCTCTCCCTCTCTTTATCACTCTCTCTATTATATATATATATTTATATATAGCTCTCTCTCTCTCTCTCTCTCTCTCTCTGTGTTTGTGTTTATAGCAGCATTTAGAAAAAAAATTCACATTTTGCTTTTAGTTACGTTACCTATTACTGCGTCATGGTTAGCATAGTGTGTCGGTGATTTTATTTTCCCCCCGTCAATCCTTACAATTCAATTGAATTCAACATCGTTAATGCTAAAATGTTCAACAGGAATCGGGGATCGATTTCACTCGGAGGATGAACAAAACATGACACGTCACCGAAAAACCCTGTTAGTAAAATTCAACATGAAAAAAATAGGGAAGAGGGACTTCAAGGACTAAAAACGAGTCAAAACAGAAACCCCGGGATATCTCCAGAAGAATCCCGATGTTTGGCCGTTTGCGAGCACGCTAAATGTCGGCAAAGTGCAGACGCTCGATCCATCCAAAGACGTGGCTTTCGGTCAAAAAAAAAAAAAAATGTAAAGATTCTTCATAATTTATTTCTCTGAATGAAAAATATATTTATATATCGTGTGTCACTTCACAGTTTGTTTGTTTATTTGTTATTTCAAATTTTTAGATAATTGTCTTTTGCCCTTTAGGTTCCTTTGAGAAAAACAAAAGAAACAAAAAAATTGCTCTGTCTTTCCCTTTCTTCCACCTCAAGGTGTTGAAAGGATAGAGAAAGTGAGAATATGGCGGAGTCCATCAGAACGAAGCACAAGCCCTCGACACAGTGCTGGTCTGTCTTATCCGTCCACCCTGAATGCTACTGCAAACCTCTACAGCTAATGAAATAATAATCTTGACCTACTGTACTGTTGTCTTTTCTTGGCACTCCTACGCCGAGGCTAGGACGCTTTCGGCTGCTTGTGTAATATATACATATTTAGAACACATCTGTATGTTCGATATACATATATAAAAATTTTGCTCTCAAATTTATAAACGTCTCATTTACTGCATACTGTGTGTGGAGTTATTTTCCTACAGCATCTTCGCATATCTGACTTATTGTTCTGAGCTTTGTAATGCACAAAGATTTGGCTTTGGCACGTATCTGTGAGAGTTTGGCACATAGTTACTGATCGTGTATTAAATCGATACCGTGTGTATTGAGAGTGCTCACTCGGCTGATGGTATCGTTTTGACATTGAACGTAGTCAGCGTTGGTTCGGTAAGCATTAATCTAAATGCTGCGGCATGTGTCTTTCTGGCTTTTTTCTCCCTCCCTCTCTTTGTCTCTGGCGCTGCGGCGTAGTGGTTCACAGCAACGTCTTTTTCTTGTGTAGGTAATATGTCATACAATGCTGGGTCTACCTCGCTCGTTACTCCTGAGAACAACAAAGCCACGGGGGCTGAACAGCCAGTACACTTCATCTGTTTTTGTCTCCCTCATGTCATCGTTTTAGTTTTCCCTCCCTTGCTTTATCTCTCTATTCCCTGTCTCTCACACACTCTCTTTCTCTCTTTCTCTCCCACTTTCTCAGATCTGGGTCTCTTGGACATTCTCCTTGGAGCCACTCTTAAAGAGTAAAGGCTCAATTTGAGGGTTCTGCCCTTTACCCATTAGGCCTTTGAGTGATCCGTGGATACCTAGGGTAGGCAGGGGCATTGAGGATGGAATAGAGCTCACTGAGACTGGCACCTGGGAACAGGATATCGGCGTGGGCTGGCCCTGTGAACAAGGGTTGTTGTTGTTGTTGAGACCGATTCCAGAGCTTCCAGAGAGCCCCAAACTCATCATGTTGTTGTTGAAGTGGTGGGGCTTATAGTAGTGGTTAAGGTGGTCCGTCCGAGCCAGGTTGGGTAGGTTGACGATCTCTGGATGATGCAGCCTTAAGCTCTGGCTTCCACCACTGGATCCGGCCTGCGGCATAGTGGAACCACCAGAGATTCCACTTCCACGGACGCTAGCACTGGCACCAATCTCGTCCTCCACGTTGATAATTTCAATTGCTCTCGCTGGTCCGTGATGCTTGTGCAACTGATGCTGCTTCCTCAGCTTGTAAAAGACTACCAGCATAACAGCTGCCATGAAAGTGATAGCCACAAAACAGCCAATTATAATCTTAGTAGTCTTCATTACATCATCCAGCCCAGTGGGGTAGCTCGGCTCAGAGACCGGGACAGTAAATGTAGGTTTAGTTGCTCGCGGAGAAGATGACGATCCAAAAACTGATAGAGAGGAAGCCGTTGTCGGGATGCCATCATGCCAGAGACGGCCAGAAGTTGTAGAACCAGGGATGTGAATGATAGTTTCATTGATCAAACGTATGGCAGATTCCTCTTCTCCTGCGGATTCTACAGTTTCAACAGTGACGGTAGTGAAATAAGTGTAATTGACACTGGTATCTGCTGCTGTGACGTTCAAGACAGCGGTTGCTGTGGTGTTGCCAGCTGAGTTGGTCACCATGCAGGTGTACTGACCAGTGTCACGCAAGGTGACATTTGTGAAATTTAGAGTTCCATCATGTAGCACAGAGATTCGGACACGGTATGATCCATGGGTCATCAGAGTTCCATTCGGTGTAATCCAGTTTACAGATGTCATGGAGGTTCCGGTGCGGCACTTGAGTTCAGCAGCCATACCTTCGGTCACATTAAGGTCAGTGGGAGGCTCGACAATAACAGGGGCATAACACGTGAAGTGGCTTTGGTCCAGTTCCCCAATGTATTTCCCCTTCAGGTAGGGTGGTGCATGGCAGCGGGCACAGCAAGTTGTATTACTTGGTACAGTTTCTTTCAGCCACCAGCTAAGCCATAACACATCACAATTACATACCCAGGGATTGTGGTTCAGGTGCACTCTCTCCAGCTTCTGCAATGGGGTGAAAAGATCATGGGGAAGTGAGTGCAAGGAATTGTGGGACAGATTCAGCTCTTCTAGACTCTTGAGGTCATCAAAAGCATTACGCTCAATAACAGACATCTGGGAGTGCATAAGCCAAAGTTTGCGTAAGGACTCCAGGCCTTGGAAGGATCCAGGTCTTATGATTTCCAGCCTGTTTCCAGAAAGCTCCAGCTCCTCCAGCCGGATCAAAGGTGTCAGGTTGGGGATGTCCTTCAGACCGCACATGCCCAGGTTCAAGTAGCGCAGATTAACAAGGCCGACAAAGGCAGCGTCTGAAATGTAGTCCAGCTTTTTGAGCTCGCCCAGATCGAGACGGCGAAGAGAGGGCACACGGTGGAAGGCATAGCCAGGCAACGTCTCGATGGGGTTGTTTCGAAGCCAGAGCTCACGAAGCTTGCTGAGATACTCAAACGCTTGTGATGGCACCAGAGTGAGCCGGTTGTCGAACAGTTCCAACGTGTTGAGATTCGGGAGGCCATTGAACGCACCAACTTCAATCTGACGAATCTGGTTCTTGGAAAGCTGGAGGATCTCCAAGTGTCGCAAGTGCTTGAAGGTGTCAGATCTTATCACCTGGGTGAGAAAAGGTCAGGTTAAGTCCTTTGCTTTCATTAACTGCACAATATTAGTAGTATTTACTGTTTGATGTGACTGCTTAGGTATAATTTGACATAAATATATAAACTGTCAGAAGGTTGATATTACAGGTAATGGAACGCAAGTTAAAATTCAGCTGCATGATTGTAGTTGTGTCTTAGTTTGATATGCCTGTCCACTTCTCATGAAATATTTAGACAAACAGTGCACTCAAGATAAAAACATAAAGTACCTTTCATGAATTATTGAGCAGAGAACTAGTGTTTAAAAAAATGAGTTTCCAGATTCATTTTGTTTGTGCTACAGGGAATTCCAAAAACTTCCAAAAAACGAGATCCCACAGATCTCCTAAAAATCCTCTTAGTAAAATAAAGTCTTTTTAGCAAAATGGTTTTACATTCTTAACTTGTATTCTCCTATATACACCCATCAGCCATAACATTGAACAACAATATTAAGCCCAATATCCTGTTAGTTTGCCTTTTGCCACCTGGGCAGCTCTGACTCCACTCCAAGACCTCTGCGGGTGTGCTGTGGTGTCTGGCACCAGGACATTACAGGCCGAAGCTTTGGGTGCTGTGGGATGCAGGGTGAGTGTACATGAATTGGACTTATTTGTTTGGCACACAAATCGAATGTACAACAACCTTGAGCTCTTTGACTGCAAAGCTCCATACACGGTAGGAGTATCAGGGCCAGCATTGACTTTTTTTCAGCATCTTGTGCTGCATTGGCTTTTCTGTCGAATCGGACCTGCCATTTGGTCCCCAGAGGCACAGATGAGCCTTGGGTGACCATGATCCTGCCACCGGTTTACTGGTATATAATTGATAATCAATGTTTTTCAATTCACATGGCGGTGATGTTAGTATTGTGGCTGATTGGTGTATATGTTTCCTGATAGCTAGTAAGAAAACCTCTGACAAAAGTAGAATATTTTGAAATAATGACTGGATTGGGAAGCTGTCACAACATTTTTATGGAAACATGAATCATACAGGACAAAGTTACCAAGCTTATAACCAAATTCAAAAAGTGTTCTGAAACTGAGAAGCAGGCGCCCATGAGCGGGTGTCTAATATACACTGACGATTGCTGCGCTGCATATGGGAACTTTTGAAACACCCTGTATATTTGCAGTATATCATATTTTTAAAAGCAAACGCTCATAAAACATGCCCATGCTCCATCAACTACAACTGTTTGATAGTACCACCTGATAAAAACCCGCACAAACACCTCGCAGCAGCCTGCTGGTGGCACGTGTAAAAGAGATTTATCATGGATGGAGAAATAGCTTTACTAAAACCACTGAGCAGAACCAAGGCGTATCTTGTTAAACGCGTCTGCAATCCCGCACGACACATGATGAAGGGTGACTGCGTTTCAAGTACCGTCGAAATTTCACACCTTTGCGACTCGGAGAGAACCGCCACATTAGCCGTAGCCTTAGCTACTTCCCTTTGGAAGAGAGCAAAAGGCTTCTCCTGGCTCATCGCCATCTCACTCTCTGTGTAAAGAGCAAGAAGGGAGGGGAGCTAAAGTGAGAGTGTGAAACCCTGTGGGCTGGTGGGATCGGCGGGGGGTGGGGGCGGGGTGGGGGTGTTCAAGAGAACTGAGAAAACCTGACAAATCTTTAATCTTCGGGTAACACGGCGACGAAAGGAAAAGAAGCCAAAAGAGAAGATATCTAGGATACCCTC
Organism: Channallabes apus; assembly: GCA_030522415.1. Classification (NCBI taxonomy): domain Eukaryota; kingdom Metazoa; phylum Chordata; class Actinopteri; order Siluriformes; family Clariidae; genus Channallabes; species Channallabes apus. The sequence continues at coordinate 33,475,734 of CM060121.1, forward strand.
AGGTGCTGAAACATTTTTAGATTTTTAATCATTTCAAGTGGGGCTCTGGGATACAACAAATCAATCTTTTATGCTAACAGGTAGGCATGATGAATGGCATCATCTTTATTATTATTAGTGTTGTTATGTAAAAAAAAAAAAATACAAGTCCTAACCGCAAGGGGATCGCCTCTCCAAATTCTCCAAGCATTTAAAACCTAAAGACTTTGTGTTTGAATTGGGTCGCTTGGCAACACCTGATTCAGCATTGAAACTCAACCGGCTTTGAGGGTGACTGTAATTATTTTTATTTGCTTTCTGTCTCAGAAGTCAAGTGAAAGATGCTTACACGGCCTTCTTCTCACCGTTTAAGCAGCGCTCGGGTTACCGGCTCTCTGTGCTGCAGTAATTAAAGCTGTGAAACCGTTGACAGACAAGCAACAAACACACAATCGAGCGAACAAGTGCTGCAGCTCTGTGAGTAAGCTTTCAAGATCAGCACAATATTTACCTGTATCGAGTTCTCCTGTAAGTTCAGGTATCGCGTGTTGTTGGATATGTTCTCCGGGACCTCGTCCAGGTTTCGTCTCGTACAGATGACTCGGCTCGCCTGATTGGAGCAGCTGCAAGGTGTCGGGCAGGTCGATGTGGCTCCTGCAATGTCTTGGCCCAGGAGGAGGAGCCAAAACAGCAGCTGGGCCAATAGGAAAAAGTAAGGGGCGGGGTTGAGAAGGCCGGTCACCGTGGTGATCCGCATGGCATCTGGGTCATGACCTTCCCCTATTCCAGGTGTAAAGTTTGTGTATTAAAGGTATTCCAGAAGGTAAATATCCGCGTTATGACTCCACCACCAGGGGCTGGTTTCAGTTTAGATAAACATTGTTTTTCTTGCTTGTTTTTTTCCCCCTTTCTCGTCTGAATTAATTACTCTTCTCTGTCCTGTTTGTCCTTTCTTTGTTTTTTTGTTTTTTGTTTTTTTTTTAAACACAAACAACTCGTGTACACATCTTCTATCTCCTTTGTCTTCACAGGTCCTCAGCGGATACGAGAAAACCTTTCCGAGTGGAATTACTGTAAAAAAAAGAAAGCAGAGGAAAAAATGAGACGTCATGACTTTGCGAGAAGGTCAAAACGCAGCGATAAATCCTGTTTTAAACGCTCTCCTAATGACTATGAAGTGTGCAAAGTGTATTAAGAATAATTACACAGCAACCATGCATGAATCTCCAGAGCAATAATAAAAAATAACTCTCTCGCTCTCTCTCTCTTTGTCGAGCTACTGCAGTCTTGGGCTTTTTTCGAAAGCAATCCCCGGAGAAAAATGTGCCTCCGGAAGGATCATTCTGTACTCCCGTATAATTTTCCACACCCTTATTATCTTTATAAGTGGCCTTTAAAATAAAAACACTTTACAGGTAAATAAAATTATTCGCTGTCAGTGTGTCAGAATGTTCAGTTAGGAGTAAAAACCCAACAGGCTGGGAGGTTATAGGGTGATTATCAGCAGCGTGGTGTGTCAAGAAAAAATGTCCAGAAAATACTTTGTAACCATTTAGAGATACATTTAATGCTTTGATATGTGTTGCTTCCTGTTCTGCTTGACATCATAGCAACTGTAAACAGTCAATCCCTCTCTTTCTGAAGATCTCTCCTTTCCTTAAGGTGTTTCAAAACGAGAAAATCTTTTTAAAAAGCACTGCCACTGGAGACTCCTTCCATACATGTTCAACAGCTTTTGTATGCATTGAGGTGGAGCGTTCAGGCTACAAGATCAATTTTGGATGAGTAGATGAATGATTGAGAGTAAAAAATATTTCCGAGCTGCTGTTACAGACAACAACACAATAACACCTCCTGACCGAGGATCAGGTTTAAGGACTCAACTGGACTTTGATCTAGAACAATATGGCTGCTAACCCTAAGCTAACGGCACGCCGAGGGCGTAAGACGGCACAGCTTGTTCGCTTTTGATCGATGCCTCGTCCAGTAACGACCCCTGAGAGACGTGACCCCACCCCCCCACCACCACCTCTCTGCAGGGATATTTTGACCTTTGTGAACTTCTATAAGAGCATCTGGTGAAACATAGACTGTTATTAATGACGGCTGTCCACATAATGGACACGACACGCAAACCCTTTTGACACGGGGAGTCGTCGGAGCCCAGCGGAAAAAGTGAGGGATAGGTTGCAAGCGATTACGAAACTGATAGATGACTGCACAGCTGCAGGGAGAGGAAGAAATGATCAACGTTAATGGATGAGTACTGAAAAAAAGAGAGAGGACAGAAGGTGTGAAAGAGCAAGAGATGGGAAAAGAGAGAGAGACAGAGAGAGAGAGACAGAGATTACAGGATGAGCGTGAGACGAAGGTGGAAAAAAAAAGACATATGGAAAGTGAAAGGACATGAGAGATAGAAGGAGAGACAGAGGCATTAATATTAATAATCTCTCCCAGTGAAAGAGAGGAGAAAGGCTCGAGAGGAGGAGATGAATATGAAACACAGAGATGGAGGGAGGGCAAGCAGAACACGGAGGCGCATATAAAGCAGAGGCTGAGAGGGAGAGAGGGAGCGATGCGGAAGAAAGACAATACAAGGGGAATGAATATAAAGCAGAAAAAAACGACAGGAGAAGAGAAGAGAGAGCAGGTAGTTTGAAAGCTGCATTAGAGACCAATAACCCTGGCTTAGATTGATCAATAATGCGCACATGGTGTGTAATGGCATTACGGCTGACACACACAAACACACACACACACACACACACACACACGATCCAGACTGCAGATTTTGCATGCTACAGTGTGTTAATCCAGATCTGCAATTCCGCCGTATCCCAGCTGATTCCCGAACCCCACGTGGCAGCCTGTCTGGTTTGGCTGCAGATAATCGCCATAAACCCTCTTATTAAAACATCATGCTCTGAATTAGCGCCACCTTCGTTTTATTTACCCGCGGCGTGTCATCTTCACGCATGATTGACACGAGACACAATTAGCTGAGAGTGTGAAACGCCACGTTAAGTGACTGTGATAGGAGATGACATCTGCTGCCGTTGTCGCTGAGTCAGACCAGACTGAATCAGAATCAGAATCAGATGGAGGACACCGCGATGCTCGAATGGGATACTTGCACAAAAGTCGCACCCTGTACGGAAATGCGTCACGAACTTGAGCACCATTTTTTTTTTTGTTTAGTTTCTCTCTCCCTGATGACTGACCCCACCTACTCTTAAACTACCGCGGTATCTCGGCATACAAATTAATCCGTTCTGGAGGTGAGTTCTTAAGATGAAACACATTGTCCCATAGGAAATAATATAAATGCAGATAATCCGTTCCAGCCGCTCAAAAATATCACCAATATTACCAATTTCCAACAGTATAATCATATTTTTGCATATAAAACCAATCAGCACATTTAGAAAATGAAGTAAAATATTAATTAAATACACATCAACTGCCACTTAACCTTAATTCATGATTCCTCTTGGCACCGGCTGCTTTAAAAACCAAACTGAAAGCGGCTCCCTTTTCCTCTTGAATTCTAAAACAGTAAAAAAAACACCAAAAAACCTGCAAACTCTGGTATTATTTGCATCGGTTTCCACTGATCCAAATAAGTTTTGAACGGCTCCCGGACGTACACGCAACAGGAAGTACAGTATGCACGGCCAAGGCAAATCTCTTTCAAAACCTTAGTTCTTAAGGCAAAAATTCGCAGGATGGGGTGTTTGTACGCCAAGGTTTTTATGCATAAATAAATAAATAAATAAATAAAAGGTATTGTCATATGTCATGCTGCAGCACCCCCTGCTGTTTGTGGTAAATTTGCACCCTCGGTACATGAAGGTCACAGGATACACGAGGCAGCCATATTGTATATAGGTACAGGTCCTTCTCAAAAAATTAGCATATTGTGATGAAGTTCATTATTTTCTGTAATGTACTGATAAACATTAGACTTTCATATATTTTAGATTCATTACACACAACTGAAGTAGTTCAAGCCTTTTATTGTTTTAATATTGATGATTGTGGCATACAGCTCATGAAAACCCAAAATCCCTATCTCAAAAAATTAGCATATTTCATCTGACCAGTAAAAGAAAAGTCTTTTGAATACAAAAAAAGTCAACCTTCAAATAATTATGTTCATTTATGCACTCAATACTTGGAATCCTTTTGCACATTCTTATGTCTTGTGTCTCTCAACTTTCTCTTCACAATATCCCACAGATTCTCTATGGGGTTCAGGTCAGGAGAGTTGGCAGGCCAATTGAGCACAGTAATACCATGGTCAGTAAACCATTTACCAGTGGTTTTGGCACTGAGAGCAGGTGCCAGGTCGTGCTAAAAAATGAAATCTTCATCTCCATAAAGCTTTTCAGCAGATGGAAGCATGAAGTGCTCCAAAATCTCCTGATAGCTAGCTGCATTGACCCTGCCCTTGATAAAACACAGTGGACCAACACCAGCAGCTGACATGGCACCCCAGACCATCACTGACTGTGGGTACTTGACACTGGACTTCAGGCATTTTGGCATTTCCCTCTCCACAGTCTTCCTCCAGACTCTGGCACCTTGATTTCCCAATGACATGCAAAATTTGCAACCTGTAGCCCATTTCCTGCACACGCCTGTACACGGTGGCTCTGGATGTTTCTACTCCAGACTCAGTCCACTGCTTCCGCAGGTCCCCCAAGGTCTGGAATCGGTCCTTCTCCACAATCTTCCTCAGGGCCCGGTCACCTCTTCTCGTTGTGCAGCGTTTTCTGCCACACTTTTTCCTTCCCACAGACTTCCCACTGAGGTGCCTTGATACAGCACTCTGGGAACAGCCTATTCGTTCAGAAATGTCTTTCTGTGTCTTACCCTCTTGCTTGAGGGTGTCAATGATGGCCTTCTGGACAGCAGTCAGGTCGGCAGTCTTACCCATGATTGCGGTTTTGAGTAATGAACCAGGCTGGGAGTTTTTAAAAGCCTCAGGAATCTTTTGCAGGTGTTTAGAGTTAATTAGTTGATTCAGATGATTAGGTTAATAGCTCGTTTAGAGAACCTTTTCATCATATGCAAATTTTTTGAGATAGGGATTTTGGGTTTTCATGAGCTGTATGCCACAATCATCAATATTAAAACAATAAAAGGCTTGAACTACTTCAGTTTGTGTGTAATGAATCTAAAATATATGAAAGTCGGCGGCACGGTGGTGTAGTGGTTAGCACTGTCGCCTTGCACCTCCAGGGTCTGGGTTCGATTCCCCGGCCAGGCTCGATTCCCGTCTCTGTGTGCATGGAGTTTGCATGTTCTCCCCGTGCTTGGTGGGTTTCCTCCGGGTACTCCGGTTTCCTCCCTTAGTCCAAAGATATGCAGGTTAGACTAATTGGCGTTCCTAAATTGCCCGTAGTGTATGAGTGTGTGTATGTGTGTGTGCCCTGCGATGGATTGGCACCCTGTCCAGGTCCAGGGTGTACCCCGCCTAGTGCCCGAAGTCTCCTGGGATAGGCTCCAGGTCCCCCGCGACCCTGAACACAGGATTAAGCGGTATAGAAGATGAATGAATGAATATATGAAAGTCTAATGTTTATCAGTACATCACAGAAAATAATTAACTTTATCACAATATGCTAATTTTTTGAGAAGGACCTGTATATAGATAAATAATGGTTAAATGTGACAATACCTGGTTGTGGGATACCTGGTTAATGTATGTGGAACAGGGTGGATAGCAGTTTGTCACACGTATGTTACATGAGCGGCAGTTTTTTCAGCAGGAAGCACACGTTAGTCTTCACCGCCACTGTCATGTGATAGACGAGAGATGGTGTGTGTGGCAATGACCAAAGTATGTACAAAAAAGTGTTCAGGTTGGGGGTTGGGTCCATTACCTTGTGTGTGTGTTGTCAGGTTGCATACATTATAAATGGGAGTGGCTATGAATTTAAACCATGTGTATCGATTTAGTATGTCCTTTCCATTCCACGCTCCATCTTAGGGTCTATAACATTCATCCAATCTCTAACCTACCCCCCCCCCCCCCACACCCCCAATCCGTCCATCCTTATCCGTGTGTAGCCCTCAGGGTTCGGTTAGTGTGTAAATACTGCACTGCCCTTCTCATTTGATGAAAGATTAACCTGCTGCTCTGACACACATTAACCCTTCAGCCTGGACTCTGCATTACCCCCCTCCCCCCCCAATACTCATCTCTCTCACTCTCTATCTCTTTTCCTCTGCTCTATCCATCACCTCGCCCCTCCCTCACGCTCCTGCTCTCCTCTCTGTCAATTCAGACCTCAGCAAAGACAGTTGCCATGGTTACCTTTTCACCAAACTCTGCCTTTCTCTCTCTCACTCCAGCTGTATCCATCCCATTCCACCATCCCCCTTTCCTTCCTCCATCTTCCTCTCATTAATACGCACAAACACACGCACACGCACACATGTGCTTTTACGATGTCTCACAAAGTAGGCTGCATGATGCGTCATGACCGCAACTGCTGCATAAGCGCTCGACACACACAAACACACACCCACACACACTATTCATGTACGAATCTAGCACATTTCATTCAAAACGTTGGTTTCATGACACAAGACACAAATGCAGCTAGTCGAATCTTTTGTGGACTTTTGTGTGCCCCGTTACTGACGGATGCTCCGGCTCCATTTCCGAATACACCCTGGTCAGCCAGACCATTAAACCCACCTGCTTCCAACCAAAACACAGTATTGGTATATAATATAATGCAGAAACTGTGTGTGTCCAAAAAAGCTACTTCTGAAGTTTATGCAACAGGGAGGTGATCGATCTCGTTTCTCTAAAAAATGACTAGTTGCTAAGTTCAGCCGTTTTGAAGAAAGGATTTTATATGAGCCCCAAAACGTCCATTTTTCAGTTATACTGTCTCGCTTTAAAACAATAATCATTTAAAATGCTACTTATTCATATTTCTTTATGACTATTGATACTAAAATTTGTACAAGCTTCTAGAAACATATGACCTGTAAAAATTGTTCTTTAAATTAAAGCATTAGGATAAGGATTAGCATCCTTAGCATAAGGATTTCTTAACCAAAAAACATCTGTAGTTTCCGTAACCATGTCAAATTCATGTTCCAATATCTTAACAATTTTACATTTTAGAATAATACACTTTTAGGTTTATGTATTTCAGGTGAAATCGAAATCTGAGTGACAGTTAAGATCATTGAAAGATTTGAATTCAAAAAAGTAACAGACACTACAGACATAAAAGGGCATGAAATTGTATTTAGCAAATGTGTTTCTTTTTAACTCCGGTTTCCTCCCACAGTCCAAAGATATGCAGGTTAGGCTAACTGGCGTTCCTAAATTGCCCGTAGTGTGTGATTGGGTGTGTGAGTGTGTGTGTGTGTGTGTGTGTGCCCTGCGATGGATTGGCACCCTGTCCAGGGTGTACCCCGCCTAGTGCCCGAAGTCTCCTGGGATAGGCTCCGCCCCCGCGACCCTGAACACAGGATTAAGCGGTATAGAGAATGAATGAATGAATGAATGAATGTGCTTTGGATTGACACCCCATTCAGGGTGTACCTCGTCTCATGCCCTAAGTCTCATGTGAGACACCTTAAACTCTTTGTCATGTTCCTCAAACCTTTCCTGAACAATGTTAGCAATATGTCAGGACGCTTTATCCTGTTGAAAGAGGGGTCATGATGGGGTGTACTCAGTCTGAACAATGTTTAGGTACGTGGTATATGTCAAAGAAACATCTGCATGAACACCAGGACCTGAGGTTTCCCAGCAGAACATTGCAGAAAGCACCACACTGCATCTTCTGGGGTTCAGACCAGACAGATTCTTTCCCCACATGCATCATTTTAGCCTTAAGTGCCCATGCCCCTGGATGTGTGTTTAAGAGAGAAATAGAAAGACAGAGAGAGAGATAGGATGTGAGGTGATTGTCATTCAGAAGGGATGTCTATATCTACTTTATCCTGTACGTCTCCTTGAGCTGAATGGAAGTAGGTGTGGCCTCTGTGCGTATCACTTTAAATTAATTAGGCGTGGCCTTTCATTCTACCAGTCACAGGACAAACAGGTATATTAACTGACATGAGGTATGTTTGTCTCTTTGCAGGAGGCGTGGCTGTTATGCCTGTCCGTCACAGCAAAAGAGGTTTTTAAAACAACTGAATAAAGGAATATCTGTAAACACTATTGAAAGTGTAATTAAGACCCGATGGCCCCAAAATGGGCTTGAAACAAATGCAGCTATGCAATAGTTTAAGAGTAAATCACAGGATCAGACAGATCAAACACTCCAGGCGAATAAAAATACTTTCTTTTATTCTTTTCATAAATCTAACAGCGTCTGGTACCTGAGCAACATGATTTTACACTTACAGAAATATCTCATTCCAGCAAATCCCACTTGTATAATGCGTCTTTTCACAGCACGGAGCATGATGGAGCTCAGATATGACAGCGCAGATAATACACAAGTAACTTTTTATTACATATCGCCGCTCCGAAGGGCATTTAAATATTGCATATCGCCCCTTTAAACTTTACCGTGATGAGATTTTTTACTGAGGTTTAATGCTGAAAGCTAAACAAGCACATGGTAAGAATATTCAAGAGAAGCCCTGGTGTGTATACAGCTGTAAAAATAGAAATGAAAAATAATGTAACAGGTTTTTATGTCACGCATGTTTAAAGAGTACTTTCAGAACAGGAGGCTGATGAAAGATATGATGCAGGGTGTTAAGTAAGGGGTAAGGGTGAGGGGTCAGAAGCAGATTGTAGCGTCAGGTTAAGTTTTGGGTTAGGATGTAGAGGTCAGGAGGTACAGTATGAGGTAAGTGTAAGGGTCGGCTTTAAGGGTAGGCTAATGTTTGGGTTAGAGTGTAGTTGTTAGTGGTTATGTGTAGGGTTGTTAAGATTAAGGGTTGTGTGTACAGTAGGTTATTAATATTCTACGCTGGTTGTAAGGGTAGGTCAAGCTACAGGGAGAGTGTTAGAGTTTGGAGCAAAGGTAAGTTAAGATTTTGCAGAAGTGTTTAAGGGGTACAGTAGGTTAAATTTAGGGTAGGTTGTCAGGGATAGGAGTGGTGTTAAGGGTATTAAGTTTAGAGGTAGGTTGTAGGGGAGTGTAGTGTATTACCTCTAGTGGTAGTGTCTAAGGTTAGTGTTAAGGTTAGGGTAAAGTGTAGGGACTAGGAGTAGATTGTAAGGTATTATGGTTATACTGTAGGTAGGGTAATAGGGTTTTAAGGTTGGAGGTATGGTGTGTGGGACTACATGTAAGGTGAGTTAGGTTAGGGTTAAGGGTAGAAGAGCGTAGGGTATTAAAGGTAGGGTGGGTTAGGGCTAGATGTATGATGCAGTGGATTGCCTAGGGTACTTAAGATTAAAATTATGGTTTAAGGGCAGGTTAAAGTTAGCTATAGTGTGTAAGGTAAGGTAATGTGTAAGGTAACGGTAAGTTATGGATACGTATATAAGGAAGATGCATGATGTAAGTGTGAGATAAGGTGGGCCAGGGGTAGCTCAGTGGTTAAGGCATTGGACTATGGGTTGGAAGATCCCAGGTTCAAATCCCACAACCACCAAGTTTCCATGGTTGGGCCCTTGAGCAAGGCCCTTAACCCTCAACTGCTCAGATGTGTAATGAGATTTAAAAAAATGTAAGTCGCTCTGCCAAATGCCTAAATGTAAATGTAAGATAAGGTAAGTATATGCTTTAGGGCCATAGCATGATGGAATAGGAGTAGGTTGCAGGACTTAGGGGTTATAAATAAAGTGTTTATGCTAAACTTTAAGGGATTAGTAGTTATGTGTAAGGTACTGTATTAAGACTGTGGTAGTGTGTAGGTGGGTCAAGGTGTGCAGTCCGGTTGTATGGTTTAAAAATGATGTTTATTTGGCGTGGGATATATTTAAGGTGATAAGGTTATTGGTAGTAGGTACTGTAGGACCTAGGGATTAAGGTTGGGGTAGGGTGTAGGGGAATAATGGCACAGGGGATATGTGTTGGTGGTAGTGTGTACTGTAGGGGCTACTGTAGGTGTAGGGTGTAGGGGTTAGGGATTAGCAGTCACACATGGAGCAACATCATCTTTTTGAAGCATGCAATAAATGCAGCATTTATATTCATAAATTATGACTTTAGTGATGATCATAAATCTTAATCATAAACGGACATGTGCTTTGCTCCACTCTATATTTGCCTTTATTATCCATTATCCTTCTACCGCGCAAGCAGATATAAAATATTCACAAGACAAAAAGCAGGTAGAGACTGTGGACTACTGAAGTGCACGAACTGCAGGAGAATAAAACTACTGTGTAAAGTAACAGCATGCTGAAGGATAGGTAGGGGGCCGGTGTGCACGGTGACTTGATTTTGATGTTATCTGTTAAGTCGAGTCTGACTCACTGTGATTTTATGGGACAGTTCTTTCCACTTTGTTTTTTTTTTTTCAGTCTTGCTTTTCTGTTCTTTCAGCTACATCATGTTTTGACTGATTTTGTATCTGATGGTGTCTAAACCATCAGGTTCTTTGGAAGTTCCTTTCACCATTCCAAGCACTTTCTCCAGTGAGATTATTGAAATAAGAAAATGTTATGATTTTCCCTTCCAGAGACATGTCTGGTTCTATATGTCCTGGTACTTGCTTGTTCTTCACTTTTTCTAACAGTGGAATGTGAAGGAGCTTACTCCAACATCATTGCTCAAATGTGTCTTCCTCCTGTCTACCTTTTTCCAACCAGAGATACCAATAGGAATAAAACATAAACTAATCTGCATTGTATTTCCATGCTGACGACCTCATTTTCCATGTTTGATTGATGCTCATCATCGCTGTTTGAAACTGTACTTTATTTCCTGAACTGCTTTCACCTCGTTTATCGATCCGTGATTCAGGAAAGTAAATTCTTGTATGCAGTCAAACTTCTCACCGTTAGTTGCTCTATTGATATTTCCTTCTCCACAGACGGCATGATCTTT
>CM060121.1:33491706-33496706 GCA_030522415.1 Channallabes apus
CACAAGGAGTGGACTGAGGCTGGAGTCGGTGTATCAAGAGCCACCAACACACAGACGGATCCTGGACATGGGCTTTAAATGTCGTGTTCCTCTTGTCAAGCCAATGTGACCAATTTTGACCCCAGTGGCTTCCTATAATCACCACGCAGTTACCTGGCTGTGCGATATTATTTATATATATATATATATATATATATATATATATATATATATATATATATATATATATTTGCATTTGTACTTGTAAACAGGAAATTATGCACAAAATATTCTTCAACGCTTGTTTCTCAAACTCTCCATATTATGGGTTTTCTGTTTGCATTCCACATGTGAGTCTAATAAAAATTCTGCAGCTCCTGCTTGGCTTGGGCAGACCTAAAAGGTTTTCTGTAAGTGGCTAGTCGCTCTGGATAAGGACACCAGATAAAGATAATAGAAATACTCGACATTATATTAAATATATAACGGTGCAGTAATCATTGCAGACGATATGATTGCTATCAGGTTCGCGTTAGTTTGTCTTTTTAGGCAGAATAAACTTTTCAAAATTACGAGATGCCAGATTTCTTGCTTGCACAAAATAAATGATGAACAAATCTTTTCAGGTTGATGAATGAGGCCCAGTTGGTGTAAGAAAAGTCTAAACCCAGCACCTTAAATTAAAATAAATACTATAACCTTCACCCTGAATCATGAGGAGTTCCACAAGCCACATCTGGAACTATACAACCCTAATAAATATATTGCAGAATAATTGTAAAGGTGGTTCTCTGGCAGCACTACAACCTCCTGATCAATATCCCTGATCCCCCCCCGCTGCCTCTGCATGCAAACACAGCCCGGCTCCTGGCAAACAATTAATTGCCACATTGGAGTGCTAAGCATGTTGATATGCTCGAGCGCTGCTGGTTGGAGCGGAAGTCATTAATCAGGCCGTCACTGGCCGTTCACACACGCATGTAAATGTTCAGGGTGGTGCAGAGGGACGGCAGCCACTTGCAATACAGCAGCACACACTTGCAGCTATTTTTGAGAGAACTTACCTCAGCACTCTCTCTCTCTCTGTCTCGCTCTGTCTCCCCTCGATTCGCTTCCCCGCACTGCTGTGTGCAGTGTTCAGCGTGGGCGTTTGTGCTCCACGTTTTTCTGCATTAATGCATTTTGCAGTGTTACTGAAGATGTGTGTTTATGTGTTAATTCACACACGCTGCTGCTGTGTAACTACAGTCGTGCTGATGCTGCACATACAGCACTAGAACTGACTCACATTTTATTACAGTTCATAAGAATCAGACAATCTTTAGTACTTTTCTACTTAGTCATTTCCACAGTCAAAGCTCAACCCAAGATTCCAAGAGCGAATCTGTTCCACGCAGCTATGATCCGAAGATCTTAACTGGCTACAAGTCCTACATAAAGGTTTTATATTACCAGAGATTCATGTTCCAAGGGACCTACAGGTATATAATCTATATCACCAGTTTGCAGAGTTCCCAGAGTTCTATACTACCAGTTCCCAATGGTCCCAGAATCTAGGCCCCCAGATCCCAATGGTCCCATGGTTCTATATGACCAGTTTTCAATGTTTCCATAGTCATTAATCACCAGTTCCCAATGTTCCCAGAATCTAGGTCACCAGTTCCTGATGTTTATACAGTTCTATATACCAACACTTCCCAATGTAGCTAGAATCCAGATGACCAGTTTTCAATGTCACCAATGAATCTAGGTCACCAATGTTCCCACAGTTCTATACCATTAGTCCCAGAGTTCTACATCACCAGTTCCCAATGTTCCCACAGTTTTACATCAGCAGTTCCCAGGCTTCTATATCACCAGTTCCCAATGTTCCCACAGTTCTATACCACCAGATCACCAGTTCCCAAGGTTTCAATATTACCAGTTCCCAATGTTCCAATGGACCAATGTCCGCAGGATCCGATGTATCCTTTTTGTCCCCAGGCTCTATATGCCCAGGGGTTTTGCCCCAGGCACATCAGGTTTTCAGAATTCTGTGTTTCTAGGATCTTATCCTACAGGGTGTCAGATTGTTTCTATACATAGGGGAAGTTAACACGATAGCAAAATGCTACTGTATTTACAAAACCTCTACTATACAAATGCCATTTCTGTGAAAACACTCAGTGTCTCATCTCTCACACTCACGATGAACCCGATTTAAAACATCTGGTGTTCTACATGTAATTCGCACTTTGAATGAATTCCTTTAAAATGGTTCTTTTTCTGCAACACCATGGCCATAAGAATGGATTCGAAACAATATTCTTTTTGTTACAGGCATTTTTAAATTTGTTTTGTAACGGACATACAGTATTTGCAAGTATACTGTATATATATATATATATATATATATATATATATATATACACAGTATACTTGCAAAAGTATTCGGCCCCCTTGAACTTTTCCACATTTGGTCACATTACAGCCACAAACATGAATCAATTTGATTGGAATTCCACGTGAAAGACCAATACAAAGTGGTGTACACGTGAGAAGTGGAATGAAAATCATACATGATTCCAAATATTTTTATTACAAATAAGTAACTGCAAAGTGGGGTGTGCGTAATTATTCAGCCCCCTTTGGTCTGAGTGCAGTCAGTTGCCCATAGACATTGCCTGATGAGTGCTAATGACTAAATAGAGTGCACCTGTGTGTAATCTAATGTCAGTATAAATACAGCTGCTCTGTGACGGCCTCAGAGGTTGTCTAAGAGAATATTGGGAGCAACAACACCATGAAGTCCAAAGAACACACCAGACAGGTCAGGGATAAAGTTATTGAGAAATTTAAAGCAGGCTTAGGCTACAAAAAGATTTCCAAAGCCTTGAACATCCCACGGAGCCACTGTTCAAGCCATCATTCAGAAATGGAAGGAGTATGGCACAACTGTAAACCTACCAAGACAAGGCCGTCCACCTAAACTCACAGGCCGAACAAGGAGAGCGCTGATCAGAAATGCAGCCGAGAGGCCCATGGTGACTCTGGACGAGCTGCAGAGATCTACAGCTCAGGTGGGGGAATCTGTCCATAGGACAACTATTAGTCGTGCACTGCACAAAGTTGGCCTTTATGGAAGAGTGGCAAGAAGAAAGCCATTGTTAACAGAAAACCATAAGAAGTCAGAGTTGATGGGAAGATGGATGGAGCCAAATACAGGACAATCTTGGAAGAAAACCTCTTGGAGTCTGCAAAAGACTTGAGACTGGGGCGGAGGTTCACCTTCCAGCAGGACAACGACCCTAAACATAAAGCCAGGGCAACAATGGAATGGTTTAAAACAAAACATATCCATGTGTTAGAATGGCCCAGTCAAAGTCCAGATCTAAATCCAATCGAGTATCTGTGGCAAGATCTGAAAACTGCTGTTCACAAACGCTGTCCATCTAATCTGACTGAGCTGGAACTGTTTTGCAAAGAAGAATAGGCGAGGATTTCAGTCTCTAGATGTGCAAAGCTGGTAGAGACATACCCTAAAAGACTGGCAGCTGGAATTGCAGCAAAAGGTGGTTCTACAAAGTATTGACTCAGGGGGCTGAATAATTACGCACACCCCACTTTGCAGTTATTTATTTGTAAAAATTGTTCGGAATCATGTATGATTTTCGTTCCACTTCTCACGTGTACACCACTTTGTATTGGTCTTTCACGTGGAATTCCAATAAAATTGATTCATGTTTGTGGCTGTAATGTGACAAAATGTGGAAAAGTTTAAGGGGGCCGAATACTTACTGTATATATATATATATATATATATATATATATATATATATATATATATATATATATACACACTGCTGTTCAAACGTTTGGGGTCAATTTCTTTGTTTTTGTTTAGTGATTTATTTTCTACATTCTACAACAATACTGTGGATTTCAAAACTATAAAATAACACATATGGAATTAGGTAATTACGTAACAACAAGAAAATCACCAGTTAGTTGTTATTGTAAGACACAGAGGTCGGCCTTTCTGTAATAGTTCCTGCAAGAACAGTATTGTGTCAAGTGCATTTGCAAAATCCGTCCAGCACCATAATGAAACTGTCTCTCATGAAGGCCGTCCCAGGAGGACGAGACCAAAACCTCCCTCTGCTGCAGACGAGAAGTTCATTTAGAGTTATCAGCCTGAAAAATGACCAATTAACAGCAGCTCAGATTAGAGGCGTTATGAAGTCTTTACAGAGCAGAAGTAGCAGAAACATCTCAATATCAACTGTTCAAAGGAGATTCATGCAGTTTTTGGACGCCTTCAGTTTTACAATGTAGAAAGAAATAAACATCAGGAACCATCATGGAGTTAGAAAGTGTTCTAAAACTTTTGAACAGTAGTGTGTGTATATGTGTGTGTGTGTGTGTGTATAACACACCCAGCCGAGTTCCTGTAATGTGCAAGTGGTGTTGAATGAGTGTGTGTACAGTTCCTGAATGAGTGTGTGTACAGTTCCTGAATGAGTGTGTGTGTACGGTTCCCACAGACAGATGCGTCTCGTCAGCAAGTCAAGTTATCCATTGATTTTCCACCATCAGTCATTCCACTCCACTTGACCTTCGGGACCATTTCATGAAATATAGTGTAAAATATATATATATATAGAAAAAAAACTGAGCTTAAGAAACACATACAGTATAAACCATATGTAAAGCTCATTCAGCTAATAATTAACATTAGCCAGCTAGTTTATACGCATCTACGTTACTGTGGTTTGTGAAAGGAAAGCCTCGTCTATGATGTTTATTTGTAAACACATTCCTCAGTCAAGCAGACGATTTTGTCCTTCTTGTTTTTTTTTTCTGTTTTTTTTTTTTTTTTTAAGCTGGCGCTCAGAACGCACTCATGAAGTTCTCACGCAACGCTGTCGTCAAATTCGTCCTGAAATAAGCACTCTCTAACAGACAGCTTTCTGTAAGGCGGCTTATGAATGGCGCAGACTTTATCTCAAGCGCACACACACACACACACACACACACACACA
>CM060121.1:33501706-33826706 GCA_030522415.1 Channallabes apus
TTTGCTCCAGAGCCACGAATCCAAAAATAAAACCCAGGCGTTAAACGGAGAAATAAATAAATCCCTCGCTTCTAATTGCAGATTTCCATCTGGTCTGAGCTCGTTTAGGCTCTCGCTGACCCGAAGTAAACTCAGTGAGGCTCAAATGCAGAGGACTTTACACACACACACACACACACACACACACACACACACTCAGGAGGATGCTGAACCCCTCGCTGCTCTTGTTGCCGAACCAGCATGTAAATAAACCTGACCGGTGCGTTACCCCGAGTCCAAGCTGCTTCACACACCAGCACAAATGTGTGTGTGTGTGTGTGTGTGTGTGTGTGTCTGTTTCCACAACTATATTATTAAACCCAAATACTTAAATCATAACTATAAGTGAGAATTTATTCAGTACAACATTAAAAAAAAGCAACTACATAGTAAAAATCTAATAATAATTCTTTTGATTGTGTGAAGCTGCTTTGCGACTATACAAATAAAATTGAATAGAATTTAATTGAATAGTGATGACATCATTTCCTCCTCTTCACTGAGGGTCTCATGGACGATTAAAAACCGACCGGCGAAAATAACCTGCAACATTTATCAATCTGTTATTAAATTATCTAATAAATAATAAATAATGTCGATGTTTTCACAGCCAAACTTGTGCTTGCATATTCATGATACGTTTGCATTTAGCCACGCCCACAACGCACCACCGCGCACCAGTGGCCATGCGGACTCGCCCTCACGCCCTCACGGCGTCTGCAGCAGATCTTTAACACTCAAGGTTCCTTAAAACTGACTTTTTGTAATCATGTTTAGACATTTAGATCGGTCTCCAGTGCATGTAAACAAACAAACAAACAAAAACAATGCTAATTAGATCCTGAATTTCCCCCAAACTGCTAACCTACACTGTAAAAAATGAATCATGAGGCTGGTAATTTTCATTAAAAAAATGGATGTAATCATTAAAAATAATCTGCATATTTCATTTTAAAAATGGTTTTCTGTGTTTTTTATAATATATTGAGAACATTTCACTAATAAAATTAAGAAATAAATTTTACCTATTTTTTTAAGGAAATGAGTGGAATTTTTAGGCTTAATTTGAGGAACCGTTTAGTTAAACATTTTTAGGGGAAAAAGGCTTCATATTTATTTTAAGAGAATTGTGTCAATTATCCGGGTTTTATTAAGTCACCTTCATTTGAAGCTCAACAACAGCAGCAGAGATCAGACGCCATTTTGAAGGAACAGACGAACAGTGTAAAATGTTAAGAAGTAAGTTAAGCCCCTTACTAATTTTTTTATTTTATTTTTATTTCTTAAATAAGCTCCTTTTGTTGTACTAGTGTCAGCAATATAAATGAAATAAATTAAACATTGTGAACATTTCTTAAAACATCCTGTCCGCCATTAGCCATTAGCCGTTAGCATACTTGAGTTTGTTGTCGTGTCTCCACAGTTCACTGAAACACGTTTTGGGGAGTTTGTGTTTTACAATGTTACAAAGATAATGGTTTAGATAATGGTTTACTGTACAAGTTCTCTCAGGTTTTAGTACAGAATGTGACTTTTCCCACAGGAAAAGATGTTAGCATATAATGCTAAACAGTTGATTTCAATGGCATAGAAATTGTCAGTTAGAAACTGTTTTACAAATTGTTTTACAGATCTTAAATCTGCTGTAAATGTTATATACACTATTTTACACAGTGTTTAATATTTTAATACCAGTGAAACATGAAATAAAAGCATGTTTAACACCAAAATGCATTATGTATTCATTTCATTATAAAATGTTTTTTTATATTATTAAGTAATTTTCCTTAATACATATGAGTACCTTTTGAAAATCATCATGTGTCTGGCTAAATAATTTAGGATGTTTTACATGATTTATTTCAGTAAATTCCACTAAAAAAAATCAAGCCTTAAAAACTGCTTAAAAATAATACGTGCAATTTTGTTATCATATTTTTTTTAAGTAGATAGCACATGAGATTTTTTACAGTGTATGCTTGTTTTTAAGATTTTTTTTATGTTAATTAATTAATGATAACTTCCTCTTACATAATTTAACCGGTTTTTATCAATATCAAAATGAAAACTGATGGAGCTAAACGTCTCGGCCCAGATGTCTCTAAAGACGTCTTGTTAAGCCGTTTGCACTTAGCAACTAACTGTTAGCATCAAACTTTGACTTCTTTAACTTTTAGATTCGTTTTACCTTTCAACATTCAGAATGTCTTTTTGAATTAATGGTCTTACATTCACACACACACACACACACACATTAGATCACTCGCCTCTGAAAAAAAAGTTTACGGGGGTGGGGGTCTGGATGTTCAGAAACTGTTCATTTAAAGCTACAGACATAGAAAGTCATGGAGTTTGTTTGGAACAGAAATAAAACAGGAAGAATTTCAGGCATTCCGGAATGCAGGATCTGACTGATGTAAACTTGAATAAATAAATAAATAAATATGTCCAAATAAATGGACATTTTTCTCCCAGTAGTGCAGCTTGGCCACTGCAGCGCGTCAGCTACTTGTAAGGACTCGCCACTTCTCCTGCTTTTACCTGGTGCTATTACTTTTGCTCAGAACTGGAATTATTATGGAAGATTCACGGAACTCACAAGTTGTTGAATTGGTGTGCAACTGGAATAAACGCGTGATTGCGTGATGCGTAGATAAATTCGTTGGAACTCGGAGTGAATTGAATTGTGTGTGTTTGTGTGTGTGTGTTATTGGTCTAGGAAGCTCGTTTCTCAGCAAAGTTTTATTTCTGTGATTCATTTGTTAAATGTATGCCTGTTTGTGTGTGTGTGTGTGTGTAAAGCCTAATGTCCCCCCATTAGACTCATCCTCACGTCGATTTTGCTCCAAACCCCCGAGAACTGGTTCGCAGCTCACGCTTATTATTCCTGCTTGAAGAATGCACGCACTTATGCACGAAGAAGAAAAACACTTCCTGATATTGCGAGTTTTTTATTGTATTAAAGTAATAATAGCACAAACTTCGACGTCTTTTTCTCCCTGGAGATACCAGAAGCAGCGTAGAGCGGATTATGAAGCGTTCAGCGTTGCGAGTTTTAACCGGTAAAGCTCGGCCAGATCAGATTAACTTTGTTGCGTTGTTATGTAAATAATGAGATTTTAGCCTATCATACGTACACAAGAGCGATAAGTATTTCGGAAGATTCTTCTCAGGCGTCTTCCCATTCTCTGTGTGACAAATTACACCAATCAGTCATAACATTGACACTTTAAAACTGGTTATCAATTATATACACGAGTAAACTGGTGACGATCATGGCCACCCAAGACACACAAAAAAACCCCATAAGGCCAAGTCCAATCCAACAGAAAAGCCAATGCAGCACAAACCACTACATTTTTTTTTTACTGCTGGTTGTGATAGAAGGGCACCAGAACACCCAGTGCATCACAGCCCACTACAGTATGTACGGGGACCCAGCAGGCAAAGAGCAAAAGGCCAAAAACCTGGCCGACACACACCCCAGATCTCAATCCGATTGAACACCCATGAGAGACGCTGCACAAACATGTCCAATCCAAAGAGGCTCCATCCTGCAACCCAGAGCACCAAAAGGATCTGCTGCCAACGTCCAGCTGCCAGACAGCACAGCGCTATAGAGGTCTTGTTGAGTCATGCCCCAAGGGGACAGAACTGCCCAAACTGCACAAGAGGAACCTGCACAATACTGGGCATAATGTTTTAATTGTAATGTTATGGTTAATCAGGGTATAACAAGAAATGCCCATATATTTACCACAATGAACAATATCTATAAAATAAACTCCGATCTATAAACTCCGGAAAATTGCAAGACTACAGCTCCTAGCAGCCACTGCATGTTCAGTTCCTGATTAGCTTTGCAGCCATTGGCACATATATAAGTTCCAGGTTTCCAGTTTGTTCTTGTCTTGCGTTTGTTGTTCTTATGGTGCATTGTTAGCCAGCGGTAATTTTTACCTTGATTACCAGTTGCTTTCTACGTTTCCTCCAATCCTCCAGCACTGCTCGACCGGTCCCACCATTTCTCAGGGATTGAGGGAAGACATGCATTTAGAATGTTTTCTGTTCGGTCTCCTAGGTGTTGGAATGAACTTCCTCTAGATGTCCATACAGCTGAGTCACTGACAATCTTTAAGTGATGACTAAAGACTTTTTCTTCAGTACACTTCGCAACAGTGTTAGACTGATGTAAATGTATGTTTCGCATTCAAATACATTATTTGTCTACAGTTCACAAATAATGTGATGTAACATGTTCAGCAAACAGAACTTAGTCAGTGAGAGATGAGACATGGCCTCAACAGGGGGAACTTGGTGGTCGTGGGATTTGAACCTGGGACCTGCCGAACCATAGTCCAATGCCTTAACCACCAGAGGTGTCAAGTAACGAAGTACAAATACTTCGTTACCTTACTTAAGTAGAAATTTTGGGTATCTATACTTTACTGGAGTAATTATTTTTCAGCCGACTTTTTACTTCTACTCCTTACATTTTAAAAATAGCCTCGTTACTCTATTTTTATGATAAGAACGCACAACCCCCCCCCAGTCGCATGATAAGAACGCACCCCCCCCCCCCCCGTCGCATGATCACAACGCCCACCCCCACCTGTCCGTCCGTCCGTCGCATGATCAAAACACGTGACCTTAATGCTTTTGTCGCCCCTCACGTTACTTTTACTTTTATACTTTAAGTAGTTTTGAAACCAGTACTTTTACACTTTTACTTGAGTAAAAAGCTTGAGTTGATACTTCAACTTCTAAAGAAGTCTTTTTAAACCCTGGTATCCATACTTCTACTCAAGTAATGAATGTGAATACTTTTGACACCACTGTTAACCACTAAGTTACCTTAGACGTGATACCGCTTTTATGCACCGTTGTACAGTACAAACGTTTATAATCAACAGATTATGATTTGTTTCTTTCTTTAACCAATTATTTTGCTCCGCCCACACATATCCTTCTGCGCCTGGCTGAACTAAATAACCGGGACTGGCAGAGCTGGCGAGCGACAGTTAGCGAGCGACAGTTAGCGAGCGACAGTTACCCTACAGTAATTCATTAATTAAGGAGGTGAAAGTAGTTCTGAACTCTTAGCAGTACTGTGTATACAAAAGGTGAGGAGAATAAACTATGGAGGTGTGGACGGTCCTGAGGAACTAGATATATTTTAACTTTAGAACATCAGCTCCATTAACTTCAAATCCCAAAAAGTGTTAAATTCAGCCTTGTGTTAGAATCTCGTTAGCTTTGTAGCTCAGGTTAGCCGTGTCGTCGTGAGAGAACAACGCAGATGGTTCGGAGGTACACTACTGTAGCTTCTGCTTCGAATTGGATGAACTAGAATCCAGCACAACTACAGAACTTACAGTACAATGCAACTATAAAGTAAATGTTGAAAAGATTAAATTTTAAAAGAATGGATCGTAAATTTGCTTGTTTGCTGCTCAGACACGAAAATCTGTGAACTTACTGTATAATCTGTGTTCGAATATTTACTGAGAGAAGAGTTATATTGATGTCAGTGCAAAGGTACGAATTCTGTTTCTAAATGGACATCTTGTTTAAAAAAATGCAATAATAATAATAATAATAATAATAACATGCTTTGCAGTTTTCTCTTACACACTTATATTGTTACTGTGTTGTTGTTGTTTTTTTCAGTACTTGCCCTCGATGCTCTCTGTTTTTTTTTTTTTTTTCTGTCTAGCTAATAATAGTTTGCTTGGCTCTTCTTTTGCATGTGTGTGTGTGTGTATGTGTGTGTGTACGTGTGTGTGCTCTGCGGTTGAGCTCTAAGTGAGCAACCCAGTTTGAGCCACAAAATTTATTTATTGCAGCCTTCATCACTGAAACTCACTTCGCACATCATAATCATCATCAACATACGAAATTAATCGTTTCTAACAGCTGATTTGGATGAGAATTGCATCTGAAGGCATCATCATCATCATCATCATCGTCCTGTCCTTTTTCCTCGCTTCTAGGAAATGAAGCTTACTAGAGCGATTAACTCAGTTAACCACTGAGACTCTGTTAAAACCTGATCCCATCACCTCTTTCCTTACAGCCCACTGACTCCGACATCAAAGAACCCCCTCACCCCCACCTCACCCCCACCCACACACATACAGAGCTAACATGCTAACTGTGCTAACCCTCTCTCCATACACGCCAATCCTGCCTGGATTATGCCATCCATTTTAATATCACTAACCACGGCCATCTTTTACTGACAATTATTCAATAATTAAAGGGCTGACAGTGTTCATTTATTCCCCAGGAGCTTTGGCTTGGACCGAGCTGCTCAATCAGAGCAGTCAGAGCTAATTAAGCAAAGGGGGTGGGGGGGGGGGTATCAGAGTGAAACCGAGCACCAGCACGAACGGAGGGGTTAGTAAGTAGCGTGAGCGTGTTCCAAGCGCTCGGATCTGGACGCGGCCCGGCAGCTCGACGGGGTGATGAAGGTGGTGTGGCGGCGGACGGGCTTTTAGCACGTCTCAGCTCATGAGTGTGATTTATCAGATGCTATAACTTCGCCTATTTTATATTTTTTTAAGCTTTTCCAATCGCGCTCCTGGCTCCAGCTCCTCTTTAAAGTGGTGAATGCCAATCCAAGTGAAGTTTCTATTCAGTGGCAATCTGTTTAATAATCTCTTCCAGCACATGCACAAGTTAATCATTTACTCTTAATTTCTTAGTTATTATCATTTTAACATGTGTTAATTAACAACTTTTGTTACCACAGTTATAAACCTGTCTCTCTCTCTCGCAACTGTTTTTGTTGTCAAGAAAATGCAGAAAACCACTAACCCTTCTGCATCTCGGCTCGACTTACAGTACAAAGCTCTGGCACTGGAGACTCCTTCCATTAGAGAGCTGTTGCTATGGAAACTATAACGTATCAGAAACGGGTGCATCTATATAAATAAAAGAAAGGTTTTGTCTGTACATTGGTCAGAACTCACTCTTTCAATAATATTTTTATATTTCAAGCATTTAAGGACCAGAAACCAGTCTCAAAACATTTCTGTCTGTCTGTCCAGGTGGTTTTATCACAGAATCATGCAAAACTGTCTCGACAGAGTTTAATGAAACTTTGTTCCTTCAATATTTGCCTAAAGTTAAATCTGCACCAGAAATAAAATCCAATTATTGAGTAGCAGTGACATTATGAGCAGTTTTGTGCCTTTGCTTTTTTTGGGATGAATACAGGGGTTTTGCCCTTAAAGTGGGTGTGGCTATACATGTCACGCAACAGAGCCAATCTGATAGTTTATCGTAAATACACAGAAACAACCGTAATGCTCCCACAACGTGCCCAAATCTTTACGGAACACAAACAAACGCGCAACACAGCACGGCTTACTCCAAAAAAAGGTAACTAAATTTATCTTTAAAGATGAATCGACAGATCAGTTATGTTTATTCTTATTGCAGTTTAAAATCAGTTTCATATGTTCCGAAACCGTGGCACAAAATTAAAAGCAGTGGTGTGAAGCGCCACTATGATATAAACGCGGGTCAAACCCGGAGTAGTCCGAGGTGAGATTGTGTAAAATACCTGAACTGAGAGCCCCGTGTTATGTGCTCAAATCAAAACCTTATAGAATGTGATTTATTTGTATTAATACAGAGATGACAAACAGACAAGTATGTGGGCTTCAACCTGAAATAATAATAATAATAATATCAATATCACTGATTCTATTATTAGATCAGCAGATTATTTTTAGCTTTACATTTTTTAACCTTTTTTTACAAATGAATGACGCGTACTAACGCTAGTCTGTTAGAAATAACCTTGTGATGTGAGTGACACTTTGAAAGCTGCCGTTATTGAGAATTAATCAACACTTTCTGAAACAATCAGAATTCAGACGTAAACATGGCTGTGGTGTGAGAATGTACAAATGTTTCCTCCCATGATTATGTGAACACAGCTGATATTTTTTAAAAACTAAATGCACAAGACAAATTTTAAGAATTTTAAATTCGAAAGAACTGCTCTTCGAAATTTTGTGAATTTGTGTACGGTATTTACTGCACTTAAACCTTGCATGATGTAATATTACTGCACAGATGTGTGTCAAGTTTGGTTCCTGTAACAATTTTGCTTCAAATTGCATTTAAGTATTAAAATAAAAAACAGCAGTGTAAAGATTGGATTGATTGATAAGACAAGTGTTGAAATTTAATGAAGCAACAGTTATAAACCGATTGTTATTAACTGGTGTGTGAAGAGTAAAAAAGTTATTCACGCTGTAAAAACTGATTCTAAAATAGTTCTTCTTCATTCTTCACAAATTAGCAGTAGGTTTCCTCCAGATTTTGGACATGAGCTAGTGATATGGCCAAAAGTATTTCACCAAACCGGTAAATGTTTGAATTCAAGGATTTCAGTCAATCAGGCCCCTTATCCCCAGTGAAGGACAATGTTAATGCCTCAGTAGACCAAGACATCTTGGACAATGCGGTGCTTCCAACTTAAGTACACAGTTTATTGAAGGTCTTTTTCTATTCCAACATGACTGAGACCCAGTGCACAAAGCAGGGACTATAAAGACGGTTTGATGAGTTCCATGTGGAACTTGACTGACCTCAACCCCATCGAGCACCTTT
Organism: Channallabes apus; assembly: GCA_030522415.1. NCBI lineage: Eukaryota > Metazoa > Chordata > Actinopteri > Siluriformes > Clariidae > Channallabes > Channallabes apus. The sequence goes on from CM060121.1 coordinate 33,510,374, forward strand.
GGGATAAACTGGAGCAGAGATTACGAGCCAGGCCTTCTAGTCCAACATCAGTGCCTGAGACCTTATAAACGCTCTACAGAATGAATGGACACGAATTCACACAGAAACATTCCAACATCTTGTGTACAGCCTTCCAAGAAGAATGGAGGCTGTTAGGGCTACAAAATGGGGGCAGACTTATTCGTTATTCGTATCGTTATTGGTATTGTCATATATACGTAGATATCATTCACAATATAGTAAAATGATTATATACGAAAAAAGAAAAAGATTCTTTATACGATGGACATTTGAGGCAAACCAGGACTAATGAAATTTCTGGGAAAAGGCGTAAAAGTGATTGACATTTACAGAAGACTTGTAGCACAGTATGGTGATGAGACTCTTACTCGCAGTAAAACATCTGAAAGGTGCAAACGTTTTAAAGAAGGCTGTACGTCTGTGAATGACGATCTCGGCCGAGGTGGCTCGGAGCCCACTGCAGTCAACATTCAGCGAGTGGAACTCCTGATCACTGAAAATATACAGATAACTTGTTATCAACTTGCAGTGACTAAGAGACACATCTGTCTGTGGGAACTGTTCACAAAATGTTTGACTTGGATGCTCTTCGTAACTTTTAACTCCTCGTACCTGTAACCTGACCAGCAGTGAAGGAGTGACGAGCTCCAGTGATGGTGCCAATGTAGAACAATTTAGAGATTATTGAATTAATCTATAATGTGGTTTAGTTTAAAGACTGAATAAGCATATGTGCGATCATCATAGATGTATTAACAACTAGTTGTATTAACAACGCTGTAGCGTTCTATTAACGCTACAATGTTAATACAATGGGAATGTTCTACCTGGACCGTCCTGCTTGCTGTAGTGGAAGAGAACATGTTGTATTAACACCTATTTTTCTATTAAGTGTAAACAAACCAGCTGTGCTTTATTAAGAATTCATGTCGAAATCTTTGTAAGTTTTTTTTCTCCTTTAAAGCTTTATGTTTTTACACAGGCGGCGAAGCGACGAAGCATCTGGAAGTCGTTAATTTTTCAATAAGTCGCGATTTACACCGAGAGAAACAGCTAATGTGGCATTTAAAACAGTCATGTACTCACACTCCTTTATTTACATTGTACTAGCGCACTTTGTGCAATCATAGACGTTGGATTAGCGGGTAATGCTAGATATAATTTCAGAACTGAGTGCTGATCTACAGCCACATCTGAAGATGTGGAAATGTTAATGATCCTTGAATCTTTCGTCTAATTTCCATTGCTTAGTGCGTTCAAAGTTTTTTCTTCTCCACTTAACGTTAATTAACGTATCTGTTCTTTGCTAGTTTAATGGTGTTCCCAAACGTTTCAGTGAGTTGTTGTTTTTTTCCCACAAAGTCACAACGAATGAACTATCCGAGCCAAACCGAATGCCAGCTGAGTTGCGCGGATGTCCGGGAGCCACAACACCATGGGGTCCCAAGAACGCCATCCAGGACGGTAGCAAGAAGAAAAGTGAGCCGCTTTTAGCCGGTGTCAGGACGAATCATAAATTAAGCTTAAGTGAGTTAAGTGTTTAATGTCTATTTATTTCATATTTTACTTCATTTACGTGTCTCTTCTAAATGTTTTGATTGTTTTTATATCCAAAAATATGATTATAGTGTTGGAAATTGGTAATATTGGTAATACTTCTGGAAGGTTGGAACGGATTATTTGTATTTACATTATTTCCTCTTGAACAATGTGTTTCACAATACGGAATTACTCGAGTAACTCGCCTCGGGAACAGATTCGTATGCCGAGGTACCGCTGTACGTTAGTTAGAACATAGCATATAATAATTAAAACAGGTTTAAAACGCACCTCTGAACGTGCGACTCAAAAGAAAGAGGTCACCCGCGCTAGCCGGACCGATGTACTGTAACCATAGCAACGCTGACTAGCAATCAACCTGTAGGGATCGGAGTGACCTGAGGCAGAAAAATAAAAAGCACGAGAGCAGAGTTAATGCTCGTCATACATCCCTGAATGGCTGACAGGCTGCGTTCCAAATCATCAGCCGCCGCCTCGCTAAACGTCCCGGGGGTAATCCAGGAGGAAAGTGAAGAGAAGTGGCAAAGTGCCCTTTTACTTTTATGCTCCAAAGAGCATAAAACTCATGAGCGCTCGGTGTTCAGCAGCTGCTGACTGTAGATTCATAAAAAAGAACGAATAATTTGCAATCAAAAGAATTTATAGGATAAAGCATTCTTTTAATCATTATTACGATATAAAATATTTTACATACTGTAGTTCTTTCAATATTTTTAAGAGTATTATTTTTATTTAAAGGTAATTTTTCAGTGACCTATGGAAAAATAAATACACAAACACCTTACTGTATGTAAATGTTATTCTATTTCAAAATTTTCATTTTTAAATTATATTTAAAATAAACTAATTTACTAAACACTTAATCATTCACTAACAATTTTCTTTTTTCATTCTGTGCTCTAATTCCTCTTACACTTAAGCGTTATCTTTATTGATGTTTTAAATATATAATTGACTTAATATTAATATTTATCATGTTGTAATGTAATCTGTAATGTAATACATCATATTTAAGCTGTGGTTAAAAAAGGATGCTTATAAAATATTTAATTGTATTATTTTCTTTCCACTTCTTGGACCTGCCCTGAGTATAATTTTATTCATGAGCACAAAGCACATTTTTATACACCAGCTTGAGCCTCAGCCAAAGCAGTGTGCAGTTTCACCGACTCGACTGTGAGATTTATTGGAAGCGGAGAAGCCGAGTCGCGTGTATTAACACCGGAGACGCTTCCTGATGGTGTAATGGCGTCCTGGACGAAGCCCCAGTCTATAGATTTACTCATCCGTCAGACGCTTTTATCCGGAACGATTTACAACTGAAGCGGAACCCGGTCCAAGAGCAGAGCCGAGCCGAGATGTAAACCCATGACCTTCTCGAGTCTGAGAGAACACTAAAGAAGTTCACACACTGGACACATCTCGGGTCAAATAGATTGAGAATAAATCAGAAAAAAAAAGTGTTTTTCGACAAACTATTCTTTTAACCCCTGAGACACCACTGCACCTTCATAAACGTCTAATGAAAACAAGCTATACAGTACATTATACAGTACTGTGCAGTGTGCAAATGAAATTAAATGATGTAGATTAAATGTAAGAAATGTGAAAAAAAGGTTTTACTGCGACTGTGTCTAAATCTACATAAAAAGAATTCACTGTACTGTATGTAAAAACCACAGCAGCGACCTCATTTCCCCTCTCGTCTGTTCCAAACACTCAGCATTCAGCATCAGCAGTATAACTAATCACCGACCCCATCATCTGTCATCATCTGCACCTGGCTCTCACTGGTTCATGCCTTCAGTTAGATGTTTTTATGCTTGAATGATTCAGAGGTCACTGTGTCATCTTGCTGTGAAACTGCTCAGGTAGACTGGACTGAAAATGATGAGAGACAAAAAAGTCCTTCAGGAAGCCTGGAGAATTATCGCTCAGAACTACATTAGTATAAAAATATACAAAACAATGGAGGGGGTGGGGGTCATGACTTTTACATCATACGGTATATACAGTACAGTACATACAGTATATATAGAACATATTATTGGAAAACATGTCATCCTCTGGCAACAATGACTTTTTTCATTTTTAAAGAAAAACATTCCATGAAAACATAAAAAAAAATTTATTTTTTCAGGAGCGGCATATTTTGGCTATTATTTTATTGTTTTAAATAATTCTCACTTCACAAAAAAAGGTTATTTTAATAAATATTAATTAAACACATTATTAAGGTGAATTATTAAAATTGTGACATTACGTGTGTACCTGTTTTTTGTTTATTTATATAATACCATAAATTTTTTTTACCACATTTATCAAAGCTACTTTAAAATTCCAAATTATTATTTTTTTTAACTTAATTACTGTAATTAATAATAGGAATATAATGTAGGAATAATTCTGCGGGATTAATAATAAAAAGAAATAAGTAATAATTTTTTAATTCACCACTATGTTAAAAAAAAAAACAAGAGTAGCATGTATGAGACCAATTAGGATAATCAATCATTAAATAAATAAATACTAAGAGGAAAAAAATAAGAGTGATGCTTATGTGCAAATAAAAAGAAAAGAAATCCAAAATTAATTTAAAGCAATAATATTTATTGCAGTATTTACACAAAAAACATTTCTGAATACAAATTTACAAATTTAAAGTTTGGGACTTATTTAAGGTTTTTTTATTTTTTATTTTTATTAATTACTATATTTTTTCCTAGAAATAATTGTGTGGGTTTAATTAAAAAAATAGCTACTAATTTTTACATTCATTACTGTATATAAAACAAACAAATAAGAGTAATGTGTAGGATCAACCAGGATGATCAGGATGTAAAGAAAGAAAGAAAGATTAAGAAGAAGAAAATATAAAGTATGATGCATATGTGCAAATAAAAAGAAAGAAAATCGCAAAACAGTTTACAGCAATAATAATAATTATATTCTCAGGTGTGGTATTTCTTTTTGTTTTCCATTCCATACACTAATCTTTCTGTTTTATTGCATCAATAAAAAGCAGTAATCATTTGGAGAATAACAAACAACAACCACAATAACGCTGGCCCTGACGCGAACCCGTTTCTGTCCCACAATTCCTCAGGGTTGTGAAGCTAACGGCTAAACCGCTCAGCTCGAGACTAATGATGCTTCTGTGTCCAGGACAGAAATATCGTCAGCATCAAACCGTATCGCAGCGCTGATTATCAGCCCGAGTAGGTTTTATTTTGTTGCTCATTCGTGTCAGGTTTCTGTCCTGCGGGAGATGAGTGAAGGTCGGAGACGTCCTGCTGGACTCCTGTCCAAATGTCAAGCTCTGATGCAGGAGTCGGCGTGTAGCGAGGAGTGATCGTATTAACAATCTAACGCTTTACCGCACAGCGCTGTGAGCTCTGGATCTGAGTTCTGGGGTTAGGCGGGGTCTTAACGAGTGAAAATGTGGGCGTGGCCTGTTCTAATTGTGTGGGGGCGGGGGGAGGGGGGTTAAAATTATGAACGTGTTCAAACATTCTGAAATAGAAACTTTATTATTTTGAAAGTCGAGCCGGTTTATCGGCGTCGTGTGTTCGGGAAACCGAGCTCGAATCTCAGCTCCCTGAGGGATTCAGGACTCCAGATGAGCCTCGTGCCATCACTCCCACAAGGTTACAAGAGATGTCATCATCCTCGGCTCGGCCCGATTCCACACACCGAGCCTGCCTTCACGTCCTCCCGAGTCTCTAATCTGCGTCCAGGTTCCGAGCTGAGCGACACGTCGCCGATTTCACGTCACTCACTTTAGGGAGATCTCGCCGCTTAGAGACAGTGATGTGCCTCAGTCGAGGGGTTCAGGTGTGTGTGTGTGTGTGTGTGTGTGTCTATGGACACAGGGCCATGTGCAAAACATTTTAACCTTTGCGTGTGCATATGTGCATGCACGCTTGTGTGTGTGTGTGAGAGAGTTCATGAGATCATCGTACTAATTGTCGTTGCATAAACAAGCCATATTTATAATTAACCAACACTTTAGCCTGATTAGTTCATTAATTAAAACTCGCGCCTATGATTTATTTCCCTGAAAACGCCGGCGTGTGAGAAGCACTGCTTCCAACCCATACACACCCACCAGCGTCACCCGTCACACACTCACCGGGACCCCTGCCTGCGTCAGCCTGCTGAAGATAAGACTTTTCTTTTTTGCTGTTTAATCAATTACTCACTCACTCATCGTCTATGCCACTTTATCCTGTATTCAGGGTCATGGGGGGGCGGAGCCTATCGCAGGAAACTCCAGGGCACAGAGTGGGGTACACCCTGAGCATGGTGCCAATCCAGCACAGAACACACACACTCATTCACACACTACAGACAATTTAGGAACATCAATTAGGCTTGTGGGAGGAAACCAGTGTACGTGGAGGGAAACCCACCAAACAGGGAGAGCATGCAAACTCCACACACTCAGAGACGGGAATCGAACCCAGACCCTGCAGGTGCCAGGCGACAGTGCTAACTACTACACCACTGCGACGCCTATAATCAATCAATCTTCTCAAACATCTCACTGTTACCTCATGAAGGTGTTTTACAGGAAAAATGACACGGCCATGAAAAAAAAAGAAATAATAAAGATAAAGTGTGAAACCGCACTAAACGAGCAAAGATCCACTTTAAAACCTTAGCATCGGACGGATACAGGGACTTTTATTGATTTATAAAGTTATAGGAGGTGTTTAAATATAAAATATGATGGTAACGATTAATCTTGAAATATTTGTCTATAAATATACAGGTTCAAATATTAATGAATAAATAAACAAATTAATTAATTAATTAATATTTTTATTTACATTTTAACACTTAATTTTAAGTAGTTTTATTAAAACTAATACCTGAGATAAAAATATTTTTTTAATTATGAATTTGATTACATTCTGTTTGTATTGATTTAATATTTTTGTCCCTGTGTTTGTTTGTTACAAATAAATACACCACAGATACATTTTTATTTTTTGTTTATTTATTATGTTCATTTGTATTCATTATTCTCAATTTGTATATTCAATAATGAGTTTTATTATTATTTATTAGTATTATAATTAGTAATAATAATTAGTATTAGTCAATAATAATATAAGTATTATTATTATTATTATGCTATCAAACATTTTGAGAAAAAAATAAAGGGAAATGAAATATTAAAGGAAAATAAAATAAAGTAAAATTAAAAATTGGTATACCCCTGTGGCATTATTCAGACTACGGAAACAAATAAAAAAATATTTATTTATTTATTCATTCATTCATTTATTTGGTTATTCCACATGTACATTACTCGGATATTCTTTATTTATTCATGATTATTTTTGATGATTTCGTATTTTTATATTATATATTATTTATAATTTCCCTTTTTTCTTTTTTCCATGATTAATATAATTAGCATTATTTTTTATTGCAGTTGCTGTTAGTGAATCTTCTTCTTTCTTCTTTTACTGTTTATTTATTTGTTTATTTTACGCACATAATGAAAGAACTTCCTACTTATAAATGGGGTCATTAGGGCTTCCCAAACTTGCATGCTAATTAGCTAGCTAGCTAAACAAACAAACAAACAAGTCAACAAACAAGTCACTCCCGTCAATCACTGGGGTGCAGAACTGCATCTATGCATCTAAATTGCCTTGAATATGATAATTTTGCTAATGTATCATAAGATTAGACACTTCAATGTGTGTGTGTGTGTGTGTGTGTTTGTGGCGAGTTTGCTGACTCTCCTTCTCCCTGATTTCCTCCCACTTACTCGGCCATTTTCATCCATCACGTTGTGGCGTCGCCCCTTTAATCATGATCTGCTTATTTACAGCTCATTTAGGAGAAAACGGAGGGAAACACTGCGCTAGGTGTGGAGTTAGCTGCGATCCTGGTGTCATTGCGTATGCAGACGGTCGTGGGCGGCCGGAGGGGACAGACGGCGAGGAGCAGACAAATAGAGAGCGATGAGGTCATTAACAGAATTATTCATAAATCTCGCTCGCTCCTTCACCTCCGACTGAGCGGCAGATGAAAAGCGACGGCCGAGGAACACAGCTTTTTTAAAACTGTTCGGTAAAATGAATTTTTTTTTTTTTTTTTTAAAACAGCCATCAGGCATCTTGAAGTCTTTTTGAAACAGCGTCGCATCTACCCTTGACACTCGCTAATCGCTGCAACACCACCAGAAGGTCATGTGGTGTTTACCAACAACGCTGTCTTTTTCCCTGAGCATCTCCATAAACCAGTTCAATCTGTTCGTGTCATGTTCCACCGCTTCTGTTGCCAAGGGAACTCGTTCTCGAAGGAGGCAGAACCCGAGGACTTGATTGACACTTGCTTTCCCTTCCTCTGTGCTCTTGACCTAATTACATTCGCAGGACACTCGCATCCAATATACACCAACATCAACACCAGCATCATGTAGAACCTATGTGGGAGGGTTAGGAACGTTCTTGGACTTTCTTTATTGGGGTATTTGGTTGATTGCACTTTTATTTCTTAACTTTCTACTTCAAAGTGAGACTCTTAAAGTGATGGATTGCTTTAGAAAATGTTTTTGCTAGGTTATCAGCTGGTGTCTGATGAAGATTGGTGAAGAACTTTAATGTTTAATGGAGCATGTTTGGTTTGTTTTAAAAACAAACAAACAAAAAAAAAATCACAGGAACCTGTTGGTGTTTGATGGACCAAAATGGAGAATTCTCATATTTATTGAGTGTGTTGGTGCCTGTGGGCATTTCATGGAGCATATTAGTACGGTGTGAAAAGTAGGGAACTACTGGTGTTTGGTGGAGCATGTTGATGCATCTTGGTGTTTATTATAGAACGTTGTGTTGGAAAAGTTGGAGAATGTTGGCATTTGTTGGCACATACTCATGTTGTTGTAAAGGAAATCAACCTATCGGTGTTTAATGGACCAATTAGTGAATTTTGCCATGAAAAAATAACCTTCTGGTTTTTGATGGAACATCAATTTTAGTGCTTAAGAAAGGCATATAGAGTAGGTTTGGAGGCAGAAATAATAACCTGTTGGTGTTTGATGTCAAAGAATGTTGGTGTTTGATGTGCAGGTAAGAAGCTCTTGGTTTTTGATGGACAAGGTTGGTGAATTTTAGTGTTGGTTGGTCCTGAAAGTTGCTGCTATTTGAGAAAAATATTGCAGAATATTAGTATTTCGTATAAAAGAAGTAAGCATTAGAGAATTAAATTTTTTGTTAGGAAGGTTTGGTGTTTATTAGTAGACCAAAGAGTGTGTTTGTGTTTGGTGGAAATTCTAAGAACATATCTGCGTTGAACGATTTTCATGTTCACTACGCACTGATGTTTGAGAATCTTATAGGAAAAAAATGAAAATGTGTACTGGAGAGTTTCTGTTTGATGTTGATTTTGATGGACGATGCATGAGAATTGTGTCGTTTATTTGCAAAATATGGATGTCACCAGAATGCTTAGTGAAAAATTGTTTTGAAAATCTAAAAAGATTCTGGTGTTTTTTGAAAAGTTATGCAGAACATTATTTGGACGTATAGTGTGGTATTGGTTGGTTTATTAGAAACATCTATGACTGAAGAAAATGTACTTAAAGTTAGTTTTTTGCCAGAGAAGTTCCAATTACTTGATGTTTAATGAAGAATGTTGGTGTTTAGTTGGAAATCTTGGTATTCGATAAAGAACACTAGCTATTCCTAATGGTTTCTGAAGAATGTAAGAGCTTGTTTGAGTGACATATAAACAAGGTTGTTAGAGAATTTCAGTGTTTTGTGAACATTTTTTGGTGTTCATCAGCGCGTGGAGTAGAACATTGGATGGTGTGAAGTGAAAAATGTTGGTGTTTGCTAGTTGCTCGATAAACAATATTGCAGATGGCTGACGTCTATTAAGTCGAGAAAAATGTTTAGTGTTTGATGAACAGCGAATGTTGGATCGTTTTGATGTTTGTTGGAATGTTTCATGGTTATTAGTTGCTTATCATGGAGAATATTGGCACTTGAGGCTCAATGTTAAAAAACAAATTTTTGAATTAGTTGTTTAGCATTAGATGGCTACTTGCTTGACAATGTTAATGCTTGGTAGAAAAATTTCAAAGAATTTGTCAAAGAAAAACACAAAAACGTTGCCATTTATATACAATGATGGTGTCTGATGGAAAGTCAATGACTAAAATGTTGGTGTTTGATGAAGACTGTTGGTGTTTCCAGGGATTTCTGTAGATAGTCTCTACTGTCACAGATCATTACCTACACTCTTGCTTTTAATGTAGGATGTTCTTTGGTCTCTGTAAAGCACCCTTAAAGCCCCTATATCTTTTCTTATCAGACATTTTCCATTGAACCCTTAATGATCCACTGAACCCTCGAGGAACCTTTAAAAAACCCTTTTCTCCTCCTAACACTGCCCTAACACTGCATGCATTAAGACGCAAAGTGGGATTTTTCTTCAGTTTATTTTCTTCGCCGGTTCTTGATGCATTCTTATTTAAAAAAAAAAAAGGGGGGGGGGGTTCTTTCAGGATAATTCACTGGATAATTAAGTGTCGTGAAACAGTGCTGCCTTGACCCCTTAACTACAGTGTCCACCAGAAATAGATCTTTGTACCATTGCAGTAAAAAGACGAAAAGCTGCACAGAGACGAGTTTACAAACAGTACACTGACCTGTAAGAGCGGTCACCTGACTTCCTAATGAAGATACATCACCCTGCAGCGTTCGCATCAAAACACACATTTCTTTTTCTATATCCGTATCATTTTGTTTCATATTCTTAATTCCGAATTTGAATATTCTTTTTTTTTTTTTTTTTTATTAATTGTACTCACTAGTGTAATTCATTCTTCCTTTCTTTTTAGGTCACGGGTCGGTCGTATAAGGACTTCACTGCATATCATACACACGTACCGTGCATGTGTGTGACAAATTCAATTTGATCTCCAGAAGAAATTTTTTTTTTACAGATCTCCACATCTTGGGATGAAGAGCAAAGATCTACAATGCAACATGGCCACCATTCTCAACCTGTTTCTTGGGGGAAAAACAGTCCCAGATCCACAAAACAGCTGAAATCCGAATCGAATCCATGTTTCTCTTTCTAATGTTTCGGAATTACGTCCAAACAGGCTGGTCATTAGGGTCTCTGCAGCCTTCGATTAACACTTTTCACTTCGAGTGAACAAAAAGTCAACTTAACAAGCCAGAACAACAGGTCAGAATCTACTAATAACACCTAATAATAATAATATTAATAACAAAATAGATCCTCAGCTTTTCTTTAAACAAGTTGAAGTCTAGACAACAAGGCCAGCCATGGCGCAGCAGTGAGTGTGTGACACACATCACCATGGCATGATGGCACGCACATCTGGAACATCTGCATCCATCAGCACGCACTAGGATGCAGAATATGGGATATAAGAGATATAAAAATGAGGCATAACATAATATAACATACTGTAAGACATCCACAAACACAACCAGTACACACACACACACACACACACACACACACTTCATTAACCTGCATTTTCTCCGCAACGCTTTAGATCCACGCGTACGTAAGAGGCGCGAAAATTCCTCCCCGTTTCAAATAGGACAAAAAGAATGAATACATTGTATCCTGATGATTCCGTTATTGCTGTGCGCTTGAAGAGGAAAATCAAGAAATCAGCAATAAATGCCGTGTGTGTGTGTGTGTGTGTGTGTGTTATTCAAGCATGTTTACGACGCAAATGCGCAAAATGCTTTTTTTTCTCCCCAGGATTTAAAATAATAATAATAATCTCAGATACCGAGCAAAAAATCTTTTTTATATAAATAAAGATTAAGATAATAATATGAAGAATAAAAAAATAATAAATAAATCCCCGTGTGCAATTCATAGGCACGTCCACGCGCTGATCGGATCTGATCTGCTTTGATCTGCGCTAAATCAAAGAACAACAACAAAAAAACATCAAAGGAAAAAAATGCAAAAGAGATGAAGGAAGAAAAAAGATAAAGACATGCGCAGCAGCTTACCTTCCTGATCAGCTTCTCAAGAGCAAAAATCCTTCCATCAGAGAGAAAAAGAGAGAGCAACATCCTCCATCCTCACTGTCCTGCTTCTCTCTCTCTCTCTCTCTCTCTCTCTCTCTCAGCTCTAACCCCTCCTCTATCCCCCTCTCTCTCACTCTCTCCTCCCATCTCTCTCTCCCTCTCCCTCTCACTGTACTCTTTTTTTCCCTGCACACTTGCAGGTCATATGGAACACAAATGATCATGATGATGATGATGATGATGATGATGATCACCAGCTTTGCTCTCCTCTTTCACTAACATATGCACACCTTCACCGAAGAACAGATGCACCGAGTGAGAGCTTAAAGTACAGAACTATCCGAAAACATCAAGACATATGGAGCGTGAACATGCGACACCTGATGATTATTTACTTGATAGAACGCGTATGCGCAGGGAATAAGAGGCATTAAAGCGTCGGTAGGGATTTACGAAGCATTAAAGTTGCGATTAGCGATTCAGGATGGCTGGTTGCGTTGGTGTGATGGAACGGTGTGCGAAAACCCAAATGCAAAGTTTACAGTCTGAAGCCTCCCCGTGAACACACACCAGCAAGGCCATATTAATACATATACAGTATCATCACTGACCTGTGATGTGCTTCCGTTTTTTAAAGGGTTTTAAAATAAAAAAGAAAAGTGTTTTATTCCTCTTAGATCACAGCAGTTTTCCAAACATAAGCTTTTTACGTTCTTACTGTATTTTTTATCTGTTCATAGTTACGTTTAATTTTAACCTCCACAAAAGAAGCTTTGCTTTCTTCATAGCGTCCATAAATAGCTAAAGTGAAAATTACAGCTTTGCGTCTGATAACGGAGACTCCTTCCAAAAATCGAACATTAAATAAAAAAGTCACCAGTTTTTATAAACCTCAAAACTCAAGCGCCACTAATCCGTGCCTAATCTCACGGTGTTATTTGTTGAAACAACGGGTAACATTGTGTACTTGGAAACTTTAGAGACACAGGTTGAATAAACAAAAGTAATTTACCTTCCCTGAGATGCAGTCACATGATTTTATAAGAAACCCCCGAAGTGTTTAACAGTTAAGGAGTAGCAGCACTTCAGTATTCGGTAAGTTAAGGGATATAAAAATGTCTGTGTTAGTTTGGCTTTGAGTCGCTAATGCTCATCTATGAGTGTTATATCGCTTCACTTATCTGTCTGAACAATACCAAATTGAGTAAAACATTGATTGATTTAAAACATCACCCCAAATATGTAGATACTCCTTGAGAATGACAAAGTAAAACCCTTGAAAATATCAATCTCTTTTAAATATGGAACAACACGTAGCTTTAACACATCATTAGAAGTCCAGAAACAGCATTTTACACACTCTGGTATATAGCCTTGTTAATGTATTTTACTTTTTTATTATAACTAAATATTCTGTGAAATGTATCATTTTTGTCTTTACAAGACTGTTCTTCTTCTCTTTAACCAGAGCTCTGCTGTGGAGGTCAGGATTGGGGTCAGACGGGTGATGGCTGGCCTTTTGGAGTTACAGGAGGAGCATGAACGAGGTGATGAAGTTGCAGTAGTCCTTGAGGGTCTGGGTGACAATTCAGTAGCTTTAGGAGTGATGTTTGGTCTTGAAAAATGACTTGACGTACACCTATGAAGCCATCCGGACGATCATGATTGGACTTGGAGAGAGACGCTCCTCTCAGATTGACATACTGAGAAACAAACTCTTGTTGCCATGGTCTCTTTTCTTGTGTCTGACACTTGGGGGAAAAAAGTCTTCAAAAGTAAAATCTTTGCTAGTTTTTAAATATGGTTATGATATTGTAATGTAAAAGAATCAGTAAGAGAGTGATAAGCACCTGGTGTATTTTATTGATCTTTCAACAAAATAGAACCTGTGTTCTCAACTTTGACTAGTTTTGGAAGATTTTTAAACGAATGTATGTTTTAATTATTGGGGTGTTACTAGGCCAATTTCTTTTATAGAAAAATAATCACTTGAACCAACTGCACCAGTGAGCTACAATGGGAGACAACCTTTTTGAGTAGATGAAAAGTTGGGCTAAGTCCATCCTAGAGAAATATAATTAATTGACCCCAAAACCAAAACGACTTAAGCTGACTTAAATATTTGTATTACAAGTTGAATCAACTTAAAAATTTGATTCAAAAACAAAAATTGAGTAAACTCGAGAAAAAAAAAAAAAAAGCTGTGCAACTTGTTACTGAACATTTTTACACTGGGGTGGCTTGTTTTTATTTACAGTGTGTGTGATTTAAATATACAGAAGCCCTGCCAGTGTGTGTCGATGGGGGAGGCTTCAGATATCAAACTGTGTATTTGGGTTTTCATGTATGTTAGGTGGCACCAAACTTATTATTACTTTTAAAATGCTACCATTTTATTGCTAGCAGAATATAGGAATGACATCACAAAAATGTGGGTGGAGTTTGCATGTTCTCCCCATTCTTACAGGTACTCTGGTTTCCTACCACAGTCCAAAAACATGCAGATTAGGTTAATTGGTGACCCCAAATTGGCCTCAGTGTCTAAATGTGTGCATATGTGCTATACAATGGACGGGCACCTTGTGCAGGGCGTACCCTGCCTCGTGCCTGAAATTTCCTGGGATAGGCTCGAGTCTCCTGGGTTTTTTTCTTCTTTAAAGAGTTTTGATAGGCGTGTAACTAATTTCGATAGGACTTTTCCTACAGGGTGTTTCCCCATGTAAGATGAACGTAATAGATTAAAAGCTCACAACTATGTTAAGAAACTTTGAGGAACCCTTGAGGAGTTAATTAGAGAAAAGTTAATATTCTTAAAAATCTCAAAATCCACACAATCTCCAGCTTCGCACATTCTCTCTTAAGGGTTCTTTAGATAGTGTTGAGTTTCACACTTTCTAAAATGGTTCTGCTGAATAAGCTGCAGAGTCTTTCTCCAGTTCAGCTACAGTAGGTAGGGTGTTTTGAATTAGGCATGATTGAATTGTACCATACCAAGTAATGATTGATCCCCTCCCCACCGGCCAGTGTGGGGTCATTTTTGCTCTCCCTTCATGGGTACACTTGCATATTTACATTCTCCGATACAGCAGGTGGCAGTATGCACCTACTTGTTTTGTGAGCCACCATTAAACTCACTTGGCAGACGCCCTTATCCTGAATGACTTGCACTTTTATTTCATTATACATCTGAGCACTTAAAGGTTACTCGCTCAAGGGCCCAACAGTGGCACCTTGGTGGTATTGGGGTTTGAACCTGAGACCTTCTGAGCAGTAGTCAGTAGTCCAACACCTTAACCACTGAGCTAATCCTGCCACTTTCAGGCTACGTTTAATATTATTGACTTTATTATTGAGCAATCCGGTATGATTATCTGATTCGATCCACGTCGGTGTATATTGTATTGTTCTCAAGACCGATTCTGTTCTCACTGAAGACAATGAACCAGACTTTGAGGTCAAGTGTTTTCCCGGGAAACAACCCCAGGGCCCTAATTGGAAAACATCCTAAAAACTTTTAAGTATTAAAGAGTCCAGGGTGAATACTTGATGGTTTATTTTCTTGAAAAAAAAAACTCAAATAAATGCATTCTCTATGTTCTTAGAGAAAACATTTTGGATTATTTCTTTATTTCATTTTTGTGAAGCTGCTTTGAGACAATGACCTATAAAAGCGCTATATAAATAAAATTGAACTGAATTGAGTTGAATTTTCTTCCAGGTTCTTTGCATAATCGTTCTCACTCTGTGAATGAGTTCTTCTTGGGTTCCGTTATTTATCTGATTGTTCATCTTGTTTTAAGAATCTTTGCTAGAACAACATCTGAATCTTGTTTCCTTCCTTAGTTTTATGCAGGACACATTTAGGTAAATCTTTAAATGGTTTAACTTTTTTGTTATTATTTAAAAATTTACTAATTTTATTTTGGATTAGAATTCTTAGAACCCTTTATTATCCAGGAGAACTTAAACATGCTTCTTGGTTGCACTGCAGTGGGCCAGATGTTGTTGAATAACTTGCAAGAGCTGAACATCTGTACCGTGTCAATCTGTACAACACACACACACACACACACACACACACACACACACACACACTGACAGGTCTCAGGTAATCTCAGCATGCTCTCCTGCAAGAGTTCTGATCATATGCTGATGATATACTGTCGCCACAGAATGATAAATGATCTTTTTGGACATTTTGGAGTATTTCTAAGATTAGTACGTGGTAACATTTAATCTGTACGTTAACTTCTTCATTCTGTTCTTCCCCAAACTTGTTCTTTTTTTTTGTAGTGTAAATAATTTTTTTAAATTCCACCTTTGTTGCATTCATCGGCCTGGCGACACCGCTGCATTAGCATGTGACCAGAACCCGTTTATTAGCACATATTATTTACATTCACCATTTGCACATCACCTCAGTGCTCAGTACAGGTCTGGAAACCAGTTTAAACCAGATGATTAAGGGGGATGGGGCGAGCTTTAGATAGATAATGGTAGGTGAAGAAAGATAAAGATAGGGATAGTCAGTGAGCTTTCAGTCTGAATCAGTGGACAGAGAAGGAGGACTTTATACAAAGCGAAACATCCAGGAAGATTTCAGCACAAGCAGAGAGTAAAGTTGGACTGAGGACAAGAGAAGAGGTGGAGAGTGTATGAGTCTGAGCTCCGTCTTTGATCCAGTCAAAGTTTATTTGAAGGTGTGTCAGAGAAGACACGCCCATTTCTACACCCATGAGTTTAATGATTTTGGCTGTGAATAATACAAAGTTAAAAAAAAAAGTGGGGTTACCTATAAAACAATATGGAGTGGGTTCTCTATAGAACCAATATGGAGTGGGGTTCTCTATAAAACAATATGGAGTGGGTTCTCTGTAGAAACAATATGGAGTGGGGTTACCTATAAAACAATATGGAGTGGGTTCTCTATAGAACCAATATGGAGTGGGTTCTCTATAAAACAATACGGAGTGTGGTTCTCTGTAGAAACAATACGGAGTGGAGGGTTCTCTATAGAACCAATATGGAGTGGGGTTCTCTATAAAACAATATGGAGTGGGTTCTCTATAGAACCAATATGGAGTGGGGTTCTCTATAAAACAATATGGAGTGGGGTTCTCTACAGAAACACTGTTGAGTGGGTTCTCTGTAGAAACAATATGGAGTGGGGTTACCTATAAAACAATATGAAGTGGGGTTCTCTACAGAAACACTGTGGAGTGGGGTTCTCTATAAAACAATATGGAGTGGGTTCTCTGTAGAAACAATATGGAGTGGGGTTCTCTATAAAACAACATGGAGTGGGGTTCTCTAAAGTAACACTGTAGAGTGGGGTTACCTATAAAATAATATGGAGTGGGGTTCTCTGTAGAAACAATATGGAGTGGGGTTCTCTATAAAACAATACGGAGTGGGGTTCTCTATAAAACAAAACGGAGTGGGGTTCTCTTTAGAAACAATACGGAGTGGGGTTCTCTGTAGAAACAATACGGAGTGTGGTTCTCTGTAGAAACAATACGGAGTGGAGGGTTCTCTGTAGAAACAATACGGAGTGTGGTTCTCTGTAGAAACAATACGGAGTGTGGTTCTCTGTAGAAACAATACGGAGTGGGGTTCTCTGTAGAAACAATACGGAGTGGGGTTCTCTGTAGAAACAATACGGAGTGGAGGGTTCTCTGTAGAAACAATACGGAGTGGGGTTCTCTGTAGAAACAATACGGAGTGGGGTTCTCTGTAGAAACAATACGGAGTGTGGTTCTCTGTAGAAACAATGCGGAGTGGAGGGTTCTCTGTAGAAACAATACGGAGTGTGGTTCTCTGTAGAAACAATACGGAGTGGAGGGTTCTCTGTAGAAACAATACGGAGTGGAGGGTTCTCTGTAGAAACAATACGGAGTGGGGTTCTCTGTAGAAACAATGCGGAGTGGAGGGTTCTCTGTAGAAACAATACGGAGTGGAGGGTTCTTTGTAGAAACAATACGGAGTGGAGGGTTCTCTGTAAAGAGACTTTGGAGTGGAGTTCTCCATAGAACCACTGTAGAGGTTTGTCTCCACTCTGATCAGTACAGACTCAGTGTACAGTATAAACACACTGCTACACTAGATGTAGTGCCCTATATGTTAAATACGGAGGCAGTTGAGATTTAGTGTGTGTGTAGTGTAATGTAGTGTAGTGTGCATGCTCTCTCTGGTTAGGCTGCGTGTTACCTTGGCAACGCTGAAGCTCAGAGACCACTGGTTCTACCTTCCCTCAGACCCCCCCCCCCCTACACACACATATATATCCTGATTTAAAAGGTGTAAATAGATCATCGTGCTCAATATCCCGTGCCATATCGAATGCCGCCGAGGGTAAACGAGGTGTGTGTTTGGGGTAGGAGTTAATTCAGCAACGATGTAATGTGTGTGTGGGGGAGAGAGAGATCTCTCTGAGTGTGACTGATTCCCCAGAGTCTGAATATAGCACGTTATCAGTCCAGCGCTAATCACCCCTCTGATAATCCCTCATATCTGAGCTATGGATCATTCCTTTTTTTTTATTCCTCTACACTACCCATAATGCACTGCACTCCACTAATACTACTAATCTGATTTCGACCTGGTCTAGCGGCACTATATGAGGCTTATGTATGGTGTACAGTATAATACAGTGCATCTCGAGTCTACACAGGGCGAATCAGGGCCCCGAGATCGCTTCCGAGAATACTCGACCTCAAAGTCTGGTTCGTTTTCACCAATGAGAACACAATCGTTCTGCGCTCTGGTACAGTGCCCGAGTCCGTTTGAAGATGTGGTCTCGAGAATGGTACAGGGCACTAACACACACAACTGCTGCTGACATTTTCCTCAGAAATATCAGTAATATTAGGTATAGTGTACAGGTTATCTTCATCATTCTCTTCTTCTCTTTAATGACATACTGCCACCTGTTGTATCGGAGAGTGTACTAGGGCTGTCAATATAAATGCGTTAACGCATCCAGAAAAAGAAAAACTCAGACAAATGAACCATGTGACCAATGCCTCTTTTCCACTGCATAGTACGGCACAGCACGGTTCAGTACGGCTCACTTCGGTTCGGCTCAGTTCGGCTCGGTTCGCGCTTCCACTGCAGTTTAGTAACGCTTTAGAGTGGGTGGGATTATTCACGTGTCGTTATAGTTGCGGCGCCGCTACTGCCGTGACATCATCATAAACGCACCACAAACAACAATGGAGCATATCGACGGCATGGTGTTCTTCATTCTCGGCATGTGGATGTTTTTAACAGCGAGACGAAGGAGTTTGTTTCAAAAGAGGCTGATGGCAGCCAAAGAAAATTTTTGGTTAATACAAAAAGGTGCGTCCGATCCTTCTCTGGCTGTTTCTAAATATACCGGTTCTGTTGTGTCTCGTGTCGCAAGTTCAGTGACGCAGTAATGACGATTTTCTCCGGCCAATCGGTGACCAGCGGGGTTTACACGTCACGTTTTGGTAACGGTTCGGTGCGCTTGGAACCTCGGCTGAGGTGGTACTAAAAAAAGGACCAGGTACCAGGTACTGTTCTCAGTGGAAACCCCCCCAAAAGTGAGCTGAACTGAACCGTGTCGTGCCGTACTATGCAGTGGAAAAGCACCACAAGTTTGCCTCGAATGGCTTCCCATAATAGCAGCGCGGTTACTTGGATAATGGCACATTTAACATGGACAATAAGATGACTGAGGAAACATCACCAGGTGTGCAGAACGGCAAGTTCCATTATAAAAAGCTTCTAGATGGAAGTTTGGATAAAACCAAAGTTGAGTTTTACAATAATACATTAACTGTAAGCTGTAGAAGTGGTGACTCAGGTGGCTAAGGCTCTAGGCTGTCGATTTTCAGAGCTGAGGATCTGGGTTCGAGCCCTGCCCATCACCCCCTTACTACCCAGCCGCCGCATGCAGTCCTGTTCAAGAGATTTCAAAGACAAATCAATCGTGCCTAATCTGAAAAGGCCCTTAATCAATCATATACCATTTCTAGTGTGAAATGTGAAAAGTGATTCGGTCCTGGTTCGAGCACGATTCGGTGCTGTGTGCTGTTGGATAACACCACTGACGTCACAGTGTATACGATTACTATTAGATTTATTACAGCACTCGGCGTGTTCTCATTTACCCCGAACTCTGAATGGGACGCTTCAGGAAAGTCCAGTTAATCACCTGCATATAAGCCGACTCTGAGCATCTGGAAAACACACTGCATTAATGTAACACACTGCCTTGATAAGAAAATATTTTACTAGATATATTTTTATATCATTTCTATCACTACAAACCCCAGCCGCTGGATGCAGTGCTGGTCTCAAGCCCGGATAAAATGGTAGGGTTGCGTCAGCAAGGACATCCAGGGTAAAACCTGTGCCAAGTTCTGTGTGGATCGAGATGGAAGTGTAAAAAATTATGTATACGCATCCTATTCCCATTATACTCTACCCGGAAGTGCACTATAACAGGATGATGTGACAAGTTTAACAGCACTTTATTTATACTTTTTGTCCCTTAAAACCGCACTAGATGGAGCATACATTAATTAATGAATTAATCGCCCCTGGGTTGCTGGGGACAATGTGTGTGTGTGTGTGTGTGTGTGTTGGGAGGGGTGTTACAAAATCAGTATGCTCCTGAAGCACCTCCACGCACTCTTCTTCATCATCTGTCTACAATAAAGCCCTCGCTGTACTGATGACACATCTAAAACATCAGCTTCATCTCTCCTCATCCCCTCCATCCCTCTATCCTCTCCCTCCTCCTCCTCCTCCTCCTCCTCCTCCACCCCGTGCTAACGGAGGCCGTATTGTGGAACTCAATAGCGGTGGATGTTTGCCCCCTTATTGCTGCTTTCCTCCTTCCTCTCCCTCCCTCTTTCCCCTCCCTCCATCGCTCACTTGCTCACTCGCTATTAAATTTCCAGTCACACAACAGTGCAGTGGATATCCCTCCCTCCCTCCCTCCCTCCCTCCCTCCCTCCCTCCCTCTCTCTGTCTCTCTCTCTTTCTCCTCTGTACAACCCCCTCTTGAACCTTCTGTGTTGAAATCGTTCCGGAAATCTCTCCGTCACCGTCTCTATCCTCGGATAATCTTTTATTCCCCCAGTTTTTTTTACTGAACCCCACAGCCTCCCTGCGCACTTCCGGGGTGGTGTTCCGCAGTGTGTTTGTGTATGTACACTGGTTGCATGCCATGTTTAAACCCCTCTTCATCCCTCATCCAGTGTGTGCGTGTGTGTGTGAACGACAGTGTGGAAGCTGCAGGCCATTAACCTGGGCCTGGGTGTTTGTGGCTGTTGAAATGGGTGCACTAAGCAGGTTGTAAGGTCAAGTCTCAGGAAGCCATCTATCGGCCTTCAAGTAGACCTGACCCTGTGTTTACACAAGCAAAAGACAAAGTAAAAGCATTTATTTTCATGCATGCATATTTTCAATGCCACATTGTTCATTTAACTGGTATTTTCAATGAGAAAGAGAATGATCTCGATGATGGACTTGATAATGATTCCTCAAACTGGTCCTGTGGCACGTGGGATCTGTCATTTTTTTTTCATTTTCTCTGGTTTAATTTTATCCTGTCATATATGACCTCATTAATAATATAAATGGTCACCATTTTAATCCCTAGTTGGACTACAGAGGTTCCTGGATGGATGGGTGGATGGATGGGTGGATATGACCTCATTAGGTAAGTCATATAAGCAGCTAGTTTGATGTGCTATATAAACATATTCTGAGCACACAACACACCAATTTTGAGTACAAACTCTGCTGTTGTGTGCATTGCAGTTTCTACTGACCGTTTTGTCTTTGTTCATAGATTGTAACTATAAATGTAATCGATGTCTTCAACCAGGAAGAAGTTTGGCAAAAGAATTATACCCAAAAGTCCCCCCATGAGGATGGACAATGAAGTTGGGAGAAAATGTCATGTTCTGAGACATTCGGATCTCAGGAGGACATAGTAGCTACAGAAGTTTATCTAAAGACCTTATCTAGTCAGGCCATGGCTCACAACCACCAACAAGAGACCAGCTACAGATAACATGAGCAACTTTTAACCTGGGCAGCACGGTGGTGTAGTGGTTAGCACTGTTGCCTTGCACCTCCAGGGTCTGGGTTCGATTCCCGTCTCTGTGTGCATGGAGTTTGCATGTTCTCCCCGTGCTTGGTGGGTTTCCTCCGGGTACTCCGGTTTCCTCCCACAGTCCAAAGATAGGCGTTCCTAAATTGCCCGTAGTGTGTGATTGGGTGTGTGAGTGTGTGTATGTGTGTGTGCCCTGCGATGGATTGGCACCCTGTCCAGGGTGTACCCCGCCTAGTGCCCGAAGTCTCCTGGGATAGGCTCCGCCCCCGCGACCCTGAACACAGGATTAAGCGGTATAGAAGATGAATGAATGAATGAACTTTTAACCTACAGTAGATGTTAAAAGTAAAACTAACCAATAAAAGGTAATCCGCGTAATTATATTATGGTTATTACAATGGAATTTTAGCCAATCAGTTTTTCCATGACTTGGCTTAGTGGTGTTTCCCGAGTGCAAAGAATGCACGAAATGCTAGGACATTAGTTCATTCTTCTAACTTGCACATAAAGTGTTTCTCTATGACACTATAGTTGGATGTTTGTGGTTCATTCAAGAAAAAATTATTGCCTAGTCATGGCCATAGCTAACTAAATGAAATAAAAATCCAATTCAAAACAAACTAAACCAAACAATTGTCTACGATGATCACCTTAGTCTCAACCCCAGAGGCTCCGCCCACATGACATAAAGATTCTGAGGCCTTTTGTCTATCTTTCGGGTAATGCTTTGGGATCTTGCATGCTTACATCCTCATCAAGTACTGTAGACTTCAGCACTCATTCCTCTTCATTAATCTTTGTCAGGGTTCTGGTGGATCCAGAGTCTATCCCAGGATTAGGCAGGAATACGTCCTGGATGGGATTCCAGTTTATCATAAAGTATCACACAGTTTCTTTACACCTGGGGCAATTTAGAGTCATCGGTCCACCTTTTTGGAGCTTGAGCTTAAGATCAGAGTGTGGAAACTCAAGTGTGAGTTAAAATGAGAGACAATGTAGTGGCAGTATATTGTTAGCATATGCTTTTTTAGTTTGGTATTAATCCTCAGGGTCTTGATGACGCCAGTTTGCTCAGGCGAATGGAGCGAACGGGAGGTAGCGGGAACTACAATTCCCATCAGCCCAGGTGTGACCATCATCCTTTGCGGTCTGTTGTCACTACAGATCCAGTAATGTGCACATCCGATTCAAAACCCGCTTACTCTGTAATGATTAATTACTCTTTCCATCTCTTTTTCTTCACCGCTAAAAGCAGCACCGCCATTTCCGCATTACTGGATCTGTAGCAGTAACCGACCGCACTGGAACAGACCGCAAAGGATGATGGGTCACGTCTGGGCTGATGGGAATTGTAGTTCCCGCTACCTCCCGTTCGCTACATTCGCCTGAGCAAACTTTTCTCAGACGACCTACAGTATAGTTTTATCGAGTCATTTCGGTTTCTCTCTGAAAAGAAACGAGAAAGGAAAAAAAAACATCCTGTCTCTGTCTGAATAAGTGAGTGAATGAGGTGAGTTTCTCAAATACTCATTCAGCACATGGGACAGCTGCAATAAGTGGCTGCTATTTTTATTTTTTTCTGAGTTTTCAAGAATACTAAATTGAAAATTCTTTTTTTCACATGGTTTAATAATTTTTTGTTATTAAAATTGAAAAATTTAAGTTTCTGTTTGAAAGTTTACAGATAGATGGTTAATTTGTCTGCCACTGATATGTTCAGTGTTCATGTAAACTACACTACACTTCTGGCACTTTTTTCGAGAGTCTTCATTAGTTTTGTTTTTCCTGTAAATGATTCAATAAATACCGTAGCGTGCCGTTCATACCGCGGTATTACCGTATTGTCAAGTTTTGATACCGTTCCATTCCTAATATATATATATAGAGAGAGAGTATGTTTTTTTTTCTATACCTTGAACACGAAGTTGCCATAGCTACCAGTGTTAGCTAGATAGCATTGTTGGCAACATCTGATTCATCTATAGAACAGTGTTTCTGCTAAGTGATTAAACAAAACTTTATTACTTGATTTGTGGTGTTTAAAGCCATTAGCTGGTATAAAATGTGGCTTATTCAGCATCTAAGCTAATCCCGTTTACAAGTTATTCCTTCATCCATCTTGAAGAAGTGCTAGTGGTGTTTGTTCAGATTTTATTATGTGTGTAAATGTTGTCAGAAACAGACAGTTTTATTTCACTGGCTGCGTGCTGGACGCTGTAACATCCTTTCCCTTTTTGGACCAGACTAATATAGGGGCGGGGCAAACAGGCATGGGGGCATGTCTGTAAAGGGACTGACATACAGTAAACAGTGTCATTGGAGAAAACTACCAGGCCGTTGTTAATGGGATTTCTTAAACAATGTGAAAAATATGTTTTATTTGCTAAGTTACTGCGCCTTGAAATGTAGCTTTAATAGTTTTTTACTGAATTCTGTATTTATTTAAGGCAGAAACACAATGCTGATTCTCTTATACGAGAGATAAAACCCACAGTCTTCCTCATGGTAAAGCGGTCGAGTTCGAGGGCTTCGCTGAGTCTGGCGATGTAAACGAAGCCGACTACAGCATCCCAATGGAGGTTTATGGCTGCTCGTGGGAGGTCGAAGCGCTGCAGCGTCTCACACGTCTCCGTTTCTGGCGTTCTACGAAGCAGTGGTTATAAAACAAGCCTTCTTTGGCACGATGTGCCTCTTTCTCCCTCAAGGGCGTTTTGTCAGTTTTTATCCCTTGGAGATCTCCGGAATCATCCCCGATTCCCGTCCATGCTTCTCGTTACCAGCGCTAGTAAAGAAGGCGTGTCCTCTGTCCTTGGCTGAGCAATCTTTAAAAAAAAAAAAGATCATAAACTGACTCAGGTTTTAGAAGCAGGACAAAAGCTTCTCTTGCTCTCTTTGTTCGTTTGTGCATTCTGGAACTTGTGCTACAATTTCTGGTGAATGAAAGGGTAAAATAGGTGATTGACATTTATAGAAGACTTGTATGAGACTCTTAGCTGCAAGTAAAACATTTGAATGGTGCAAACATTTTAAAGAAGGCTGTACGGCTGTGAATGACGATCCCGGCCAAGGTGGCTCAGGGCGCACTGCAGTCGCTTCCGTCAACATTTAATGAGTGGAAACACTGATCCTTGAAATTTGATGGATAACTTGAAGAAGTGCATCTGTATGTGTGAACTGTACACACACTCATCACACTCCTACAGGAACTCGGCTGGGAGTTATTGCCACATCCCCTGTACAATCCGGACCTTCAAGACATTTCCACAAGGAGTTCCTGGGAGGCCGGCATTTCATGCAGTCATATTCTGAGTAAACTTTAGACCTTGATGGTATCGAAGAACTTGTGAAACACTGGGATAAGTGCATTAGTGTAGGAGGGGATTATATAGAGAAATCGAGAGTTTTTACTCTTAGATCTGTGTTCTGTTATTCTGCACAATCAAAAGTCCCCTGTATATTCACATACTGATCAACGACTCATATAGTGAAGGAACCTTCCACACCACTGCATCCAGTCTCTACCATTCTAACTACAGTTCATCTTTGTGTGTGTGTGTGTGTGTGTGTGTGTGTGCGCGCGAACCTTTGCGAACGCCGGTTTAGTTTGCGTCCACCTTTTGACATTTGATCCCACCGAGTCGTGACATTCAAATCCTGAAACCGCAAACCACTGGAGCACATCTGGACCAGGATCAGCATTAAAACCAGGTTGATTTCTAAAGGGCTTTTCACCTTTCACGCGGCTGGAGGTTCAGACAGCAGGTCGAATCCCCAGACACTGTTACTTTTGTACCTCCCTGTGACATCAACATGAATTGAATCTGATTTATTCACTTATTCTGGTGTACATACGACTGGTGCCACTGAAGACATTGTGCAGATTACAAGTCGAGCAAGAAGGTGAAGTGACTAGATGGTGAATGAGTGAAGCTACGTACATGGAGATTCACTTAAAGTCAAGAATGTTTCAAATGTTTAAAAATTAATTATTAGCAAAAATGTTGAAGTTCTCATCCAGGATCCAGATCGATTAAATTGAATACAAACAAATGTATTTAAACAAAGGTGGTTTCAAAGAAGTTTATGAACATCTAGGAAATCTAACAGCAGCTCATCAGACCAGAGGAAAACTACAGATTTCAGATATTTTCATTTCATTTCCCTCGCTCTGGTCTGATTATGAAAACTGCTAATGACACAAAAAGCCGGCTATCATTTAACCTAGCCTAGCCAAGGTTTATCATTTCATCCTACTGTACCAGTCAATTGGTGCTACCTACACTTACTGCACCACGCATGTGCAGACTGACTGAACATGCGTCATGTTTCACTGGTTTAGCGCTTTGCTTTATTTCTGATAGGAAATCCTGACGGGGTAGGAAGGAATTATATGTTTCAAACTGATTGGACAGCAAAGTATGTGTTAGTTCTGACTAAGCGCTGTCACCATGCACCTCCATGGTTGTGGGTTCGATTTAAATTTGACCTCTCTGTGTGTGGAGTTTGCATGTTCTCCCCCATGCTTGGTGGGTTTCATCCACATACTCAGGTGTCGTCCTGCAGTCCAGAGACACGTGATGTAGTCTGATTGGTGTTTCCAAATTGCCTGTACTGTAGTGTGTGTGTGTGTGTGTGTGTGTGTGAGAGTAGGTGTGTAAGTGTGTGTTGTGCCCTGCGATGTGTTGGCATACCGTCCAACGTACACCCTGTCCCCTGAGCTCCCTGGGACGGACTCCAGAGCCTCAGAGACCCTGTACCGAAAAAACACTTTACATGGATGGATGGATGGATGGATGGATGGAGGGAGGAGTACCATGTCTTTCATAAGCTGAATGGTCTTTATATGGACTGTAACAAATCTGTACAAAAATGCAACAAAAGAATAATAATTTGGTAAAGATTGTTGGAGTGCAGAATCTTCTTCCTTTACCCCATTACATGACCTTTGATCTTTCCTCTTGAAGTCATTGGGTTTCGCACTTCCCAGCATTATTACACTCAAACATCTCTTCTGTCAGCACACACACACACACACACACACACACACACACACAGAGACACTCTCACGTTACAGCAAACCTGACGAAATCCTACCCCACCTGCACTGTGGCCTTAAACCTGCGCAGCAGCATGCTTCTTCTTCTTCTTCTTCTTCTTCTTTCAATAAGAGAGCCAAGTCATCTCTTCTATTTCCTGCAGAGAAAAAACTCCAGGAACTGAAATACGACGTGACATACATATGTGCTGGTTCCTGAAGTAAAAGAAGTTCTGTGCTGGATGTCTAAGAGGTGAACCGTCTTCTAAACTCGGTTATAAGCAAAGCGAGATACCTTCATGATGCGTCTTTTCTTTAATAAGGGGAAAGTTGTTTCTTTATTAAAAAGTGTCTTAAGATAGGATCACACAACACCATTTTTCAACATACTTACATTAATGCTTCTTATCTCCATGCGTTGTTTTTTGTAAATATGCTTTATATTTTTATCAGATAAAATGAAACATTTGCTAAATACAATTTCATGCCCTTTTATGTAGTGTCTGTAACTTCGAATTAAAATTTTTAACGATCATAGCTGCCATTCAGAAGGCCATTTTTATTTCACATTTTTATAATGTGAAATTAAAACACATTATATATATATATATAAATAAATAAATAAATAAATATAGGTCCTAGCAGGAGGTTTAGACTGCGCTTTGACTAAAGCTCATTATGTCATTCTGCATTTCACTTTCTGAAAATGAGAAGAAAAATCATTTCACACACACACATACACACACATACACACACTCACATACTACAGGCAATTTAGGAACACCAATTAGTCTAATCTGCATATCTTTGGACTGTGGGAGGAAACCGGAGTACCCGGAGGAAACCCACCAAGCACGGGGAGAACATGCAAACTCCATGCACACAGAGACAGGAATCGAACCCAGACCCTGGAGGTGCAGGGCGACAATGCTAACCACTACACCACCGCGCCGCCCTCGCACCGAAATGATAATAAAAAAAAGACGGATGTCTCACGTTAATGTTGATTAAAGTGTGTACTAATAGATCTGCCATAAAGTTGATCGTTTTTCATATTCGTCCTCACCTTTAATGTCAGCGACTGACGTTAATGTTGTAATAAGACTCTGAATAAGCTGCAGGACGACCTGCATTTCTCGACATTCATCAGCTTCCTGTGCTTCTCTCTGCAGCAGCTTAAGACAAATCGTGCATCAGAGATAAATATCACGAGTACAAAAAGAAAAAAAAATACTAAAACAACATTAGGACACCATATCAGTGAAGACAGCTGAAGGACGCAGGACACGAGCGCGGTGGTGAAAAAGGGGGAAGAGAAAGAGAAAGAAAAGAGCCGGCTTTCACTGGGATGCAGACGTGACCCGGATGGCCATGAGAACGATGAGCCGCCGTCCCGGGAAAACAGAAGATCCTCTATCTCAGAGCGAGAGAGAGAGAGAGAGAGAGAGAGGGAGAGTGAGAGTGTGTGAGAAAGAGAGAGAAAGTGGGGGATGGAGACCGAGTTCAGAATCCGATCCCAGTGTCAGCGTTTCTTAGCAACAGTCTCTGTTTCCCGGGTGATGGGGACCGACATCACTTCCTGTCTGTGTGAGAGAATGTGACTGCACACAGAGTCGTCTGAACGAAGAAACAGGCACCACACACACACACACACAAA
The DNA here is from genome assembly GCA_030522415.1 of Channallabes apus. Lineage (NCBI taxonomy): Eukaryota > Metazoa > Chordata > Actinopteri > Siluriformes > Clariidae > Channallabes > Channallabes apus. Next base: position 33,538,786 of record CM060121.1, read on the forward strand.
GATTCTCCATTAATTAATAATGTATTTAGTAGACTTTAACTAAACACACACACAAAGAGTTTGATTAAGATCTGATGAGCTTTACTGCATCAACTCACAGCATGTCAAGAACTCCAAGGTGATTCATTTCTTATAGAAGCAAGGCTGAGTGTTTTATTCCTTTTACACCACATCAGTCTGCTGAAATATTGCAAACGTTTGATTATTAATTAATTGAATTATTACTTTCTCTTGTTTGACATCAATAAGTCAGTAAAGCAACTTGTCATGACACAGAGGAACCTAAAAACCTTCTGTCCTGAAGAGAACACGAACGCACAGACACTGGAGACTTCTTCCATAAAAGCATTAAACAAACAGGAAACCTTACCATTGCAATGCTAATCAATCAAAACATCATGTGAGGCTGCACTACTGTCGGTCAGAGAGAACTATACACTATATTGACAAAAGTATTGGCTCGCCTGCCTTCACATGCACATGAACTTGAGTAACGTATAATTCTTAATCCATAGGGTCTAATATGATGTTGGCTCCATCCCCTTCACAGCTATAACAGCTTCAACTCTTCTGTGAAGGCTTTCCACGGGGCTCCGGAGTGTGTTTATGGGTATTTTTGACCATTCCCCCAGAAGCGCATTTCTGAGGTCAAACATGTTGGATGAGAAGGCCTGGCTTACAGTCTCAGCGCTAATTCATCCCAAAGGTGTTGAGATCAGGACTCTGTGCAGGCCAGGCAAGTCCGTCCCCAAACTGTTCGCACATGGTGGGAGCAAGAAATTGTTCCAAATGTTTTGGTATGCTGAAGCATTAAGGGTTCCGTGATTTGGATGGGTGAGTGAATAATTTAACAATATAGTTTAATCAACATCTCCTGACCAATCAGATGACTTTGGACTGAGCAGCAATGGGTTTGTATAGCAGAGCTGAGTCTGAGTCAGGAAGCCTTGAATATGTCTGAGACTCGAGTTCGTGCAGCAAGAGGAAACTGGAAAGACTCAAGGAAAATAATAATACATTAAGAGAGATAAGGAGAGAGAGAGAGAGAAAGAGAGAGATAGACGGAGGGAAAAAATAAGCACATTGAGCTGTGTGCATTAGACTCTCGGTGTGACGGTCCTCAGGTCAGGAAGATAAAGCTCCAGCGTGGAGAAAGTGCTGAGGTCGTAAGCAGCTGGTTCTCTTTCAGGTTCAGCGTTCGGCTGATGTATAAAGTGGTGTTTGTGCAAAACGTCATACAGGCAGTGACCTTGTAGTGCATGACGAAAAAGGAAAAGAAGAAAAACACGACATCAAAAGCATCCCAGACTCTCTTTCTCGCTCCTGCTTGGATTGAAAGGAATTCCTAGAAAGCAGAAGTATTTTTCGTAATATACAGGATGAAGAAATTTCACAAAAGCTTTAGTGACTTCCTTGTTCTTACTAAAGTGCAAAGTGAGAACAATTTCTTGTTCTCAGTTAGATCTTTAATGAGAACTGGAAGTTGCTTCGTTGAGATTAACTTCTTCACAGGTAACACGATGAACTCAAACGTGAGCTCTTATTGTTCAACAAATCCCATTAAACTGCACACGTGGGTAAAAATGCTGTGGCGTTAGAGGAATAAAACGCTTAAGGTTGTAGTATGCAACGCACTGTGAATTCTACCAAAGCATCTAGAAATAGTGGCTAAAAGTATGTGCACCCCTTTCCATCACCTCCATGTGGCCTTGTTGGACGTCTTACGTTAGATTCACTCCTCCATGTGTTTGCTGTTAGAACACGCTTCTTTAACCTGGGTTACAGTTAAGTTATCAATTTTGGTTTGCTTTGGCCAATATCAGAGGAGCTGGGAATGTCTGGAGTCCAAATTGTGAATACTAATAAGGAAACTTCAACACATCAGTAAACTTATTTGAACAATTTCTAACCACTTTTAAACATTTTACTCTACATTACACAAAATACTCACAGTACATGACAAAACATAACGTAATACAAAGGGCCCAAATACAGAGTTTGTTCTTAATATGTCCTACTCCACCAATGAGTGAGAGAGCATATTGATCTTTATATTATAGTATGGACCTACAGCACCAGAGAGTGCAGCTAATGTTCCATCCCCTGCATGTAGTGCTCCTCTCTTGGCTCGCCACCATTCGACTGGAATTATTAATTCCATTATTATTTTTTCCATTTCCTGATGCTGTTAGTTTCAGTTCTTGATGAACAGAAAAGTTCCACACCCTCAAAACCTTATCTATAAAAAGGTCACACAGTTATCATGTATTATTACAAAAATATTTTACAAACCGGATTCCAAAAAAGTTGGGACACTAAACAAATTGTGAATAAAAACTGAATGCAATGATGTGGAGATGGCAAATGTCAATATTTTATTCAGAATAGAACATAAATCATGGAACAAAAGTTTAAACTGAGAAAATTTATCATTTTAAAGGAATAATATGTTGATTCCAAATTTCACGGTGTCAACAAATCCCAAAAAAGTTGGGACAAGTAGCAATAAGAGGCTGGAAAAAGTAAATTTGAGCATAACGAAGAGCTGGAAGACCAATTAAGAGTAATTAGGTTAATTGGCAACATGATTGGGTATAAAAAGAGCTTCTCAGAGTGGCAGTGTCTCTCAGAAGCCAAGATGGGTAGAGGATCACCAATTCCCACAATGTTGCACAGAAAGATAGTGGAGCAATATCAGAAAGGTGTTACCCAGCGAAAAATTGCAAAGACTTTGCAGTTATCATCATCAACTGTGCATAATATCATCTGAAGATTCAGAGAATCTGGAACAATCTCTGTGCGTAAGGGTCAAGGGCGTAAAACCATACTGGATGCCCGTGATCTCCGGGCCCTTAAACGACACTGCACCACAAACAGGAATGCTACTGTAAAGGAAATCACAGAATGGGCTCAGGAATACTTCCAGAAACCATCGTCAGTGAACACATCCGTGCCATCCGCCGTCGCCAGCTGAAACTCTACAGTGCAAAGAAGAAGCCATTTCTAAGCAAGATCCACAAGCACAGGCGTTTTCATTGGGCCAGGGATCATTTAAAATGGAGTGTGGCAAAATGGAAGACTGTTCTGTGGTCAGACGAGTCACGATTCGAAGTTCTTGTTGGAAATGTGGGACGCCATGTCATCCGGACCAAAGAGGACGAGGACAACCCAAGTTGTTATCAACGCTCAGTTCAGAAGCCTGCATCTCTGATGGTATGGGGTTGCATGAGTGCGTGTGGCATGGGCAGCTTGCATGTCTGGAAAGGCACCATCAATGCAGAAAAATATATTCAGCTTCTAGAACAACATCTAGTCATCTCTTTCAGGGAAGACCCTGCATTTTTCATCAAGATAATGCCAGACCACATTCTGCATCAATCACAACATCATGGCTGCGTAGGAGAAGGATCCGGGTACTGAAATGGCCAGTCTGCAGTCCAGATCTTTCCCCTATAGAGAACATTTGGCGCATCATAAAGAGGAAGGTGCGACAAAGAAGGCCCAAGACGATTGAACAGTTAGAGGCCTGTATTAGACAAGAATGGGAGAGCATTCCTATTCCTAAACTTGAGAAACTGGTCTCCTCGGTCCCCAGACGTCTGTTGAGTGTTGTAAGAAGAAGGGGAGATGCCACACAGTGGTGAAAATGGCCTTGTCCCAACTTTTTTGGGATTTGTTGACACCATGACATTTTGATTCACCATATTTTTCCCTTAAAATGATACATTTTCTCAGTTTAAACTTTTGTTCCGTGATTTATGTTCTATTCTGAATAAAATATTGACATTTGCCATCTCCACATTCAGTTTTTATTCACAATTAGTTTAGTGTCCCAACTTTTTTGGAATCCGGTTTGTACAATTGTAGTTTTAGCAAACCACTGGCTGTTGTTAACCTTGTAGTTTTTTTCACATACAGTATATACTGTAAGATGCTAACACAAGCAGCGTATGCCTATGGCATTCTGCATTCAAATTGTGACCTTAGCAGCTAACCAAACTTCCCTGTACTTTATAAACTGAACAAAACTCATTGTCAACCACTCAACAAAACAGCAAACAAGAGTAATTATCCTCTCTTTCTTACTCACTGCTGAATTCCACAAAACCGAGCCTGGCAGCAATACAACAAAACAGGCTACGACCAAAACACCAGAGTGAGAAAGAAAAGGAGAAACCTGGTTGCTGTGCGAGCAGCAAAAACGACAATCCACCAGGACGACAAAGGTCCGGGACCCCCCAAAACAGCCTTCGGCCGCCTAGGCTGTTCCTTATGCCTGACTAAACATCTGGTAGAACTTATTCCTTCAAAATTACCAGTGTGAGTTTGGTCTTCTATTTCTGGTTCAGTCAAGTCATTCATTTGGGACTCAACTAACAAGTCAGTCTCAGCTTTATCTGTGTCTGTTTTATCTGTAGCATTGTCAGGCATGTCAGGGGCTGCTAATGCTTGCTCTGTATGCAAGTCATGACAGTCATACTGTATGTACTTTCTGCTTGTCTGGTTTGGTCAGTAGATTCAAGATTCAAATAACTTTATTAATCTCAGAGGGAAATTGCTTAAATGAGTGCTCGATATCTTTTTGGCAGTGGCTCATCAAATGCTGTGTCACTATATTTATAGTACTCTGAGGTACGTTGCGTGATTAATCAACTTCTGGAGTGCATTTCACCTCTTGGACATCTACAAGAGTCTCAACAGAAGAATTTGTGTTTGGAGATCCAAAGTTTGGAGGTCTTTTGTGTATCCTGCATATTAACTGTTGTGAGGTCAGGTTGTACTGAGTGGTAGTGGGTGGTTAGATACATAGAGGCCTCAGCACTGGCAGGCATACTGTACCAGCATACTGGAATGATTTCATCATCATCATCTTCTTTTAAGAATTTCTCTGGGTGGGTCTGTTGCAGAGCTAAGATGGGTTGGTGGCCTACACCTTTGTGTCTGCCAGAAAGGGAATTCCTTCCCTTTTAACCATTACATATATGACTGACTATTATAATAATAATAATTATAATGATAATTTGCGCTTACCCCAAATACGGACATTCCTGACCAATACTCGGTCACCAGGTTCTAAATCTGAGACAGTTACACATTTGGCAAATCTGTTTTTGTTCTTCTCTGGTCCTTTGTAAGAATTACCAGAGGCCAACTTGTAACTTTCTTCAAGATGAGTTTTGAGGCTCTGTACGTACTGAGAATGTGGTGTGTGCTGCACGCCAACTGCAAGGTCAACAGGCAGACGGGGCTGACGCCCAAGCATTAGGTCATATGGCAAAAATCCCATGACATTATTCCGGGTACATTTATAAGCATGGACAAGTGGCTTCACAAAATCATGCCAGTGAGACTACCCCTGGGGTGGTATGGTGTAGTCCTCATCTGTATTCCAGCCACCTAACAAAGCTCTTTTATCATGTGAGATTCAAAACTCTAAATCTAGGTGTTGGAATGGCAACAGCAAACTTGGTGGAAGTACAGTATCTGTGATCACCAAGATATCGTTGTTTCCACTTCGGTCTAGTTCAAGAGAAAGAAAATGCATACAAGATCAAGGAATCTCATAGTATTGATATTGATTAAGGGTGCCGCTTTCTCAGGCGATGACTTTCTGTGCATCTATGCCTTTCTCCTACAATGGCTATGTATTTTTCTATGACTATCCTTGGCCAGTAGAATACGGATCTTACAAGGTCTAAAGTATGCTCAATGCCCACATGATCATGCAGGCTGGTCAGGACAGTTTCACGAAGTTCAGCAACACAAGCTGTATAGTGCATGCAATGTTTTCTGTCCATCCTGAATTTGGGAAATGATATGCTTTAAACATTGATCAGCTCTCTGCTTAGTCACTAACTCTACTACAGTTACATGGGGAACAACTGGCAATCCTGCAAACACATCTTTCTCCCCATAGCTATCAGTCACAGCACTAGCAGCCATAGCAATGATTTCAATAAGGGAATAGCAGTCAGCACAGACTTTATTGTCATGGCTAACACTGTAGATAAACTGTCTCTCACAGACAGTTTTCCCAACAGCTTGGTCTGTTGCATCAATATTTCTAGGATTACAGAGATGATCCTGTGTGAATTGATATATACATTCTCTCTCTTTTTGAGATTTTGTATTGTCAAGAAGGTTTCCATGAGGTTGGCGGGACAGTCCATCAGCTTCAGTATTTGGTTTCCAGGATGATACAGGAGTTTAAATGAGAATGCAGACTCTCAGTTGTACTTCTTGTTCTTGATACAAAACAGCACCAAGGCCTGTGGTCTTCATCGGTATGAAGTCAGCGAACCCTAACACAGGAGCAGTGGCAAGTTTTTTAACAATCATTTCAAATGGTTGTTGGCAAGTTGATGTCAAACAGCTTCCAAATGGCTCTTTAGGGTTGTGGTATGGGTTTGGTTTGCTTTTTGGTTGGGGTCTCTTATGGGAAGGTGGGTAACCAGTCATGGAGGGGTTTGACTATGCTGGAGTAGCCCTTGACAAACATCCTGCAATACCCTGCAAACCCAAGAAAAGACCTCAACTCTCATAGGTTCTGAGGGACTGCCCACATCCAAAGAGCAGCAACTTTTTCTGGGTCCGTCTCGATCTTTTATTGTCTGTAGGTTAAATGTCCTATAATCAATGCATAAAAGGACCTGATTAGGGATTAAAATATTATGGTCAGACTCATTACTGACCACAATTGGGAGTTTATTGGGTGGTTTCTTGGGGAACTCAATCGAACAAGTTCTCACTAACAGGCCACCATGTAAGGCACACAATGTTTGAGAACAACAGATCATTCATTTTGGAGGCCTTGAGCTAGTTATGCCATCTAAGACCACAGCTTTCCCAGCCGGAATAACTTGGGGACCCCTGTCTTGCAATTTTACCACACCATGATGGCTGATGCTAGTACTTTGACAACAGCTTTGTAACCACACAGGATTGGCTGTGATCTGTTTCACAGTAAATGTTGTACAACATATGAAGGGTATTTGCGCCAAACAAAATGAGGGATTGTGAAGCATCTTGTACATCGGGTACTACCAAAGCAAGTGTGGATACTTTAACCAGCATTCCCAGACATTCTTTTTGGGAATGTGACAGTAATTTCTATATAGCCCAAATAAGGTACTTGCTATCCATTAGCCCCCTTCACCACTAACAGGTCATAGAGTGGCTTAATTTCAGTCAGGTGTCGATTATAGAAAGATTGTGTCAAATGGGCAGTTAAACCTTTTACCATTAACAACCACTTGAGCTGTACGCTTGCTGTCAATCAGTCTTTGTGCAATACACGAAAGGTGATTTCTTACTAACACACAATTTAGTTGCATTACTTCTGGTTACATCTGAGGGACATATTCATCTTATTTCAGCCCCCATTTGTCCCACAACAGAGACTGAATCTAGTATAATTTTGAGTTGGGTTTAAGTGATTCCACGTAACCCATGCAAGAGTTTTTTTTTCCTCTAGCAGTTTCTTCTTTTCCGTTCAACTACCATTTTCTGATTTTCAGGTGGGTTAACATCACTAACTGAAATAGATCGAGATTGTTAGAAAGTAGAGCTGTTAGAAAGTGTACCTGGAGAAGTGGCACTTGGGTCACTTTTTGTCTGGAGGGGTTCTGGTGATGAACAGGACTGAGCTTAGAGTCGTAAAGCAGTGGTGTCTCATCAGCTGTTACTTTCTGTATTGGACAGAGTTCATCGTCCCCAGATTCTACAGTCTCAATAATCTCACTAGCACGGGCTACACTTCGTTCTTATCTTCTGTTCTCCAAAGGTACACTGGATGTTGGAATTTGTGTGTGTGGATTTCTGTTCATTCACACACTCTATGGGAGGCTCAGGCGCTGATGCTGAGGAAGCTGCAGGTCACCCCAAAGCTGATGAGTTCAGTGGGTTTGAGTTCAGTCAGTGCTCTGTGCAGGACACTTGAGTTCTTCCACTCCAACACACTCATCACAGCATGGAGCTCGTTATGGATAGGGGGATTGTCATGCTGGAACAGGGTCGAGCCTGTAAGTTGAATTCAACAGCATATGGAGACATTCCATAGCGAAAGAACCATATACGAGTATATACCATATACAAGGGGGCACATACTTCATATTTCAGTAGCATGTTACTAAAAACATCAATGATGTGTTGATGGTTCAACAGCATGACGATGTAAAACATCCACGCATCACACTCATCATCTCAGGGCCACTCAGATCACCTGACTGTTCCATCATCATCATCATCATCATCATCATGGTGTCTTGTTCTCCGAGTGCACATTACACAGATTTCAGAAACTGTGAAGAACACAACAATACTGCTAACAAGCACAGTGTACGTGTTGCCTCTCTTTACCCGCCCTGCCCTCGAGTTCTCGCACTCCTGGTGGTGAGCCGTTTTTTATTTATTTACATATGATGTGATCAGCATGCACCCAAGACTCCTCCCATTTCAGAGATCCATTCTGAGCACCAGCGACTCCTAAATCTGCTGAACAACATTTCTTTTACTGAACTGGACAAAATGTCACTGTATAAACACACACACACACACGTGACCAGATGATGGAGTCTGATGATGTCACTTATAATTTGGCTTTCGACATTTGAATCTTTTAGTATAAAATGTTTAGTATAATCTATTAATTAAACAATTGTAAAGGTGTTACCCATATAATGTTTGTATTGCATAATATTTCGTAGCTCGCATATTCTCAATCCCCATAATTTTTGTACCACAAGAGGGCGCATGTACAGTCCGTTGTATTTTTTAATGGGTTAGTTTTTGAATAAGAATCTGACATTTTTCCAGTTTTATTCAGCATATTTCAATGATTTCCGCTTTGCTCATTTGTCGTACGTAACAAATTATGTCGAGACTGTGCAACTAGATCTGTTTGAATACAAGTTACAAACAGGAAAAAGTCTTAGCATTAATTATTAATTGATTACTGATTGTTAACATGTTAAAAACTATCGGTTAAAAAAAATCTGCAGCCCTCTAGTGGTATGGAGTGAAAACAATGATCTTTACTACTTTTTAAATATCATGACATTTAAAATTATTCCTTTATCTTTTAAAAGTTTGCAATAAAAACACATGACTATATGCAGAAACATTCCCAGTGTACGATGCACAGGAAAGGGGTGGAGCTTCTAGGGTTGGCAGTTACTATCAGTAAAGGTTCGAAATATCTAGATGCGTATACAGATCAGCTCATCAGACCGTTTTGTTTTTATTACGGAGGATTTAAGACGCCGTAGCTGCGTACGGCACTGGGGGATTGCCAGGTCTGTTGTAGTTAAACCCAACATGATGCATGTTTTTCTACATTGCTCGTTAGCGTGCGCCGCAGGATTGTTCTTACTAGAGCTAATCGCCTGCACAGAATGACTCGCAGCTCGGCGATGTGCATGTGCGCGGTCCACAGAGAATTAATGATCAACTTAATGGCAAATTAATGACTTTGTTGCTCGATGGCGTGAACTCCTGGTACACGGTTATGCTGTTAAAACGAGCAGGAGACTAGAATTTAAAAACATTACAACGTGCATATACGAGTCTCAATGTCTGGTTGGTGTATAAATGAAATGATGTCACAGTCCAGGTAATACAGTGTGTACGTATGTAGTGTATAGACATGAGTGTGTGTGTGTGTGTGTGTTATCCGAGAAGCACTCGTGCAAAACGGTTGTGCGCATGCGGTCAGCCTGATGGTGTTTTCTGCCAGGAAAAACAGCCAAACCATGCCATCTGGTAGCTGAAGCTGGCACCGAGGGGACGCTGTACGGCTCCATGACATATTGGAGTAGTTAAAATTAACACTGTGACACGGTTTGGCAGAAACAGCCATTAAACAAATCTACTGCTCGCTCTATTTCAGTCTCTCTCTCACACACACACACACACACACACACACACACGAACAGTGCAGTACTTTTCTACCCCCTCACCAAGACCGCCTCCCCCAACCTTGCTAAAGAAAAATTACAACATTGCTGAACAAATCAAATCAGCTTTATTTCATTTTTTTCCCTAAAACAACGCAGGCGAACTTAAGAGAAAAGTAAAACCTATTCAAAAGTAAAAGCATAAAAAATACAAGATGAATCAATTTAAATCAAAGGAGCGTTACATCTCCCGGATGCAATCCAGTAAACAGAGCATGTGTGTACAATTTTGCATTAGTAATATTAATATCTTTATACACACACGTACGCACGCGCAGGATCTGCAACCTAATACCAAACCCTCCTGCACGTCTTTCTGGCATTTCAAAGCAAAATGAAATCCTCATATCAGGTCCATAAGAATCTCGTCCTCCATCACGCTCGACACCTGGGGCATCCCGGGGTTCTGTGCCACGGCGCCCCTCGGACCCGCACTCATCATCATCTGACCTGCACGGAGGGAGAGAATTAAACAACGTTTTAGCTAGCTAGCATATTACGCGTATTCGATCACTTACCGATTTAAATCCATACCACTAGGGGGTGCTAAAAACAGCTATAACTGCACCGAGCTTACGTTACAGATAGCGAGATTAAAACGTGACCTCTAGAGCCAGTGCTAACAGATGGATTGAATAAAATATTTCCGTTATTCGTGAGACAAGAGGAATCTTTTTAGTTAACGATTAGGACAATTGTATCTCGGCTTTAATGCTCGTCAGTAGGAGCACTGTTAGTAACGGAACAAAACAAGGTGCATGGAATCCCCCTTAACTACTTTTAGAAATTTTGTACTCTGTGACATTTCTGGTGTTAGCATGCTAACCGTTCGTTGCTCGGAGTAAAATAAGGTGGCACCAGATGCCAGGCACAGATGGTGGAGTTGGAATAATAAAATCCAGATTGAACGAGTAATGTGTGATCTTTAATAAACAAAGGTAAGAGTTTTTGGATGTTTTGCTGCTGTTGATAAAAAGGAAACCGCAGTGCATCGTGGGTCACGTGGACGTGGTCATACCTGACATGGGCTGTCTCCACTGCGACTGGATCTGAGGGCCGGCTCCCGTAGGGTGCACCATCGGCTGGTTGAGACCCTGCAGAGGGAGCATGCCCTGCATGTGAGACACGCCGCTCTGCTGAGGGAAAGAGCAAACAGGAAGTGGAAACATCTTCAGCGACGTAGGAAAAACAAACAGGCGTAAAAGTGATACAGAGATCATTTTCATTATTAAAAAGCTTTACATTTATATTCGTATCGGTCTAATATACAGTACATAGAGCGGTACCTCTGCATACGAGTTTAATAAGGTGAAATTTCGTATCACGGAACTCGTTGTCCCATAGGAAATAATGTAAATGCTGATAATCCGTTCCAGCCACCCAAAAATATTACAAATATTACCACCTTCCAATACTATGATCATATTTTTGAATAGAAAACAATCAAAACCTAAAAGAAAAACATGTAAATGAAGTTAAACATGAAATAAATAGACATTAAACCTGACTTAACCTTCATTTATGATTCCTCTCGGCACCGGCTGCTTTAAAAACCAAACCAATTGCAAAATCTCAATTCTTCAGGCAAAAATTCTTGATGCGGGGCGTTCACATGCTGAGGTACGGCTGTATATACATTTTAACTGAACTTTTGTAAAAAGTTTATAGGCTCGTGCATGATTTGTGTTGACTTTGTCTAAAGTTTTGGGAATTTGGAGGCGGAGTCAACACCTCATCTTCCTGAACAGTGTGTCCTGCTGAAAGACACCACTGCCACCAGGGAACGCCGTCTCTATGAAGAGGTGTAACTCGGTCTGTAACAATGTTTAGGTACAGTAGGTGGTACGTGTCAGAGTGACATCCACATGAATGAACTGCAGGATCCGAGGTTTCCCAGCCGAACATCACCCAGAGTGTCACACTGCCTGCACCGGTCTTCACATAGTGTATCCTGACACTATCCTGGCATCTCTAACCCATCAGACCAGGCTGTCTTCTTCCAGTGCCCTGTGGTTCAGGTCTGATGCCCACTGTAGGTTCTGCGGCTCCAGAAACACCAAACTGCGACACACTGTGTGTTCTGACACCTTTCTGTCACAGTCAGTTTGTCAGCAGTTTGAGATACAGTAACCCTTCTATTGGATCGGACCGGACGAGTAGCCTTCACTCCCCACACACGCATCAGTGACCCCTGGCCGCCCATGACCCTGTCGCCGGGTCACCGCTTCTCCTTCCGGTAGGTCCTGACCGCCGTGAACCGAGAACCACACAAGAGCTGCAGCTTCAGAGATTTAACGTTACGGCTGAAGGAATAATGTGTACCGTTTTGTCAGAGTATTTTTATCCTCTCATTATTCACTTTTAACTGGAAAAATTATTTTAAAAATCGAGATTTTGATCCGTAGCTGTATATAAACCTTTGCAGCGCTGGGAAGAAAAAAGAGAAACTGTGATTTCACAGGAACATTTCCAACTATAAAACAGCCGCTGCCTATTTAAGTGTGCGCACACACACACACACACACACACACACACACACAGAACACTGTGTGATTACACTCATTATGTAACCCTGAAGAGCTGCTCTCTTTCTAACACACACACACACTTACTGGCTGCTGCTGGCTCAGGAGAAGGCTACGGAGCTGTGGATTGGCTCCTGGGTTGGGGAGGCGGAGCATGGCACCAGGGGGTTGGGCTTGACCTTGAGCCACCTGATTGGGTGAAGCACCGGGGACAGGAGGCTGCTGATTGGCCGTCACTGCTCCTCTCATCGTTAGCTGAGAAACGGAAGTTGAAATTATGTTTATGTAACGTAATAAATATATCAAAACATCTTTAATCATGCAGAAAAATATATAATTAAAGCGATCATTACAGTGAGTAAACACCAAGTGATCACAGACCACATTTCAGCACATAAAAGGATTCCTAACTGTTGCCAAAGAGAAAATATTGGCACCCCGTGTTAACCCCAAAATGCAAACTTCACCGTGCGAACTGTATTTCCTGTAGTTCATAAACAAACAGTCTCCACAGCGCCTGTACCATATGTACCGTCTCGCTAACAAGCTAGCGGGAATAAAGTCATTAATTTCCATCAGCTGTCGCGTGTAGACGCGGGACTCGGCTGCACAACACCTGATCTGATTTACACGCAGCAAATCAAATGCTGCAGTCGGGAAATATTAAACATCGCTGTGGTTAATGCTGCTGAATTAGTGTCGAGGTCAGGCGTCGTTTCTGAGGCTTATCTAGATAGCAGCGTCAGGGTGTAGTAGACTGAAGCGAGCCATCACAGAAAACACTAAAGATACAGACATTGTGACTAAAACATGATGCACTGCCTCACTGTCACAGTCTGGATTTACACCACCGCGTCCGATATAATCTGGTTATAATCTACTCATGTTCTACACTGTCACATTTTACAGTATTTCGATTTACACCTTCTCATTTTTCACTGTTTCCTTTTACAGCATCTGTTTCACATCATCTAATTCACACAATTTCATTTACACCATCTTGTTTACGACTCATTTACACTGATTTGTTTTACACACAGTCTCATTCAAGGCGTCTCGTCTTACAGTGTCTCGTTTACACAGTCCAATTCACTGCATCTCGTTTTACAATGTCTCGTTTACACAGTCCAATTCACTGCATCTCATTTTACACGGTCTTATTCACTATGTCTCGTTTTAGACTGTCTCGTTTACAGTCTAATTCACTGCGTCTCATTTTACACCATCTCATTCACTGCGTCTCGTTTTACAACGTCTCGTTTACACAGTCTAATTCTCGCCATCTCATTTTAGGCCGTCTTATTCACTACATCTCGTTTTATACTGTCTCTGTTTACACAGTCTCGTTATGCACCATCTCATTCACTGCGTCTAGTTTTACAGTGTCTCTTTTCACAATGTCTCCTTCACTGCATCTCATTTTACACCGTTTCGTTTTACACCGTCTCATTCATGGAGTCTCATTTTACACCGTCTCACTCACTGCGTCTCATTATACACCATCTCATTCACAGCGTCTAGTTTTACAGTGTCTCATTTTACACCGTCTCCTTCACTGCGTCTCGTTTTACAGCATCTTGTTTTACAGTGTCTCGTTTTACACCGTCTCCTTCACTGCGTCTCGTTTTACACCGTCTCCTTCACTGCGTCTCGTTTTACACCGTCTCCTTCACTGCGTCTCGTTTTACAGCATCTTGTTTTACACCGTCTCCTTCACTGCGTCTCATTTTACACCGTCTCCTTCACTGCGTCTCGTTTTACACCGTCTCCTTCACTGCGTCTCGTTTTACACCGTCTCCTTCACTGCGTCTCGTTTTACACCGTCTCCTTCACTGCGTCTCGTTTTACACCGTCTCCTTCACTGCGTCTCGTTTTACACCGTCTCGTTTTACAGTGTCTCGTTTTACACCGTCTCCTTCACTGCGTCTCATTTTACACCGTCTCCTTCACTGCGTCTCGTTTTACACCGTCTCCTTCACTGCGTCTCGTTTTACACCGTCTCGTTTTACAGTGTCTCATTTTACACCGTCTCATTCACTGCGTCCAAACAAAAATCCTAACTCTACTTTAGCCAAAAGAGCAAGTTTTCATTCCCCACGTGTTTAAGTGTAACGTGATGTCCCTCACCGCTCAATCCCACCACTGAGAATTGGATTAATTAAAACAAATATGTACTGCGCGACATGATGACGGAGCATCGCATTCAAAGTTCTGCTTTAAACCTCGAGCATAACCCACTGCGTAACCTGAGGAACGATAAACACCTTCTGAATTACCAGCCCGTTTCAACTCACTGTCTCACTCAGTCACCACCTTCACCTGCGTTCCACCTCAGAGCTGCTGTGCTGAATGTGTGTGTGGGGGGGGGAGGGGGGGGTTAGTGTGTTTACAGAGAAACAGGAATGTGAGGTAAGGGGAGTGTGTTCAGAAATCAGAGGAATATCTCAGGTCTCCAGTCAAGAGACATAATGGTTACACTGCATTCCGTGAGGTACTATATATTACTTTATACAGTGAAGTATGTGTGTGTGTGTGTGTGTGTGTGTGTGTGTGTGTCTCACCATGTTATTCTGTCTCTGCTGCTCGTCCATCATTGTGACCTGACTAACAGGAGCCATGCCCACCACCACAGGCTGGGTGGAGAGAAGAAGAGAGGGAGAGAAGGAGAGAGGGAGGAAGGCGAGGAACAGACCGAGCAGGAGTGAGGGACAGAAACAGACAGAGGAACAAGTGAGCGGAGAGGTGGAGCGTTAGAACATCATGCAGCTTGAGTGTGACACAGAGGACAGGAACGACATCAGGGCGGAGTTTAAGAAAGAGGCAGTCATAAAGCCCCGCCCACTGAGCGGCAACCTGGCTGCTGATTGGTTACCTGTGGCTGCACGTTGCCGTGAGTGACGGGGATCTGTCCGGGAGGCCGGTTCAGGAAGTTCGGATTAGGTGGAACCTGAGCGGGCTGCATCGGACCCGCGTTACCCATCTGAGCAGAACCAGACCAGGAAGTGTTACACACACGGCACGCTACAGACAGCTGTACAACTGTGTGTTAAACACTTAACACTTACAATGACTTAAAAAAAATTATATTACATAAATATCTAATTGTAAAAAAAGTGTATTGTAGATTCTTTTAATTAATCAATATAGTAGACTGAATATACAGTAAGAAATAAAAAAGGTCATCAAAAGAAAAGAAAGAGAAGAAGAAGGAAAGGAATGTGGAGAAAAGTAAAGGAAAAGAAAAAAAGGAAGGAGAAAAATGAAGAAAGAAGGAAAGGGAAGGTAAATAAACAATAAAAGCAAAGGACAATCATATAAATAAAAGAAATAATGAAATGTAACAGTTAAAATATATAAAGCAGAGAGAGAGAGAGAGAGAGAGAGAGAGAGAGAGAGAGAGAGAGAGAGAAGGTGCAGCATAAAAAGAGGGAAACAGAAAGAAAAGGAAAGAGAAAGAAACCCAAGGAAACATCAAAGAGAAAGTAGATCTTTCATGTCAGTTCTGTTTGATTTTATGAATATTACAACTTACAAAATATATTTAATAATCTATCATTTAAAACATTTTTGTATGATGAACATACTGTAGGCTGATAAAGTCACGAGAGCAGGATGTTAAACTCTAGACTTTGATTCATTTCTTTTGATTTCGACTTCTTTCTTATTACAGTTTTATTTTTTAACCCGAGACGTTTATTATTTAAGATATTGTTTAAAATGTAGCTATATTCATTCTCTTGAGTGGTTTTTATTATTTTCTAAATACAAAAAAAAAACAGCTGATGGATTTCAAACTATAAAAAAAAAAAAAGAATAATTTTACATCAGAGTTCATTATTTTAGTCTAATACTACTGTAGATTCCCTCAGGAATCAGTGTGTGTGTGTGTGTGTGTGTGTGTGTGTCACCGTGCGGTGCTGCTGCACTTGTTTGTGGTTGGTGATGACTTGACGGATCCCGTTAACGAAGCCGCTCTGGTCGTTAGGGATCAGACCCATAAAGATCCTCTTCTTGGACGAGTAGAGCAGCATGAGGACGCGCACTTCACACGGAGCGCTGTGGGGGAAATGAACACAGCCCGCCTACACACACACACACACACACACACACACACACACACACACACACACACACACACAGTGAATGTGAGAGAGTGTGAGACAGCAAGTGAGTGTTTAATAACATTTCATTCCTCTGGAACACTGAGTGAAAACTGAACCCTCAATAAAAGAGACTTCAGTGTCCACACACACACACACACACACACACACACACACACACACACACACACACACACACACACACACACACACACACACGGACTGATCAGTGCACCCTCTAGTGGACAGCTCTGAGACCTCCAGGCTCTCGGGTGGCGAGTTCTCCTTCTGAGCGATGCGTCTCCGTCAGACTCGTTCAGGATTAATAACGCTGCCGTTATCCTGCAGGATCTCCGCACCCGCAGCCAGAGCTGACTCAGTCATAACATGATCAGCACTGAGGCTAGGGCTGTGCAATTAATCGAATTTCGATTTCGGGTCTCAACGATCACAAAAATGGAGTAATCGGAAATAAAACGATTATTCACTTTTTTTTAAAGTTATTTTGACATGCATTCTGACGCGCATGCGCATTCGCACTTCCGGAAGCCCGACTTCTCTCACTCTATACTGTCAGCGCTGAAGTTGCGCATGTGGTATCTGATCGCATTTAAAAATCAGCGCAAGTGAAGATGGCAGAAAAAGAGCAGCCACAGAAGTCTTTGGTCAACAAAAGAGGTAGAAGCAATTCTGCTGTTTGGGAACAGTTTGGATTCGAAGAAGTGGACGTGGATCAAAAACATTAGGTGCAAGTAGGGCTGGGCGATATGGCTGAAAACTGTATCACGATATCAGTGTTTCATATCAGTCGATAACGATAATTATTGATATTTTTTATTGATATTTATTTTAAACTTAACCTTCCTCTGATCATAGTCCCATCAGTTATTAAGACAGAAATGTCAACAACCATGGGAAAATCAAATAATTAAAATGTAAACATAAGTCTAAAGTCACAATGAACACTTAACAATTATCTCTTAACATTTAAGGTGCAAAATTAAAAGAAAATGTAAGAAATGCTTAATAAAGTGTAATAAAATAGTGAAATGTGTTTATTATATCAGATGCCTTTAGAGAAAACTACAACAGAAATATATTGTTGTGGGGGGGGGGGGGTGTTTTTTTTTTTTTGTTTAGTTATTTGAGTGTTTTTGTTTAGTGTTTTTATGTGTGTGTGTGTATTTGTTTATTTAGAAAAATGAAAAGGTAAATTGGATTTCTGTAAATGCAAGTACTGTATTGTTTTCCTTTTTTTCAATAAAAAATATTTGCAAGAAATATATTGTTGTAATATATTTGAGTTTGATGTTAATTCACTGGCGGGCCACCAGGTGGCAATACCGCGCTGTATACTATATGTGTCGTGTGCACTGAATGCAGTAAAAGAAGAATACAGTTTTTCTCCATGCCTCCGTTTCTCACACAAAAAGCAAGTAATATTATAGATGTTAGTTGTGAATATTGATGCAAACATAATTATCATACCAAAGAATAACTAGTGAGACTAAAGTTATGGCGAGTGGGCGGGTGCAAATTTCAACGCCATCTTGTCTCCGTGTATGCTTCCTGAATCGCGACCGTACTACTTCTGGGTCCTAGAGCCGGTCGCGGTGCGAGTGCGCATGATGGCAACCAAACTAGCTTCGCGACCTCCGTTTTCTTCCGACAGAGAATAAAAAATACCGAACGTTCTATCGAACACGTTTTTTTAATTGATATCGATCACGTGTCTATTGCGAAACATATCGTTATCGTTTTATCGCCTAGGCGATAAACAGACAACGCTGCAAACATAAAGCAGGCAGCTGAGCTAAATGGATGGATGAGGCTTCAGTGTTTCGGGCACAGACTCCACTTGGCCATAGGTGAGTAGGAATCCTTCATACAGATTATATGCAATGTGGTGATTTAATTGTAATTATGTGATTTTAACAACAATAACAACAATACTAGAAATAATATGGCAAAAAATAAAATAAAAATTCCGTGTCACTGTCTCTCACTAACATTTTACCATTATTATAATTATTATTATTACCACCTGAACTACTCTTTTATGCTTTCTTAATCTGTCTTAATATATGTTGCTTTGATGATGATTGCAACTGTCATATATTTGATACTAAATAGTATTTTTATTCTAGAGAATGCAATGAAGGATCCTAAGATCGATCGTGCAGTGGGGGTCTGCAAGAAGCTTGGCAGCAGCTTTTCCTACAGTTGGGAAAAAAAAAAAAAGAAAAAAAAAAGAGCGATCTTGCAGACACTCCTTTAAAACCGAATGCCCAACCAGATGGGGATCTAGGCAGGCCATGATATACAGGGTTCTTGAGCCCAGGTCCTTTTTAGCGACCGAAAACTCAGACATCTCACCCTCTCTTGGCAGGATATTGACGTACTGGAGGCCATCAATAAGTCTCTTAGCCCCCTTGTTGAATTCACTGATGCACTTTCTGGAGAGAAATACATAAGTGTGTCTTTTCTGAAACCAACCCTCCATCTCTTCAGAAATTCAATATTGGAAGTGCAGGAGGATGACACAGACCTTGTCAAAAGCATCAAACAGAAGATAGTAGACTACCTCAATGACAAATACAGTGACCCAGAGACACAAGAGTTACTCGACATGGCCTCTGCTTTTGAGCTACAGTCGTACCTGCAGACAGAGACACTGGATGCTGAGGAAGACCCACTGAAGTGGTGGAAGGAATCTCAGAGAATCTACCCACGTCTTTCCAACCTGGCAAGGAAATATCTTTGTATTCCATCCACAAGTTCTTCATCAGAGCGAGTCTTTAGCACTAGCGGAAATATTGTCTCCTGCTTGCGTTCATCACTGAAACCAGATCGTGTGAATAGGCTGGTGTTTCTGGCTAAAAACCTTTAAGGTTTAGATCTGTAACCGAATCAGCATCCTGGCATTTCTGTTGAAACATGTTTACATTAGGCTAAAGTTGAAGTTAAACATCTTTGCTGGTAGTTCTGAGTGTGCCAGAGTTTTATTGTTAATTATGTTTAAAATGTAGAATGTTGTAAAATTACATTTATTTAATATTCATATTTTATTTATTACTAGTTTTCACCAGATTGTGGAAGTGCACTACATTGTTGATCTTGTTTGCATTTATCTGTTTTAAGGAGAATTCACTGTTTTGTTCAATAAACGCAACATATTTCCAAAGTCAATGATTAATCGTGTAAAATAATCGTAATTTCAATCATGACCAAAATAATCGTGATTATGATTTTTTCCATAATCGAGCAGCCCTAACTGAGGCCACGCCTCCTTTACCCAGAAATGGACAGAGGACACACCTCCTTTAAGGTGGAAATCACGTACAGGCCACGCCTCTTTCTCTCCAGTTATCGACAGAGGCCACGCCTGCTTTAACATGGCAAAAGGCCACACCTCCTTTTCACAGAAAGTGACAGAGGCCACGCCCTTTTTTCCTAGTAAGTGACCAAGGCCACACCTCCTTTGCACAGATATTGACAGAGACCACGCCTCCTTTAAGTAGATATCAATAGAGGTCACGTCTCCTTTAACGTGGCAATCATAGAGGCCACACCTCCTTTAGCGACAGAGACCACGCCCGTTTCACCAGAAATCGTGAGAGGCCACGCCTCCTTTCATTTACATTTAGCAGACACTCTTATCCAGAGCGACTTACATTTTTATCTCATTACACATCTGAGCAGTTGAGGGTTAAGGGCCTTGCTCAAGGGCCCAACAGTGGCAACTTAGTGGTTGTGGGGTTTGAACCTGTGATCTTCCGGCACCGTAGTCCAATGCCTTAACCACTGAGCTACTCCTGGTCCTTTCCGCAAATATTGACAGAGGCCACGCCCCTATAGTGAAGACTAACATGCATACAGACACACACCTCGTATCTCTAAAAGCTTTATATAATTTTTTTTTAATATCATTATTGGAAACTCAAACAAAACTAAAGCAAATAAAAGAGATGAAAGTGTAGGAGTGTGTTCTACTCACGAAGCCATTGGCCATGATGCGGTACAGACCCTTCAGAGACTCCATGTCCTTATTGGTGAAGAGAAACTGGACCATGCGAGAGTTCCTGAACAGAGGACCTAGAGTCGTCTACACACACACACACACACACACACACACACACACACACACACACACACACACACACACACACACACACACACACAGAGGATAAGATAACAGCACAATCCTACAAAACAACCTCGTCAAGCCTTAACAGGTGGGGATTAAAAAAAAAAAGTGGGCGGAGCTTCTCTAAAACGGTTGGGGGTGGAGTCGAGTCATGAACACGCA
The DNA here is from genome assembly GCA_030522415.1 of Channallabes apus. Classification (NCBI taxonomy): domain Eukaryota; kingdom Metazoa; phylum Chordata; class Actinopteri; order Siluriformes; family Clariidae; genus Channallabes; species Channallabes apus. Next base: position 33,559,673 of record CM060121.1, read on the forward strand.
TAGTAACGACAGGGATAGTATTTAGCGTTCACTTTATCGTAAATCAGTATTTTATGTTAAAATAAGAATCTAATAAAGGGAGTGACCACCATCAAGCCGGAGGGTGCCAATATTTTCGCCTTTGCCGTAGAAACAAGGATGAAGAATGCAGTTTTTTGTCGGTCATCTCAAACAATAAAGATAAAATAAATAGGCGCGTTTGTGTCACGCCAAACGTAGCGAGAACATGCAGTGAACATTATGTGAGTTTTGACCAATCAGTGATCTGCACTGCTTCTAGCCCCGCCCACTCTTCACATTCAACTCAAGCTCGAATTAATACAAGACTTTGTGAGGCATAAAGCCGTGAGCCCAGGCATGTTTTATTACATTAATAACATCATGAATATTAATAACGAACGAGTGTGTTAATGCACGCTGATGTAAAAGGAATAAAGCAGCGCTGTTTTCCTCTTAAAGAGTCTGCAAAAGAGCCGCGGCGATTAGAAAGGAAACAGCAGCAGCAAATGAGAGAACTCGAATGGGGATGGAGAGATAATTAAAGAAATATTTCACACTCGTTTTAAAGTCCTAAGTGCGCAATTAGAGGAGCTGTGAAATGTAATCTGGCCGCCGCAACCTGCTGGTTAAGTCCATCTTTCCTCAAAAACGCCTCGGCGAGCCAAACCTGGGCCTCGTAAAAACGCAGCTTTCTGTCAGGACAAGAAATGTTTGCACTCGGCGGATAAGCATCTGTGCAAGTTTCTTTTTTCACTAGGGAAAAAAGCCCAGCGTGAATTCTGGGTCAGCTGATCCAGACGGGACCGTGAAACGTGTTTCACCTCGTCTGGCTGGGGTTTATTCCCGTCTCGTCTATCGGAGAAAGAGAAGCGTTCGCTTGTTGTTTTGTTTCTGTTCCACTCACCAGGAGCTGCTGAGGGATGAGCTGCATGATGAGCTTCTGAGGCCAGTGCTCCGTGTTCCTGCGACCGAACACAACATCAAAACTCATCTTCGGTTACAAAAACAGTACCGCTGTACTAGAATTTTGAAAGTGGTACTATAGTAGCCTAAGGAGATAATCAGCACTTTTACCTACGTGCATGTCTAGACACATTGATGAATATAGTTCTACATTTAGTTAGGAAACGTCAAAAAAAAAAAAAAAAAAAAAAAAAAAACATACAGTATGAACACCGTTTATACAGTGCCATGAAAAAATATTTGCCCCCTTCCCGATTTCTTTAAAATGACCTTTTGCATAAAGGGAGTCCCCGACTTACAAACAGTCAAGTTTAAAATTTCCGGGCCGCAGTTCTACAAACATCCGTAGATGCAAAGAAATTACAGAAATAATTAATGTTTTGTACAAAAAAAATAGACACTGGTGGAGAATAATCTTAATTTCAGACAAAATGCTGTCCGGGATTCCCCTCGCGATTTAAAGGCGCAGAGACAACGCTGTTAGATTTGATTGTCTGAGATTCATTTAGGCGTAGTTATGCGTTTTGGCCACATGATGGTGTTGGAAAAGGGGACAGAGACATAGTCGAGTGGATTGATATTTTTACACTGTATATTTGTTTCAAAGGCATGTAAGACTCAGTTTGTCGGACTTAAGAACAAATCCGACTTAAGAACATGCCCCCAGGAACAGAAATCGTTTGTAACTCGGGGACTACCTGTATTTGTCACATTTAAATGACTGAGGTCATCAAACAAATTTTAATATTAACCCAAGTAAATACAAAGTGCAGTTTTTAAATGATGATTTCATTTATTTATAATAAATAATATAATTTGTCCAAGCCTACCTGGCCCTGTGGGAAAAAGTAATTGCCCCCTAAACCGAATAACTGGTTGCGACACACTTGGCAGCGGTAACTGCAATCAAGCATTCTTGAGTCTTTCACATGGCTGTGGAGGAATTTTGTCCCGCTCTTCCATGGAGAATTGTTTAAATTCAGCCACTTTGGAGGGTTTTCAGGCATGAACGAGCTGTTTAAGGATCTTTAATTTAAGACTTTGACTACTCCAAAACCTTAAATTTGTATATTTAATTAGCTATTTCAGCCAGTGCCCACACCCCAGCCACTGGATGCAGTGCCGGTCCCAAGCCCGGATAAAAATGGGAGGGTTGCGTCAGGAAGGGCATCCGGCGTAAAACCTGTGCCAAGTTGTAGTGCGGACTGGATACTCCGCTGTGGCGACCCCTTGCCGGGAGCAGCCGAAAGACCAACAACAACAATTAGCCATTCAGAGGTGGACTTGCTGGTGTTTTTAAAATTTTGTGACAATAACAACTGGCGGAACATATAAAAGGTTTAGGTGTCAATGACTTTTCAACTTTTAAATACATAATTTAATATATAATAATAATAAAAATAATATAAATATATTTTTTTTTAAATGTGAGCAATCTAGTAAACTAGTAACTGTGAGCAATTTTTTGTATTTGTACAGCTTTCTTCTTATTATTATTAGTGAAGGAGTATTATTTCAACGTTGTGTTATTTTTTCTACAGTTTGTCCGACCGCATGTTAAAAACCTACATGTAACAGAACAATAACATAGACGAGTGTATACGCACATGTTTCATAAAGGAAAACGGATCCAGTAGCTGACAATATGCTGTGTAAGTGAATACTGTGTGTGTGTATGTGTGTGTGTGTGTGTGTGTGTGTTGTGTATAAGTGGATGAGCAGCAGTGCATGATGGGAGCTGAGCGCGGTACTCACAGGTTCTCTCCCTGGTTGACTTGCACTTGGCAGGGCAGCGAGCGAGTCAGTTTGGTGTTGGAGTCAATGGAGGAGGCTTTGGGCTTCTGTTCAAAAACACACACACACACACACACACACACACACACACACACACACACACACACACACACACACACAGAGAGGGCTCAGTGACACAGATTGATGGTGAAGCCCGGGGCGAGATGGACGCGACATCTCACATCGATACAACACAAGTTTCTGGACGACTCTCTCTCTCTCTCTCTCTCTCTCTCTCTCTCCTCCCTCGTCGATAACAAATTAATGCCGGATCGATGACCAATCAGGAGAAGCCTAATGGCCTCAGCGCGGAGCGTCGCAGACATCAGGAGCAGCGTATCAACGAGAACACCCTCTCCCGCCGCACCGTCTCCCTTATCTTAGCAACGGCACATTAAATTATTGACGAGCGTCCCGATAAAGAGCGCAGATAAAACTCCCCGAGGCTGTTTACGCTTCCCAGAGGTGCATCATGGGAAATAAAACCAGCTGTGCGAGATTTCCCTACACACACACACACACTCCACTAATGAAATGTCCTAATCAGTGAAAGTCGGTGTGCGGTACATGTCGCTGTCAATCAATCCCACGATTCTGCTCAATTAATCAGTTTTATTGACAGGTAGCGTAAACACACGCGTGCGGCTTGAAAAGCGAAACCGCGCACTCGAGTCTCAGGTAGTCGTCCTTGCACACACACACACACACACACACACACACACACACTGCGTCAGTGAAGGGAAGAATCGTTATACGTTTAAAAACAGAACCGGGCTGAGAATAACCTGGGTTTGGTTTAAATGAACAACATTAAAGCGTCTGTTAACGAGTTTAAACCAACAACACGTAATTAACCAGCGGGAAAAAAGTTCATTATTACAATTTTTAAATAAAACATACATATACTTGTTTACTGTTTAATTTGGGATTTGAAAAGTGTAACCGGGTTTTAAAAACAAAATCTCTAAAAATGATCAAACATCAAAAAATATATTTCAAAGAATTTTACAAAAATTTCCCATTAAAAAATCTATGCATATACATGAGTATGCAAATCAGCAAAATGAGGGCAAGGTCACGTCAGTCCCACGTAAACACCAGGTGAACTTCACTCTTTTAATTTCACATGAATAAATAAAATCACATGAAACATGTTCGGCTTTCTCAGCGTCGCCATGACAACTCATAACCTTCAGCTACGTTACCTAGCTAGCTGTGCTACAGTGCGGTTTTCGTACACATCACCTCAGATACGATTGGTCCAAATCTGCTGAGTTTATTTTGTGACATCATAAACTGGGTCATAAGTAGCTCCGCCCCCAAAACAGGTTTATAAAGAGGACCCGAGGGGAAGAGGTACGTACGGCCGAGATGGGCTGGCAAAAGAAGCAGCCAAAAAAATAGTCAAATAAGATTTCAGTCATTTCTTTAAATATTGAGTTAAAGAAAAGAATAATAATAAAAACCTGAAATGTACTTAATAGTATTGGCACCCCGTCTCTGTTCAGCCGTGTTGCGTCACTCTAAAGGAAATCGATGCGTGAAATTAAGAGCTGCGTTTCCCTAACGGATCGAGCGGGTGGGTGATTCTACATAACGGATCGAGCGGGTGGGGGATTCTACATGACGGATCGGACCGGGTGGGGGATTCTACATGACGGATCGAGCGGGTGGGTGATTCTACATGACGGATCGAGCGGGTGGGGGATTCTACATGACGGATCGAGCGGGTGGGGGATTCTACATAACGGATCGAGCGGGTGGGGGATTCTACATAACGGATCGAGCGGGTGGGTGATTCTACATGACGGATCGAGCGGGTGGGTGATTCTACATGACGGATCGAGCGGGTGGGTGATTCTACATGACGGATCGAGCGGGTGGGTGATTCTACATGACGGATCGAGCGGGTGGGGGATTCTACTTGACGGATCGAGCGGGTGGGGGATTCTACTTGACGGATCGAGCGGGTGGGGGATTCTACTTGACGGATCGAGCGGGTGGGGGATTCTACATGACGGATCGAGCGGGTGGGGGATTCTACATGACGGATCGAGCGGGTGGGTGATTCTACATGACGGATCGAGCGGGTGTGGGATTCTACATGACGGATCGGACCGGGTGTGGGATTCTACATGACGGATCGGACCGGGTGGGTGATTCTACATAACGGATCGAGCGGGTGGGGGATTCTACATAACGGATCGAGCGGGTGGGGGATTCTACATAACGGATCGAGCGGGTGGGGGATTCTACATAACGGATCGAGCGGGTGGGTGATTCTACATAACGGATCGAGCGGGTGGGGGATTCTGCATGACGGATCGAGCGGGTGGGGGATTCTGCATGACGGATCGACCGGGTGGGGGATTCTACATAACGGATCGAGCGGGTGGGGGATTCTGCATGACGGATCGAGCGGGTGGGTGATTCTACATGACGGATCGGACCGGGTGGGTGATTCTACATGACGGATCGGACCGGGTGGGTGATTCTACATGACGGATCGAGCGGGTGGGTGATTCTACATGACAGATCGAGCGGGTGGGGGATTCTACATAACGGATCGAGCGGGTGGGGGATTCTGCATGACGGATCGAGCGGGTGGGTGATTCTACATGACGGATCGAGCGGGTGGGTGATTCTACATAACGGATCGAGCGGGTGGGGGATTCTGCATGACGGATCGAGCGGGTGGGTGATTCTACATAACGGATCGAGCGGGTGGGGGATTCTGCATGACGGATCGAGCGGGTGGGTGATTCTACATAACGGATCGAGCGGGTGGGTGATTCTACATGACAGATCGAGCGGGTGGGGGATTCTACATAACGGATCGAGCGGGTGGGGGATTCTGCATGACGGATCGAGCGGGTGGGTGATTCTACATAACGGATCGAGCGGGTGGGGGATTCTGCATGACGGATCGAGCGGGTGGGTGATTCTACATGACGGATCGAGCGGGTGGGGGATTCTACATAACGGATCGAGCGGGTGGGGGATTCTGCATGACAGATCGAGCGGGTGGGTGATTCTACATGACGGATCGAGCTGGTGGGTGATTCTACATGACGGATCGAGCGGGTGGGGGATTCTACATAACGGATCGAGCTGGTGGGTGATTCTACATGACGGATCGAGCGGGTGGGGGATTCTACATGACGGATCGAGCGGGTGGGTGATTCTACATGACGGATCAAGCGGGTGGGGGATTCTACATGACGGATCGAGCGGGTGGGTGAGTCTACATAACGAGCAGAGGATTAGTGAAGTGTGACGTTCCCACGCCGCTCGTTACTGAGACCCGGCCCATCCGCTCGAGCCGATAAGTGCTTGAGGACAGCGACTTCACTTCAGAGACTCATCAAAGCTAAATGCTGTAAACACACACACACACACAGGTCTCCTCACCTCCTGCCACTCCAGAACGCCACTCCAGGCCACCACTTTACTAGGACCGACTTGTTGCCCGGCGATGGGGTTCGCTCCGGGCTGCGGCGCAGAAACTCCGGCCTGGAACACGGACACAGGAAAAGATCAGCCAAGTCACGAGCGCCAAGACGTTCCCTTTATAATTCCCTTTTATAACTCCGTATGTGACTCGGCAAAATTCCACTCGATTGAGTAGTTAATAATAAATAAATAAATAAATAGATATCATTTCACATGACGCTTTATATTTACAAACATCTTTATTTCTCTTTGTTTTTGAATAACTAACATGATCCTATAAAAGGTCTCTTTTAATATCTTTTTAAAAATATTCATTATTACATATATTTATTTATTCATTTTATATTATACTGTTATTCATTTCTATCTCTCTCTCTTATTCTTTACTTTGCATTTCTTTCATTAGGTTTATATATTATTAATTCTCAAAATAAATGTAATCAATTAATTAATTAATTAATCTGCTGATTAATCAAGTAATTAATTAATTGGACAGTTATTTTAATTTGACAATAACCAGACAATTTTTGTCTTTTAAAATCAGTTTTCTAAATTATCTGCAAAAGGAAACACAAATCTTTCCCAATCGTCATTTGCGGTCGAGTGCAAAAGTTTGTGCATCCTTTTAGGATGCTTGTTTGTGCAAGTTTAGTTAATAAATAAACAAATAAATAAATAGATGGATAAATAATAGTTCTTAATTATTTAACTTTATTAAATTTTCTTTTAAAAAAAAATTTTAATCACTGTAACATGATCCTACCTGTTGTTACTCTTTAATTTTTTTAATATTTAGTTATTTTATACATAAAATACGTAATATTATATTTTTGATAAATATATTGACTTCATTACACTACTGCAATTTCTCTCTTTCTTTCTCAATTTATTAAATTGCATTTCTTGCCTCATGGATTATGTTTTACACTAAAAACTGCTAATTAATTTAATTGTGATTTATTATTATAATTTTTTTTGTCACTAATTAGATAAAGTGATTACTGTTTTAAAATCAGCTTTATAAACTACCTGTAGACACAAATTATTTCCGATTGTCGTTATAACCGGAGAAACATTCACACACCCCCCCCCCCACCCAGCACCACCTCATCTTTACGTTCCTGAACGCGTTCGCTTTAGATCGAGTTTCATTTCGTAACTTTTTTCTTCCATCAGGTTTCAAAGACTTTGATTGATGGAGATCGTTAGCGACCATAACGAGGCACACTCAAAGCAATTAATTAGAGCACGTCGACGAGGGACGTGTGATTGTGGACATAAATGGACCTGCTGACTCAGGACGCGATCGCTGTTACACATACCATCAATTTAGATGGGGTGTACAAACATTTGCACTTAACAGTATTCTTGTCCATTTTGTCACTTTACTTCTTGTGGTTCTCTTCATCTGGTTTAAAGGTTTTAAAGCGACTTGGCACTTAATTTTCCAGAACATACAATCCAGGTGTTATGTATCTTCTTGTCAGAGCATCAATACGCAGAAAGTTGATCTGTGTGTGTGTGTGTGTGTGTGTGTGTGTGTGTGTGTGTGTGTGTGTGCGCATCACACTCTCTTGTAACAAATTGTTCTGGAAGAAAAACTACAAATATGTCTTGTCAGGGGAAACTAATGCATTCACGCTCGTGATCCCAGGAGAACCTCCGCGCGACCTGGCCGCCGTCCCGGCTCGGTGTTCTTCCAAAGAGGGGAAAAAAAAAAAAGAGAGAGAGAAACGAAACCTACTGACTTGCACTCTCTCTCTCTCTCTCTGGCCCTCGGCCCGCGCCTGCCTTATTAACTACACCTGAAGTGCACTCTGCCTCACCATGCCAGGCTGAGAAGGCGGCGGCACCTGCTGATTGGTCGGCGGCGGCTGCTGTAGAGCCTGAGGTGGCGGCTGATTGGCCGCCTGCTGCCCGGAAGGCAGGACTTGAGGCTGCGCCTGCTGTTGGACCGGAGGAGGGGCTGGTTGCTGTGGTAACATGGGCGTGGACACTGTGGTGACGGTGGATAAGCTGGGCTGGCTGGTGGGTGTCAGTTTGACTCCGCCCACTGTGGGTAGGGTTGGTTGGGTAGTGAAGGGGGGGCCAGTGTTCATCATTCCTGGGTCTGGAGGAAAACAAAAATAAAGGATGTTGCGATTCAAATGAAAGTTTTGAAGCTAAAAGCGAAATACATATGAAGAGACACGAGCGGAAACTCACAGCGGCTCTTCTGATTGCTGGCGGTTTCTACGGCCATCGCCGCCGCGGCCGCCGCCGCGTTCAGAGACTGAGGAGGCTGAGAAACCATCGAGAGAGAGAGACTGAACAAACATCTTCATACAAATCAGGGGTTTGTGGTTACGTCTCGCGAGCTCACGGTTACCTGGTATGCGTGGGTGGTGCCGATTGGAGGAGGAGGCTGGGAGGTGGAGCAGATTTGAGGCTGATTGACAGGCATGGGCTGTGGGGGCAGAACAGGTTTGGGAGCGACGGAACCAGAAGCGACTGCACACACAGACATGTTACAAAACATTAACACACACACACACAGCGTTTTTCGTATTCTAGCTACACAGGGAACGGTTGTGTTGTACCCGGGAGCGCGATGCCGCGGATCAGCACCATGTGAAACGGGTCCTGGCTGTAATCCGGATGTGACGGCTCGGGCGCTCCTATGGGTGACGCCCGGTCGTACAGAGCTCTGAGAGCCGGAAGCTTCCGCGGGGCGACGACCGAGAAGTGGATTCCTCTCTGCGGGGGAAAGAGAAGGTTTGTCACAGAGTCGCAGCTCAGATCTTTAAACCGCGCGCCTGCAGACACTCACGTCTCGGATGATCTGCACCAGGCTGTCTGTGGTACAGCCCGTGTACGTGACGCTCTCGACGGCGGGCAGCAGGTACGGGGGAGAGTTACACAGTAGCACACACACCTTGTGGGTCTGACCGCTGGAAAACAAGAGAGGGGGAGCGGGGGTGGGGGGGGGGCAATTAATCAGACCTTTACCATAGCGTACAGATAAAACGGTGACACCTCTGCTAACGTAAAGGACAGATAAAGAGACCACGCCTCCTTTAATGTAACTGACATATAAATAGGCCACACCTTTACTATTATAACTGACAGATAAAAGGCCACGCCTCCTTCTGTGGCTCACGAATAAGCCACGCCCCTTTACTGTAACAAAGTCCACACCTCTGATAATGAAAAGACAATAAATTATTATATCAATCAATAATATCAATATCAATAATAAAATACTAACATTTGTTCCCTCATTTTCTTGAAGTCGTCGAACAGCTGCAACGCGACAGAGAGACCCTCAGCGATGAGGCTGCAGCTCTCAGCTCCGCCTCCCATAAACCTGACAGCACAGAACGGAGAACGTACACACACACACACACACACACACACACACACACACACACACACACACGGCGGTCTGATATTTCGTTTTCTTTTTCTTAAGAGCATCATGTCTAGAGTGAGATCAGATAAAGGACTTACTGAATGCTGTCGATCCACGACACGAACTCGAAGGCGGAGCTTGTGGGGGCGTGACACTGGACGTAAGATTCGGGGGCGCAGTCCACAGTATTGAAGACGACCAGCCCGTACTGTGTCCCTCCATACTGTCAAAGAGAACCGTTCTCAGTTTACTCTAGTCACACACAAGAACTCGGAGTAACAGAAAGGACGAGAACCGACTCACGTCTCCTCCGAAGTCCGTCTCAGCGGGCGGACCTCCGTTAAAGTACCTGCGGTGACGCAATCAGGAGGTTAACGGACTCGTAAAAGTGCACGCTCGGATTCTTTAATTTAAAATCACAGGACTTACTCGATCGCTGGAAGGATGTAGTTCTTGCGCAGGGATTCGAAGTACGGTCCGAGGTTGGCCGTGCCCTCGATGACGAACACGACGTCCGAGACCTGCGAGGCGCCGGGTTTGGGCGCCGAGTCCATGAGGGTCACCATGAGCGCTGGGGATGAAAATTTAAATTCTGTTCAAAAGTTTTATATTATACAAATCGTAACAAGGTGGCGATACAAGCCAGAGACCTGACACAAGGTACGAATCATTACAAAGGTGTGGCTTGTTGTTATTGCCTTGTGGGCGTGACCCGTCCTGCAGATAATCAGGGTGGAACTAAAGTCATGAGCGGAGAACTGAAGAAACATCAAAGCACGCGCCGCCATACGACCAGTCCGACGAATCGTTTGAGGAAATCGCTTTGATTCCTCGCGTTACTTCATGACTAATTTTCATAAGACTGAGAAACAAATCAGTTTTTAAATGTTGATTTTTGTAGAAAACCAACATCTGATGCTTCTTATATTTTATATAAACCCGACCTTCTGCGTTCTCATTGGTTACAAGAATTTGTTACAGTCAGATACAAAGGCCACGCCTCTTTTAACAGAACGGACAGATGAAAAGGCCACGCATGGCAATTTTAACATAACTGACAGATAAAATGTAAGCATGAATTGTGCGTCAATCATAGAGCACAAAGGCGGGACTTTGGGATTAGCACACTTGTTTAATGCATCATTGCACCCAATAGAGGGGCCTGATGACTTAAAACTGTGTGCCGGGCCCCCGAGGCCTCAGTCTGACCCCACAGAGCAGACGCATCCCGCTGGAGGACAGGGGCGCATGGACAAGCTGTCCAATTAAGGGAGTGATGTTTCCTTTAGCCATAGGATGAACATGTACGGAAGCTTCGTGTCTTTTGGGAAACAGTAAATCTATCTGGTTGGAAACAGAAGACGTAAACAGAAGTGTTGTGTTGGTGGAACAGGATGTTGGAGAAGTATCATGTGAAAGTACATGATCTCATCTTAGAAGAGACGGGAGTTTTTCCTCTGCAGACAAACCGCTCGGCTGTGTTCTGAAAAGAATGAAGTCTATTAGCCTCCACACGCCTGCATGGTCTCCGGAGTGATCTTTACTTCTTTGGTTAATCGTCCCTGAACCAGCTACAGCAACACCTGGCCGGAGAGATTTATTTCATTATCAATATGAATTTTTTTACAAATTTTGAAACACCCGCCTAATGTTCTGCTTCTCCTCGTTTCTTTATCTGATCTACTTTTTTTTTTATTAATTATTTATTAGCTCTATTATAATTTATTCCTCTCTCTAATTGTTTATTATTTTATACACAAGCAGACTTTATTCCCCACCGCTCCATCAGTCTCATAATTATTAAATTCAATTCAGCTTTATTGTCATTGTTATAAATGAAGTATAAATAACTACGAGATACTCACGTCTTTTCGAGCTACGCCACGACTTCTGCTAAGACCCACTTAATGTCTTGTTTTTGATGTGTGACTTGTTCACTTCCTCTTTTTGACCAGATTCTCTGTGACGTTCCATCACATCACGTCACGTCGCTCCAAACTTGTCTTCTAACCTTCTACCGTGTATGAAGACATTCAGGCGTCTCAGTTCCCTCTAACTGTCCTGTGGTGTGCTTTAATCGCACCTCACCTGTGATTCTGGTGATCATTCTGATGAGTGACTGAATGATTATTTCTTTGCTGTGAATAGAGCGCCGCACGAAAGCTCTAAAAAGGGGACGTCGGTCCATCTGTGAACCTCCTTCCTGCTCTGTGCTGAGCTCAGCAGTTCTGAGAAGACGTTTCAGTCTTAATTTGGACCCTGAGCGAGAGAGACATTGCTAATCTCTATATAAACCCTACATAAACTCCTTTCCTGTTGTCTTACTCGTCGTCTGGATTTAATTCCTCTTTCTGCCTCAAACGTGTTTGTTTTTCATATCTCACATAAACCTATAAACACTAATACAGTTTACATCCGTAGCAGCTAATCTCATCATATAATGTTAATGACTTTCACGACTAAGGGTCGTCAGGCCAAACTTCAACTCTTTTAATGTTGATTCGATTGAGATACAGAGCCGTGCAAAAGTATTCATACCCCTTGAACTTTTCCACATTTTGTCAAACCCAAGACACATTTTGAGTCAAAAGTAATAAAAGTATCCCAGTGACTGGAAAATGTTCAATCTGGCAACACTGCCTGCTCAACTCTGATTACCTCATTCAGACAGTCAGTAGTTTACTTTCAAGAACGGCGAAAGAAACCGTTGCCTGTGAGCTTCGTGAGCCGTTACATTAGTATCTAAGCTGTTGAAAATAACGTCTCTCTCGTCTCTCTGTCTCCGTCCTCGTTCCAAATAGACGTCTCTAAAAAAAATACATCAAACACTGCACATTGCCTGAACTACAAGCGCACCCCCTGTGCAGTGTACGAGATATACGAGCTACGGAGAAATATGATGCAGAACAAAGGTCATCTGCTGTAAGTCAGGTTAAATCTTAACTATAAGTAAATTAATTAACGATGGTGTGATAACATCCCTGATTAAAACAGCTGAGGTGGAAAAAATACATTAATCTGAGCTATTATAATGATATTGCTTTGTTAGTTTGCGGCAAATTTGGTGGAAATTCAGCAGGTGGCGTTTTTCAGACCGGCCCGTGGGGGGACGTCGGGAAAGTTCACACCAACTAAGAAAGTTCTGTCAACCGTTCCGGATGGATTTGTGACCTTTGGAAAACCTTGTGGTGTCATCGGATGGGTGTTTGTCGAGCATGTTGGTCTGCGTTCCTGTTCAAAGTTCAGGAGTCGATCGGTGAAACTTGTGGTAAACATGTTCACTTTATTTCTAAAGGGGTTTAGTGGCGAGTTTTACTGGTTCCACAGAGGGTCAAACGTGTGTGACATACAGCAGCTTGCAAAAGAATTCCGTCCCCTTGAACTTTTCCACATTTTGTCACATTACAGCCACAAACATGAATCAATTTTATTGGAATTCCATGTGAAAGACTGTTCAAGCCATCATTCAGAAATGGAAGGAGTATGGCACAACTGTAAACCTACCAAGACAAGGCCGTCCACCTAAACTCACAGGCCGAACAAGGAGAGCGCTGATCAGAAATGCAGCCGAGAGGCCCATGGTGACTCTGGACGAGCTGCAGAGATCTACAGCTCAGGTGGGGGAATCTGTCCATAGGACAACTATTAGTCGTGCACTGCACAAAGTTGGCCTTTATGGAAGAGTGGCAAGAAGAAAGTCATTGTTAACAGAAAACCATAAGAAGTCCCGTTCGCAGTTTGCCACAAGCCACGTGAGGGACACAGCAAACATGTGGAAGAAGGTGCTCTGGTCAGATGAGACCAAAATGCAAAACGCTATGTGTGGCGGAAAACTAACACTGCACACCACTCTGAACACACCATCCCCACTGTCAAATATGGTGGTGGCAGCATCATGCTCTGGGGGTGCTTCTCCTCAGCAGGGACAGGGAAGCTGGTCAGGGTTGATGGGAAGATGGATGGAGCCAAATACAGGACAATCTTGGAAGAAAACCTCTTGGAGTCTGCAAAAGACTTGAGACTGGGGCGGAGGTTCACCTTCCAGCAGGACAACGACCCTAAACATAAAGCCTGAGCAACAATGGAATGGTTTAAAACAAAACATATCCATGTGTTAGAATGGCCCAGTCAAAGTCCAGATCTAAATCCAATCGAGAATCAGTGGCAAGATCTGAAAACTGCTGTTCACAAACGCTGTCCATCTAATCTGACTGAGCTGGAGCTGTTTTGTAAAGAAGAATGGGCGAGGATTTCAGTCTCATTAGCGCGCTAAACTAAACATGATTAAATTAAAATGACTAAAGCTAAACGTCCTAAACAAAGGATTCCAACAATGTGACGTGCAACAAATGTCTTTCAAAAATATGCCCAAAGGGGAAACACGTCAAAAATAAAAAGAGACATGCGAGGACACATGGGATGAAGGTAAAAGCAGAGGGATGAAGCGTGTTTAACAGCATGTGGACATCAGCTGGCAGGGTGTGCGTGTGTGTGTGTGTGTGTGTGTGTGTGTGCGTGCGTGTGTCCGGCCCCGATCAAACCAACACTAGCAGAGTCAGGAGAGGCGTTGTGTTTTGCCACAGAAGGCAGATACGGTCATATTTCTGCAAAAGAACTGCTGAGATGTGAAGTTGGTTTGTAGCGTCTACCAAGAGTACCGACTACTGGACTGTTATTATTACTGTTGTTGTAGTTGGGTTAAGTAATGTGTAAATTTGTTGTGGGGGAATTTTTCCCCTGATTTCCTCCCTAATTTAGTCATATCCAATGTAATGTTATATACTATTTTTGTGACCGGTACAAGTTTAAAGGTATTCATTTGGCACCGGTATCGTTAAAATAATGAAATATTTTTTTTTTTTAAAAAAGATAACTTTTTTTTTTTTTATTCTAATCTTTCAAATGATATTAACTGTCATTCAGATGAAACTTGAACAATTTAGATTTCGCATGAACAGACACAATCCTGAAAATGTGTATTATTCTAAAATGCTAAATTGTTAAGATGAATCATGACATGGTTACGGACACTACATATATTTTTTGAGGAAAAAATCCTTCATTATGCACGTAATGCTTTAATCATTTTTAAAGTAAAAAAGAAAAAAAAAATACAGGTCATCTGCTTTTAGAAACTAACAATAGTCAATAGTCTTAAGGAAATATCAATAATTTGCCTTTTAAATGATTATTGTTTGAAGTGGGACAGTATAATGCGGTTCAAATATAAAATCATCTCTCCGAAATGGCTGAAGTTAGAAACTTGTCATTTTAAGGAAGCGAGATTGGTCACTTCCATGTTGCATAAACTTCAGCTTCTTTGGCGCGCACACACACACACACACACACACACACACACACAATCTCAAACATGAAAAATATAAAATCAGTCCCTGCGACTGCAGTCGTGAACATTCAGCGTCTGATCCTCAAAAACCGGACATGCTGGAAGAGGCGCGTGTGTGTGTGTGTGTGTGTGTGTGTGTGTGTACCGTACACACCATCATTCACCAACACCACTCACACATTTCAGAAAGTTATCACCACATCCCCGTACAGGTCAACCCTCGTTCCACCACAATCTCCACATGGAGTTCCTGGGAGGCCGGCGTTCCAGATGTGAACCAGACATGGGAAACATTTCAGCATGGGAGAACTTTCTAGTAGTTCTTTCTACTCTGGGATTATGTGCATTAGTGTATCGGGCGAGTTTTAACTCTCTAAGCCGTGTTCTGTACAATCAGAAGTCCCGCTTTGACTCGAACACCCAGTTTAATCTGGAACTTTCTGCGACATCCTAAACCGGTTTTAGACTTTACACACCACAAACATGCTGATTGTCCAAACACAATCTGACCCGTGAGCATTTTAATCAGCACTTGATGTTTTATTTCATTGAGTCGATATTAATAAAACCAAATAAATGATAATGAACACTTAGAACAGAGGCGCCGAAGAGTCGGTTAGAGACTAATGTTAGTTACCGCGTGAAATAAGTGGATTCATCATCATTAAGGACTGCAGTGAAACTGAACTCAACACGGCTGTATCGCAAATCGCTCCGCATTAAACAACAAGTGCACTAAGTACCGTCTGAAAGCCGGTTGTTAGCACCCGGATGTAAGCGCGCCTACATAGTGAGCAGCGCGCAGATTGGGACAGGCTACAAGCTAGTTTTTATTTAGCTAAACAGAAGAAGAAGAAGAAGCTCTAACCCGTGAACTTACCTTGCGGTAATAATGCACCCAGACAAGTGATA
Source organism: Channallabes apus (assembly GCA_030522415.1). Classification (NCBI taxonomy): domain Eukaryota; kingdom Metazoa; phylum Chordata; class Actinopteri; order Siluriformes; family Clariidae; genus Channallabes; species Channallabes apus. The sequence goes on from CM060121.1 coordinate 33,575,533, forward strand.
AATCAGGATTAAACTAATCCGAGCACTCAGAATCGATTCATCTAGCACCGCTTTGAGTTGTTATGGCTTCCAGGGATGCGACATTTTTTTTTGTTAAAGAAATATTCGAGACTGACGACAAAACCTTTTGATTTCTGACTCGGTTATCGACACTACGGACTGGAGGCAGCGCGCGCAGGGCGACTAGTCAATAACCGAGCTAATCGATTATACTATTTACTGTAAATTTAAAGCATTTTATATATAGGAACTAATAATTCACGTCAACAATATATATAATGCTTTTTTTTACTTAATATTACTTAAATATGAACTAATCGAAACTATTGAATTTTATTGATATTTTTTACTAATCTACATATAAATAAAACACAATATTGTATATTATTACAGCTTGAAGATATTATACTCTGTTCTTACAACAACATTATGAGACTGACAGCTAGTAATTAAATCTTTCTTAACATTATTTAAATGTAGCCGTCAGTCAATGCAGTTCACCAAGTCACCACCAGAGGGCGGAAAAACACATCTATTTGTATTATAATATAAAAGTAAGTTTTGGTCTGCACATTGGTTACAATGATATATTTAAATTTCATACATTGGAGGTCCAGAAACCAGTCTCTATAGAATTTGCTGAAAAGTTTGCAGTACTTGCACCATCAGTGAATCTAAATGTGGAGTAAAAGTGATGTTATGAACAGTTATGTGCTGGATTTAATAATCTACTGTATAATAATCTACTAATGCGCTACTGTCTCAATGTAAACAAACACCTGCAGCAATAGATATTAATTAGAAAAGATAAAGTGAATATTTTGACTGGGATTAGTTGATATTTTCACTTTGTCTGAAATAACAGCGCTGAAGTGGTATAAGTGAATTTTAACAGTCTGGAGTCGTTTTAAGACAAAACTTCATCTTTATCTGATCGACTTTTTCCATTTCTCATCTGTGATTCTCTCTCCGATTACCGAACAGGGAGTGTATTTGTCTGAGCACCAAAGAAGGACAACTTAGTGTAAACAAGGCGTAAACATAAACTTTTCTACATTCTCTCTTTACATATGTTACATGTTATAAAATGGCAGTAGATTCAAAATCTTGCTGTGAACTTGGTAAATGTTGTACAATTTAGCAATAAAATAATGCTGTCACACCAAGCAAAATTTTGTAAATTAAAAATTTTATCAATTTTTCATCTTTGTTGCAGACAGACATGTACGTGGGCTTCCAAACCTGAAATAATAATATCACTAATTCCATTAAAGCTCATCAGATTATTTTTAACTTTAACCTTTTAACTGTCTCTATAATCTCTTTAGCCATCGATGACAGATACTAACTCTAGTGAAAAATAAATAGGAACCTCAGGATATTAATTTAATCCATTCTGGAGACGAGTTCTTAAGTTGAAAATTCGTATTGTGAAACACATTTCCCCATAGGGAATAATATAAATGCAAATAATCTGTTCCAGACCCCCAAAAAATATTACCAATATTACAAAAAAAAAAAAAAAAGCCATTGGTCTGGTTGATTGAGTCTTTTGAAACAGCTTTCACTGACGGGAAAATTCATAAAACTTTGTAAACTCACTTCCCTTGGCTTTCCACTGACAGAAACGAATTTTGCGCGTTTCTCAGGCGTACGCGCAACTTAGCCGGCGTTCGGTTCAGCTTATTTGTTCGTACTCCTTGCAAAAGTTAAATTCTTAAGGCAAAAATTTGTAAGGGAAGGCAGAAATCCTGCTATAATCGATGTTACCCTTGCGTCCAGCAATTCTGGGACAAATTCCAGTTCCATCACACAAGATAAACTTATTACTCTAGATAATTTAATTAATAAATGAATGAACGAAAGAATGTATATGAACATGACTTTCAATAATGAAAAAAATGAATGACTGAGTAATAACTAATTTACACTGACGTTAGAGAACCCGTCAATTATCGACGCGTCTGGCCACGTCATGGAGACGATCAAATGAGCTATTGACGAGGTGGGAATCGAACCCGGACCCTGGAGGTGTGGAGGTGACAGTGCTAACAACTACACCACCATGCTGTACTACAGTACACGACAATTTGCACTAAGACAATACAATACTACACTGTATTATACTATGCTATACTACTTGAAACTAAACTATACTACCACTTTTTTTTACCACCTATGTTTTGTTTATTTATTTATTTAGTTTTTTGTTTCAATATTCCTCTGCATATAAGCAGTTCACTCCATTACCACAAGGTGTCAGGAAACACACATATATACATTGCTTCTTTTTTGTCAAAGATGGAAGTTTTAAAATTATGTGGTACCAAAAATAAACAACAACAATAATAGTAGTAATAATGATGATGATGATCATCATAATAATAAAAATAAAAACAAAAATCTACAAAAAAATGGTACCTAAAGAAATAAACCACTACCACTAAGTACAATAGTATTATTGTAAATATTAATTAGAATCAGAAAGAGTTTTATTGCCAAGTACAAGGAATTTGTTTTAGTGACGGAGCTTCCAGAACAAAACAAATGACAAGACAAAACAGCACAACAAAATGTTTGTTATATCTAGATTTACTTATAAATGACAGCATACACTGTATCACTATAGTAGTAGTCAAGTATTCAGTGCTGTTAAGATCCCAATATAAAAACATGTAAACATGAACAGTATATTCTGCTTATTGAACATAAATTCAAGCCTCTTACCACATGACATTGAAAAATAACAGATTCAGTCCAACTGAACTCAGAACATTTATCATGTTAGTGTGTTGTGTACTATTATCAGGTATTATTATTCATTATGTATTATTATATCAGAATTCTGAGTTAGGACAATGGACTCTGGTTGTGTTGACTCTTTATAGTGTCAGGTAATTCAATCAATTGATGAATTTTCTATCATTCAACATGAAATCTAAATAGATTTTAATACTTTTGTATATATAATCAGTAAATAACCTGCGAAAGGGGCAAAACATTCTCATCCTGTTGAGAAGCAACAGCCCTTTAAGGAAAAGATATACACAAACACCAAACAGGAAGTAAAAGTGTGTGTGTGTGTGTGTGTGTGTGTGTGTAGTGACTCGGTTCTTTGAATCTCATTCATCAAAATGAACGAATCTTTTTTTGAGTCATTTCGTTCATTTGATCAGAAATAAATTAAAATGTTGCGTTTTCAATAAAAATACCCCCAATATGTCTACATACACAAGTTTTGGCTATAGTCCCAGTTATGAAAATATCACAATGCAACTAAGGACATATTATAATAAACTGAATGAGTAACTCACCATCATATCTTCCAGTCGTTCGTTCTTTTGAATCTATTGCACCGAGTAGCGTCTATGGGAGTCACGTGACAAAAGAACGGACGACTCGAGTTTTTGCGATGTTTTGCGCATGCGCGCCCAATAGAAAATTAACGAGTCACTCTCCGAGATACTCGTTCATCTGAGTTATGTTAAAGAGTCGTTCAAAAATAACGAATTGTTCATAAACGGCCCGTGTGTGCAATGCATGTGTAGAGAGAGACATTAAATGTCCTCATTACATTCATGCGCGTAATATTACGTTGCAATGTGTTTATTATATCGGATGCCTTTAGAGAAAACTACAACAAAAATATATTGTCATACCAAAGAATAAACTACTCGACAACGTGGCTACTGAGACTAAAGTTGTTACCTGCCAAAGCTGAATTTTACCCGCATTTGACGGGTGGGCGGGTGCCAATGTCAAACCCTGGTGTGAGGGGTCCAAAGTGATATTCCGAGCCCTTTTCTTCACTCTGGATATATACAGTTCTTGCAACGTGGGCAGGGGGGTGCCAATAATTCTTTCAGCAGTCCGAACCGTCCCTTGTAGTCTTCTGATGTCTGCTTTCGTAGCTGAGCCAAACCAGACAGTTACTGAAGTGCACAGGACGGCTTCAATGACGGCTGAGTTGAACTGTGTGAGCAGCTCCTGTGGCAGGTTGATCTTCTTCAGCTGGCGAAGGAAATACAACCTCTGGTGGGCCTTTTTAACAATGGAGTCAATGTGAATGTCCCACTTCAGGTCCTGAGAGATGGTCGTGCCCAGGAACCGGAATGACTCCACTGCCGTCACAGTGCTGTTCATGATGGTGAGTGGGGGAAGTGCAGGTGGGTTTCTCCTGAAGTCTACGATCATCTCCATTGTTTTGAGCGTGTTCAGCTCCAGGTTGTTGTGACTGCACCAGACAGCCAACTACTCGACCTCGCTTCTGTATGCGGACTCGTCACCGTCCTGGATGAGGCCGATGATTGTAGTGTCCTCTGCCAATTTCAGGAGCTTGACAGTGGGGTCTGTAGCGGTGCAGTCGTTGGTGTAGAGGGAGAAGAGCAGTGGGGAGAGAACACATCCCTGAGGGGCTCCAGTATTGGTGGTGTGGCTGTTGGACATGAATTTCCCCAGTCTCACTAGCTGCTGCCTGTCTGTCAGAAAGCTGGTGATCCAGTGACAGATAGAGCTAGGAACAGAGAGCTGGTTTAGTTTGGTCTGAAGCAGTGCTGGGATGATCGTATTAAAAGCTGATAAAGTCTATAAACAAGACCCTGGCATAAGCCCCTGGTTTGTCCAGATGTTGACTGCATCATCAACAGACCTGTTTGCTCTATAAGCAAACTGCAGGGGGTCCAGTAAGGGTCCTGTGATGTCCCTCAGATAGGCCAACACCAGTCTTTCAAATGACTTCATGACCACAGATGTTAGGGCGACTGGTCAATAGTCATTAAGTCCTGTGATTTTAGTTTTTTTTGGAATGGGATTATTGTGGAACGTTTAAAACACGAAGGGACTTCACATTGTTCCAGTGATCTGTTTAAGATCTGTATGGCGATGGGAGCTAGCTGGTCAGCACAGGATTTCAGACAGGCTGGAATCACGCTGTCTGGGCCTGGAGCTTTCCTTTTGTGTCAGAAAGTTCTGGCGAACATCCTTTTCACAGACCTGGAGTGCAGGGGGGGAAGAGAGGGTGGTTCTCAGAGGTGATAATGGTGGTGTAGAAAGATGGTCAGGACAGGAGTGTGGTGTGAGACTGAGAGTTTCAAATCTACAATAGAACGCATTCAGATCATCTACCAGTTGTTGATTCCCTACAGAGTTGGGGGATGGCGTCTTGTAGTTAGTGATGGTTTTCAGGCCTTTCCACACTGAAGCAGGTTCGTTTGCAGAAAACTGCTTTTCCAGTTTTTCAGAGTAGTTTCTCTTAGCCGCTCTGATTGCTCCTTGTTAGTGTGTTCCTGGCCTGGTTGTACAAGATTCTGTCCCCACTCCTATAGGCATCCTCTTTGGCCTGACGAAGCTGTCTTGAGTTTTGCTGTAAACCATGGTTTGTCATTGTGATATATTAAAAAATGTCCTGGTAGGGATGCACATGTCCTCACAGAAACTGATGTAGGATATTACAGAATCTGGGAGCTTGTCCAGATTGGTGGTAGCGCTTCAAAAACACTCCAAACAGGCCTGTAATTCCTGCTCTGCTTCAGTGGTCCATCTCTACTGTCCTTACTACAGGCTTAGCATATTTAAGTTTTTGCCTATAGGTCGGGAGAAAATGAATCAGGCAGTGGTCAGAAAGTCCTAAATCTGCTCTGGGGACGGAGCGATATGCATCCTTTATTGTGGTGTAGCAGTGATCCAAAGTATTTCTGTCTCTGGGGCATGTAATGTGCTGCTTGAATTTAGGCAGTTCACGTTTGAGGATTGCTTTGTTAAAATCCCCAAGTATAATTATAACGAGTCTGGGTGTTGTTGCTCCGTGTCTGTGATCTGAACAGCCAGCTGTTGCAATGCTGCGTTCACACACTGGATGTACACACTCACAAGAATGAACGAGGTAAACTCCCGCGGCAAATATAAAGGCTTGCAGTTGCTGAAATATGCCTCTAGATCAGGACAGCACATCTTCTTCAGTGGTGTCACATTTGCACACCAACGCTCATTGATGTAAAAGCATGTCCCGCCGCCTCACGATTTCCCCGTTGATTCTGTGTCGCGATCCGCTCTGAACAGCTGGAAGCCCGACAGGTGTAGCGCGTTGTCCGGAATGGCTTAATTCAGCCAGAGTTCCGTGAAACACAGCGCGGCAGAGATTGAAAAGTCCTTATTTTTCCTGGAGAGCAGGAAAAGTTCATACATTTTGTTGGGTAGAGAGTGGAGCTTCGCCAGATGTATACTCGGAGCTTGACGAGCGCACCGGCTCTCTTCCCCCGCTTGTGCTTCTTAAAGCATTTCAACAGCGCCGCTGCTCCGCCGGTTACAATGTTCAGGCGAACGTTTGAAAAATCGAAAACTGGTTAAAAATTGTGTGATGTGTCCTGCTGAGTTCATCCCTGGTATAAGTGATAACATTTGAGAAACAAAAAACAGGACAAACTAACAAAAACAGTAAGACAAATGGAGAGCTCCACACCGAGGCAGCCATCCGCGGCACCATCAGTATGAATTTAAGAAAAATTACACCTTATAATAACTACTATAATTTAAGTATAAGTATAATTGTTTAAATTACCATTAATCATTTGCAGCCAATAATAATAATAATAATAATAATAATATTTTTCCCCCTGACTCTACTAGGGATCTAGCTCTAACTAGGACAAATCTTGGGTATGTTTAGGGGAATGTAGTGCTAAATATTTTTTAATAATTATAATTCAAATAAAAAAAATTCTAATAATGTTGATGCTGTTTTGGGCTAATAATATTTGATCTGTATTTAAACATGTTATATTGTTTTGTTTGGTCATGTTTTTCCACACCTCAGTGTACAGAGACGACTCTGAGCTCCAGAACTGTCACAGCAGTGGCGTGGTACAACAAGCACTTCTCACACTCAGATGATAACAAGTGTGTGTGTTGTGGATTAATGGTCTCCGGTTCTACTGTGCATAAAATGCTGCAGCCCACGGCTACTTGCTACTACACACATACACACACACACGCACACACACACACGCACACACACACATACATAAATCAGTGTGAAATGAGGAGAAGGGGTGTGTAAAAAATCGATTAGCCGTTAAACTGCATCGTAAAGAGAGACATCGAGGGCCGGAACCAGAGACGGTTCTCAAGTAAAACATTTTAAACAATGCAGGATATACAAAACGCTCACACACTCCCGAGGGTTTGTCCTTCTGGAAGAGCCGTTAAACATTTTATGCAGAATCCTACAAGGCGGTGTGTTCCCTGTCAGAAAGCGAGCTTGGCCCGGAAACCCAGAAATATCCGTATCCTGATTGCATCCATTTGTCCATGGTGTCCAAAATGCCGTGGTAAAATATATTCTTTTTTTTAATAAGAGAAAATAATTTCTAATATTTTTCAGTGTATGTGTGCCTGTTGTGAGTGAAACACTTATCAATACTTTTCTGCAAACCTAATCAGATGATCTTTAAATGCATAAAAAACTTTAGGTGCATAGGTTTTTACACCCTTACACATTAATAGGAATATATGATATATGGGGTGTGGGTGTCATACAAACAAATCCAGGGTCTGTATTTATGTCGGTGTGTATAAATAGTCCTGGATATTGTCTCTTCCTCATTCTTTCTGTGTAGAAAAGAGTTCGTTTTGGGATATTTTGGTCCTTCACTTAGAAATATTGGCAAGCTTAGAAACATTCTATCCGTATCTGATGCAGAAAAGTTGGTTCATGCATTCATGACCTCCAGACTGGACTATTGTAGTATCCTGAGGGAGAACAAAGGACGCAACCCGAAGCGGCGGCCCAGAGGGAAGCAAACCAGCGTCAGGAACAGGCTGAGAGCTCGTGCACACCGCACACCTCTGCCTAGCATCCTGCTCGCCAATGTCCAGTCACTGTAGAACAAACTTGATGATCTCAGGGCCAGGGTAAAGTTCCAGAAAGATATTTGGGACTGCAATCTCCTCTGCTTCACAGAGACATGGCTGAACCCAGAGGTGCCGGACCACGCCATCCAGACGACCGAGTTCTTCACGGCTCACCGCATGGACAGGACGCGGGACTTGGGAAAGTCAAGGGGAGGCGGCGTGTGTTTAATGGTGAACAACAGCTGGTGCAACAGCGCGAGTGTTGTTCCTCTTACACGTTCCTGCAGACCAAATCTGGAACTACTGTCCATCATGTGTCATCCTTTTTATCTACCTCGGGAGTTTACATCGGTCATATTCAGTGCCGTTTATATCTCCCACCTCAAGCGGACACGGACACTGCCTTATGCGAGCTGCATGAGGCACTCACACAGCACCAGACACAACACCGGGACACAGTGCCAACCTCAAACGCGCAGCGCCAAACTTTTATCAGCACATCACCTGCCCCACCATGGACGAAAGGACGCTGGACCACTGCTACACTATAGTCAAGGACGGCTACAAGGTACAATCTCGCCTTCCGTATGGTAAATCTGACCATGCCGCCATCTTCCTCATGCCAAAATACAAACAAAGGCTGAAACAGGAAGTTCTGGTTCAGAGGGAGGTCTCGCGCTGGACGGACCAATCGGTGGCTGTGTTACAGGACGCACTCGATGACGTGGACTGGGACATGTTCAGAGACAGCTCCGATAACGTCAGCGTGTTTATGGAAGCGGTTGTGGGATTCATTGGGAAACTAGCGGATGATACAGTGGAGAAAAAGACAGATCAGAACGTTTCCCAACCAGAAGCCGTTGCTGGATAAAACCATCCGCGACGCTCTGAGATCTCGCACCGCTGCCTACAACGCGGGACTTGCGTCGGGGACATGGACCCGTACAAAGCTGCGTCTTATAACGTGCGGTGAAGGAGGCGAAACAGCACTACGGATGGAAACAAGAGTCACAGCTCCAACAGAGTGACTCTAGGAGTCTGTGGCAGGGACTAAGAACAATAACGAACTATAAAACACCAACAACTGGTATGACGAACGCGGACGCGACTCTGGCAGATGAGCTGAACACTTTCTATGCTTGCTTCGAGGCTGCAGCTAAAGACGCTAGCGATGCTAATGCTAGCAGCGCTAACGGCTGCAGACAGGTAGACACTGCCAGCACGGGAAACGCATTCATCATTTCCGAGCATGACGTGAGGAGAGCCTTCAAGAGAGTGAACACCAGGAATGCAGCAGGACCAGAGGGCATCTCAGGCCGTATTCTCAGAGCCTGCGCAGACCAGCTAGCACCTGTGTTCACAGATATTCAACATCTCTTTATCTCAGTTGGTGATCCCCACATGCTTCAAAGAGTCCATCATTGTTCCTGTCCTGAAGAAACTTCATCCTGCTTCCCTCAACGATTATTGCCCTGTAGCCCTCACCTTAGTAGTGATGAAGTCCTTTGAACATGCTACCGGACACACTCGACCCACTACAGTTTGCATACTGCCCGAACCGTTCCAACGACGATGCAATCTCTCATCTCCTCCACACATCGCTCACTCACCTGGACACTAGGAAAGGGAATTATGTTAAAATGCTCTTCATTGACTATAGCTCTGCATTTAATATCATAATTCTCTCCACACTCACCACCAAGCTGGAGCACCTGCGACTCAGCTCATCAATGTGTCAGTGGATCTCCAATTTTCTGACTGGCAGACCACAGGCAGTAAGGATGGGTAACATGTCTCAGCCTCACTCACTTTCAGCACTGGAGCCCCACAGGGTTGTGTTCTGAGCCCCCTGCTGTACTCTTTGTACACCCACGACTGCGTGGCCACTACCAACTCCAACGTCATCATCAAGTTTGCTGACGACACTGTCGTGGTCGGCCTGATCACCAACAATGATGACTCGGCCTACCTAGAGGAGATTGGAAATCTGGAGAACTTGTGCCAGAGGAACAATCTCCTCCTGAACATCAGCAAGACAAAGGAGCTGATAGTGGACTTTAGTACAAAGCAGGAGAGGAACTACCAGACCCCCATCATCAACATGAGCCCAGTGGAGAGAGTGGACAGCTTCCGATACCTCGGTGTTCACATCACGCAGGACCTGTCATGGTCCTGTCACATCAACACCATTTTTGAAAAAGGCCTGACAGCGTCTCTACCACCTCAGACGCTTGAGAGACTTCAGACTAACGTGCTCAGGAATTTCTACTCCTGTACCATAGAGAGCATCCTGATGGGAAACATCACGACTTGGTTTGGAAACAGCACCATGCAGGACAGACGAGCACGCAGATGGTGGTGCGATCAGCTGAGGACATCATCCGCACCGAGCTCCCTGACCTGCACTCTTTCTACAGCAAGCGGTGCTGGACCAAAGCCAGGAAGATCGTGAAGGACCTCAGCCATCCCGACAATGGACTGTTCTCTCAGTTGCGGGCTGGGAAGCGATTCCGCTCCCTGAAGGCCAATACAGAGAGACTGAGGAGGAGCTTCTTCCCGCAGGCGATAAGGTCTCTGTGCATATTTGCACAACAATTGTCACTTTCATATACATAAATTTTTTCTTCTATATTTCTATATTTTATACAGAAATTTGTACAGTTTTATTTGTACAGTTTATTTTACTAGTTAAATTTATTTTCTTTAGTATTTCTTTTTATTCATATTTATTTCTTATGTATAAGTTTCACTGGCTGTCGTATAAGCATTTCACTGCATATCGTACTGTGTATGACTGTGTATGTGACAAATAAAATTTGAATTTGATTTGAATTTGCTGCTAATGTAATGAACAGTGGCTACGCTAACTATTTTCCACCTGTTCTTTTCTTTTCTACCGATGATTGTGGCAGCTCCAGTAGACAGAGGCCAACTCTGTGAGAATCCTGAAACATCCAGCCAAGGACCACCTCCAGCTGGATTCTGCTTCATGATGGTTTGGAGCTACACATGTTGCTCCTGAGCTCCCAGTGATCCAGACCCCCTCTGAACCTATCTGACTCATCATGGTGTCGAACTGGTAACTTTATTACCAGTTCGACCAGTACCAGTACCAGTTTATAACTGGTAACTCTATTATATTGAACTTCCAGCTTCCTAACACAGTATGTCAGCATAAAATTCCTGCTATCTGTTACAACCCAAATTAGGATGTGTTTTCTGTTGAGTCTGGTTCCTCTCAAGGTTTCTTTCTATTGCCATCTCAGGGAGTTTTTCCTTGTCACCGTCACCCTTGGCTTGCTCATCAGGTCAATCTGATCATTATGATCTATACACATTTTACTTGCTCATACATATTTCCATCATTTTCTTTTCATTTTGTGAAGCTGCTTTGAGACAATGACCATTGTTAAAATGCTATCTAAGTAAAATTGAATTGAATTGAAACTATCTTCCTGTTCATTGTCCAGCATTGCTTGCTGTAGATAACATTCAGGTAAAGGAACTCAGTGTCCTCAGTTGATGGCGTGTTCAGCTGGTCTCACTAATCTCTGGAGAACCTGTTTATGCGGTTTGGTGTTGTTTCCAGATCATGCTGTGATGAGGATGTTCTCGGTGCAGCAGGTGTAAAATTTCCTTAACATCAGAGAAGGCAGTTTAAAGTGGTTCAAACATCTAAGGTGGAAAAAAAGGTAAATGGGCCTTCCTTACCACCATGTTAACGTGACAGGACCATTCAAGTCAGTTCAATTCACTCACTCACTCATCTTCTATATCGCTTTATCCTGTGTTTAGGGTCGCGGGGGCCTGGAGCCTATCCCAGGAGACTTCGGGCACAAGGCGGGGTACACCCTGGACAGGGTGCCAATCCATCGCAGGGCAAACACACATACATACACTCACACATTCATTCACACACTACGGGCAATTTGTGAACGGCAATTAGCCTAACCTGCATAACTTTGGACTGTGGGAGGAAACCGGAGAACCCGGAGGATACTCACCAAGCACGCGGAGATCATACAAACTCCATGCACACAGAGACGGGAATCGAGCGTGGCCGGTAATCAAACCCGGACCCTGGAGGTGTAACGCGACAGTGCTGTTAACCACAACACCACCGTGCCGCCCAGTTCAATTCAGTTCAATTTTATTTGTATAGCACTTTTAACAATGTCACAAATGCCCTGTTTTTATTTGTTACAAAGCAACTTTGCAGGAATAAACATTGTAGATATAGCTTTATCAGTTTGCTTAGTTGGCATGGTGGTGTAGGCCCTTTGACCTCACAACTCCGGGTCAAAGCACTCTGGTTTTTTCCCACAGGCCAAAGAAATTCAGATTAGGGTAATAGGTGTTCGTAAATTGCCTGTAGTGCATGAGTGTGTGCATGTGCTGTTCAGGGAGTCCTCTGTGATTCCCACAACCCCCAACAGAAAAATTGCTGTAGAGAATGAGTGGGTAAATTACAGTAGGTAGTTTATCCCTAATGACCAGCTGGGAAAACTCACTGAGGAAGAACCCCTGAGAGGACCCAGACTCAAAGGGAACATTTACTCATTTAGGCAATACCAGATAATGTGTCCATAAATCAATCCCTCCTATAGTTTGTTCTACTTGTAATAGAAAGCCCTGTTGTATATTTAATTATATAAGGCATCAAAAAATAGCCTGCACCTTTTGATAAAAGACCATAAAATACCAGTGGTTCATGGAGTGGTTCACTCTGGCCAAGACCATACAGTGCTTTATATGTCGATAGTATTTTATCTTAGCAATATTCTTGACATGAAAGAATGATATACTATTAATATTATTTACATGAGCTTCAAATGAAAGACTGGAATCAATAATCAGGTCAAGATCTTTTACTCCTGCATGAATGATGAAACAGAAAGGCCATCCAGTGTTAGCTTTCTTTTCTCCTCTCGCTTTGCTGAGACATATAACTACAGTACTGTATGTGTCATCAGCACAAAAATGGAAACTAATATCATGCTTACAAATTATGTTAGGCAAAGTCAAATCTATTTGTATAGCACATTTAACACAACATAGTTTAGCAAAGTGCTGTACAATATAGTTCAAGTGCTGAAAAAAACGATATACAACAATAAAAAGTTAAGCCTTATTGTATACAATAAGCAAATAAAACAGTAAAATCATGCATAAATTATAAATAAGAATAAATATACATTCATAAAAACGAGATGAATCCCTCATCACTCTGTATTAAGTTTCAAAGAGTATAAAAAGGTCTAAAGCTGCGAGTAATGGCCTGCCTGAGTTCATGTACCAGGGCAGCTCATTCTGAAGTTTAGGGGCTGCTATTGAAAAGGCACGATGGCTCCGACTCTTCAACCTAGATTTAGGAACTGTAAGTAAAAGCTGATCACTAGATCTGAGAGACTTTGCTGGACTGTATATCTTTAAAAGGTCATAAATATATGTTGGTGCTAGATTATTCAGGGCTTTGTAGGCTATTGATATAACAATACCTTAAACTTGACTCTGAACTCCACATGAAGCCCAATTACAACCATGCAGTTGAGGCGTGGTCAGCACCAGTGTTGGGGGACGTTACTTTTTAAAGTAACTAATTACAATACAAAATTACCATTATTAAAAATTACCTGTCATAAAAAGTAATCAGTTACATTACAGAATTACCTTCCGATAAATGTAACTAGTTACTTTGTGATTACTCATGCATGTTGTTTTAGTCAAGACCTTTATAATTATTCTACCATCAGTTTGGCAAATAATCCGTTATATAATGCCTAACAGCAGGAATAACAGAGGGGGGCAGGTTATCGGGGGTGGGGATGGGGCTTGGACGATTTTCACACAAACACATTGATGGAATCACTGCTGTCTGGCTCACAGACATGAGATTACATAAGACAGGATTACATCAATTGTCTGAATAACAGATTACATTTTTGAAAATATAACTAAATAACTGAGTACTTAAATGGCGGACCTAACGTGTTATATTACTTGTTAAATATTACATCAAAAAAGTAATCCAAGTACTCTTAACATTGTAACACGTTATACCCAACACTGGCCAAGACCAACATAGAGGTCATTGCAGTAATCAAGCCGACTTGAAATAAAAGTAAAATTTTCAAGATCTTTTTTTGTTAAAAATCTTGACCTTACACAATAACCTAAGCTGAAAAAAGCTAGCTTTAAGAACAGAGTTAATTTGCTTATCCAGTTTAAAATCACTGTCCAATAAAACACTCAGGTTACAAGTATTTGGCTTTACATATGATTCAATGGAACACATCTCAGTGAAAGTGTCAACACATGATCCACCGGGTCCAAATACCAGAATTTCAGTTTTACTCTCATTAAGACTCTTAAGAAAATTTACAGCCATCCGCACTTTGACATCCTCCAGGCATTCCAAATGTGATGTTAAACTGTTTGTATTACTCTGTTTCAAAAGAAGATGAATATTATCTGCAAAACAGTGAAAAGACATTCTGTACCTTTTAATAATGAAGCTCAAGAATAGACCCTTGTGGGACCCAACTGCTGAGGAGGATACAAAGTCACCAAGAACAACAAAAAACTTTACTTTCAGTGAAGGGCATAACCAGTAATGCCAACTCTGTGCTACAGACAATATATAAGTGGAATGATCCAGCTGTGAGATCTAAAAGAAGATGAAGGCAAAAAATCCCTGAGTCAGTATTTATAAAGAGGTCATTCAAAACGTTTAGGGGCATATTCAGTGCTGTGGAGAGTTTTAAAACCAGACTGGAACACCTCAAGAATGCCATGTGTCCAAGTAAGACTGGATGAAGGATGAAGGAATTCTTCATACCACTGAGGAGGGATAACGTCGGTAGGACAAGATAAACATAACATATTGCCAATAATCTTCTTCAGCCCCCCAGGGTTATGTTATGAGTCCTCTGCTGTACACATATGACTGCAGGAGCTATTACACATATGGTAGCTATTACCAACTCCATCGCTATCATCAAGTTTGTTGACCACACCGTTGTGGTGGGCCTGATCTCTCAAATATGAATTTGATTTGTGGTGGGTTTAAAACAACATTAATCGTTCTAAAAAGAACATGGGGTCTGGTACAGTTGTTTAAAATAATGCTTGAGAGATATTTAGTCTTCTCAGCTTTAAGAGTTCTCTGATAGACACCTAGGCTGTTCTTCACAATTTCAAAAGACGCATGTAACATGTTTTACTTCCACATTTGCTCAGCTCTCCTGCCCCCACGGCTGGCAGCACAAGTGGTGTCATTTATCCAGGTTGCAGGTTCATTTTTAGAGCACAAGGTTCTGAAATGTGCTATACTATCCACAATATTATGTCAGGTTACATTAAATAACAACATTAACCCATAAACATTAAAACAATTAGAAGCCTCTAAAAATTACTCAGGAGTATTACTAAAAGCAGCATAGAATTGTAGATCAGTAGAAGAATTATAAGAACAACAGCACAGTGCAGTTTTATACTTTTAGCGTCATACTGTTTGACAGGAAGCTCAGAAACAACAGGTATGTGAGCATAAAACAGTGCATCACATATCTCCATATTAATGACTGCATGAAGCCCACAGGATAAAACAAGATGTATCCCTGCTTTTGTGTAAGACCGGACACAAACTGTAAAAGGGTAGAAGAATCAATAAGATTAGGACAACAGATATGAATATTAAAATCACCAACAATGAGTACCTTATCCTATTTAGGTATAATTCCTGCCAAATTGTTCTTGTATCTAGGCGGTCTGTATATCACAGCGCATAATATCAGAGAAGAATGCTTCAACTCGAACATGTTTAGTTCATAACTGAAGTAGAAATCAGCCCCGAGCTGCTTACAGTTAAAACTTGTCCTAAACACAAGTTTCTACTCCTCCATGTCCAGAAATTCTCAGCAAATTAACGTATGCACAGTCCCGTGGTACAATTTCAGTAAATGCACTACACTCACCAACTCTCATCCAAGTCATTATACATACATTCAAAGTTAAATTCGTGAGATGTGAAGAAATCATTCAGGATGAAAGTCTTAACACTAGAAGCGCCGAGCACCGGTCATTTGACCGCAATGGGGGAAAAAATGACTTTTCCTAGATCTGTGAGCTTAATCCCCCTTTTACTTAATCACCCTTTTGCTTACATTTTCAAAATCGAACCAGTAAAAGCCAGTATAAAGCTATTTTGCTCTTGTTTACGTGAAATTGCTGACAGCTGCGCGGCGGCATGCCATTTCCTGCCCTTTCCAACCTGCGATTCTCATTTCTCTCAGCAGATGGTGCAAGGGATCGCGCATACTATCTATGCGTCATTCAGTGTGTATATGGGATTTTGGGTTTTCATGAGCTGTATGCCACAATCATCAATATTAAAACAATAAAAGGCTTGAACTACTTCAGTTGTGTGTAATGAATCTAAAATATATGAAAGTCTAATGTTTATCAGTACATTACAGAAAATAATGAACTTCATCACAATATGCAAATTTTTTTAGAAGGACCTGTATGTAACTATCTCAGATTTCATTCCATATATGCAGTTTATAAGCATATATGGAATATGGAATATATAGATATGTGCTTCCGTGAAATATCGACAATTAGCCATTCATTCCCGCATTGATAATCAGCAATATTTTATCAGGAGATTTAGGGATTTAGCTCTACTTAATTTTATAATGTTTTAAGAAAACTAATTAGTTCGTTCATTCTATTTGAAGCTTCTGAACTCTGATGTTTTTTTAGTGTGACAGTGCTTTTAATTAGTTCTGAACTTGCTTCCGTGAAATTATCGCTAAAGCAGTGTAATGACCCATCCTGAGGATATAAAGCTTTATTATTGTGTTTGAATTAATCAGATCTACCACAGCTGATGATAAACTATGGTATGTCATAACCGAAGCAAACGATTATGACTCGTTTCGGTAACTACACGGGGTGTAACATCTGCATAGTGACACTAAACAGCTGAACAACTTCACTTTTCCGTTATGGTAACATAAGCACCTCGGATACCTGTCGATGCTGCTGTGGAAATATTACGATACGGATATTAAATATAGAATATTTATTGAAACAAAAACTAATACCATTATAAAATATATAACGTATTGAAACGTTTATAACTTATCGAAAATGATTTGATTAATTTACAAGATGTACAGAGATGTATTTATTTTATTTATTTATTTTTTACAGATTACAAGCCTATATAATACTAAGGGTTTCTAAATTAAGTTGAAATGTAAATTATTGTGTCCTATTTATATGATGTCCTCGATAATGATTATAATAAATATATAAATAATTTTTCGAGTTACATTTTTTCACGCTCCAGCGATATGTAATGACTGATAATTTTTCATTCCCTTTTCCGCTAAAGTGAAGACCCATTGTTCACTAGTTCCCTACAGCGCTACAGTTAGCTACTCTGTGCAGTTGTGTGTGCATGGAGAGTTTGTGTATGTATGTGCGTGCATCTCATGTAGTTTATTTACAGTAATTCATTTTTAAAAAATTATATATATTGTACAGTACAAGGTAAACACGAGAAAGATTACAAAATGAAAAAAAAAAGTGTCTACGTTATAAACAGTTTAGTATACTGTGCCCCTGCTGCTTTTGCCATTTTCTGGTGCGCACATAGCTCCTTTACCAACTCCTGAATAAATGGTCCTCCTGCTTATGGTCACATTCATGCACTGTTTATATAGAATATGTGCATTAATTGCAGCCAGGTCTAGGAGGTTGTAAAACACAGCCACAGGCCAGCGCCGGGTGCCTCCCTTTACTGAATACAGCCGCGCCATTTGATCCATAACATCAACGCCAACTTTAGTGCTGTTGTAGTAGGAAATTGTTTCAGGCAGTTTCTTTTTGCCATTATCAGTTGAATCTGCCTGATGCATTGTGCTCAGAACGCATACATTTTTCTTTCGTTTTGCCTGGTAAATCATGAGCATTATATTTCTTCCTTTCCCCAGGAAAGGCTCCACAATACGCATTACAACGGCGTCTGACAACCGCTGACCAGCCACCCTAATGTCGTCTTTCCCTAGATAGGGCTATAGTAGGGAACCCCTAACCCAACCCCCACGCTTAGCACTCTGTTCACATGCAAGATTTCGGTCAACAACTTGCACTTCCAGCAGACCTCATTGTACTGTTGTCTAGAGAATGAATCTTATTGAACATGGTCATTTTTAAATGCCTTTGCTGTATGTAAATAAATAAATAAATGAATAAATAAATAGCTTGAATGGAGAAACCAAATTCCTTAACGACCATGATTGTAACATATACTCAAAAAAAGAAACGTCCCTTTTTAAGGACTGTGTATTTCAACAATAATGTTGTAAAAATCCAGATCTTCATTGTAAAGGGTTTAAACAATGTTTTCCATGCATGTTCAATTAACCATAATCAATTAATTAACATGCACTTGTGGAATGGTCGTTAAGACCTTAACAGCTTACAGAAAGTAGGCATTTAAGGTCACATTTAAGTTTAAGTATTTAAGTACTTAGAACTTAAGCATTTAAGTTCTAAAAACGCAGGACACTAAAGAGACTTGTCTACCGGCTGTGAAAAACACCCAAAGAAAGACGCCCAGGGTCCCTGCTCATCTGCGTGAACGTGCATTAGGCATGCTGCAGGGAGGCATGAGGACTGCTGATGTGGCTATAGGGCAATAAATCGCCATGTCCGCACTGTGAGACGCCTAAGACGGCGCTACAGGGAGACGGGAAGGACAGCTGATCATTCTCGCAGTGGAAGACCACGTGTAACAACACCTGCACAGGATGGGTACATCCGAATATCACACCTGCGTGACAGGTACAGGATGGCCACAACAACTGCCCGAGTCACACCAGGAACACACAATCCCTCCATCTCACAGCAAGAACTGACAAATCTGGTCCAGTCCATGAGGAGGAGATGCACTGCAGTACTTCAAGCAGCTGGTGGCCACCAGATACTGACTGCTACTGACTGATTTTGAGCCTCCCTTCATTCACGGACACATTGTGAAACATTTCTAGTTTATGTCTTCTGGTGTTGACTCTTTTAGTGTTCATACAAATATTTACACATTAAGTTTACTGAAAGTAAAAACAGTTGAAAGTCAGAGGGCGTTTCTTTTTTTGCTGAGTACATATGTACATAACAGAAATAAAAGTACTTATGTTTTAATTTAATCCAATGAACACAAAAATATGACAAAATGGACATCTCTATGCTTTTATTTTTTATTGATCATATGATTTGCTTTCTTTTTGTGGCATTAGATTTCAGTGTGTCCACTCTGTAAGGTGTAAATGTGTAAATTTAACTAAGGTAAAGGAAGCATGTCTTGAAACATAATGCAATAATGCAGATCAAACATAATACACCTGTCCATGAATAAAAAGGAATTTTTAGACCTTTATGCAAACTATATTTCACTTAAATACACAGATTAAAACGAGGAAAGAATGGTGATGTGGACAAATGGAAGGAGGAAGGAAATGGAGACATCAGTTTTCGTTATTTTACAAAATCTGAATATATTCAGTAAATGTATGAATTATACTCAAAGTATCAAATCCAACTATGAAACCTGATTTAATTGGTACCATCTAACATTTTATTTTCTATTTATTTTAGATTTTGCTGGCGAAATACATTTTAGGCAGAGACGTCTGCTCGGTCGTGTTATTTTGTTTTAAAACCCCCAATACAGCCAATTCCACCATCAGCGAAACGGGTTTGATAACTTCACACCTATCGTGAATGAAAGCATTACAGTGATGGGGGTTTGCGGCTGTTCGGCTCGGAGTGCGCTGTCGCGTTGTATTCAGAGAATAGACTATATATTTGTTTGTTGCATTTCAGGGGGAGTATGTCTGCAGTTTTATCGATAAATCTGCTCATATCTGCGCATGCGTTGATCAGCCTTTTGATCAACGGGACTCACTTTCACTTTGCAAAAGGCAGTGTTTATTGTTTACTGTATATTTAAAGTGCATACACACACTCATCATGAAATATCTTTTTTTTATTTACCTGAAACTCTATGAGGGCCGTATAGGGCTTAAATCAAACTTCATTCATGCACACACACACGAAACACTTGCATACACATATATGAAACAGTCACACATACTTATACTAACTGCTCAAACAACTACAGTGGCTTGCAAAAGTATTCGCCCCCTTGAACTTTTCCACATTTTGTCACATTACAGCCACAAACATTAATAAATTTTATTGGAATTCCACGTGAAAGACCAATACAAAGTGGTGTACATGTGAGAAGTGGAACAAAAATCATATATGATTCCAAACATTTTTTACAAATAAATAACTGCAAAGTGGGGTGTGCATAATTATTCAGCCCCATTTGGTCTGAGTGCAATCAGTTGCCCATAGACATTTGCAAGCCACAGTACATACTGTATGAAATGCGCGCACATACAGTACACCTACTGTATGAGACTCGCGCACATACACACAAACTCTCCGTACATGCACAACTGCACAGAGTAGCGAACTGTAGTGCTGTAGGGAACTAGTGAACAACGGATCTTTACTTTAGCGGAAAAGGGAATGAAAAATTATCAGTCATAACATATTGTGGGGGTGTGAAAAAAATTTAAGTCGAAAAAGTATTTATATATTTATTATAATCATTATCGAGGACGACATCATATAAATAGGACACAATAGTTTACATTTCAACTTACAGTAGTTTAGAAACCCTTAGTATTATATACACCGTGTTCCAAATTATTACTCAAATTATATCTTTCTATGATTTTCATAATTAATAAATATAAATGACAATCAGTATAATTTTCAAGTCATCAACCATTAGGGTATAATTCAAATTTTATTGAACAAACCTGCTAATGATAATATTTATAAAATAAAAAAAAACTACAAACACACTGTTCCAAATTATTATGTAAAACAGAGTTAAAACATTTTATAGGTTGTAAAGAACTGAAAATGGGCTTTTGTTGAATTTGCAGCATTATGAGGTCATATTTACTGAAATCAAAAGCTATTTAAATCAAAAACATCCTAACAGGGCTACATGTTACATCTTAACATAGGACCCCTTCTTTATATCACCTTCACAATTCTTGCATCTGTTGAACTTGTGAGTTTTTGGACAGTTTCTGGTTGAATTTTTTTGCAGGATGTGAGAATAGCCTCCCAGAGCTGCTGTTTTGATGTGAACTGCCTCCTATCCTAGATCTTTTGCTTGAGAATTCTCCATAGGTTCTCAGTGGGTTTGAGGTCAGGGGAGGATGGTGGGCACACCATGAGTTTCTCATGTTTTATTCCCATAGCAGCCAATGACACAGAGGTATTCTTTGCAGCATGAGATGGTGCATTGTCATGCATGAAGATTTTGCTACAAAAGGCACAGTTCTACTTTTTGTACCATGGAAGAAAGTCAAAAACTCTATATAAAAACTCTTTGCAGAGGTAATTTTCACACCTTCAGGGACCCCAAAGGGACCTACCAGCTCTCTCCCCATGATTCCGGCCCAAAACAAGACTCCACCACCTCCTTGTTGACGTCGCAGCCTTGTTGGGACATGGTGGCCACCCACCAACCATCCACTACTCCATCCATCTGGACCATCCAGGGTTGCATGACACTCATCAGTAAACAAGACTAGTCTTCATGTATGTCTAGGCCCACTGCAACTGTTTCTGCATGTGAGCATTGATTAAGGGTGGCCGCCTTGATGTTCGCGGGACTCCAGAGGCACCAGCAGCTTCAAATACCTGTTTGCTGCTTTGTAATGTTCTTTTTTGCAGCTGCTGTCTTAATCCGATGAATTTGTCTTGCAGAAACCTTCTTCATTCTGCCTTTATCTGCACGAACCTGTCTGTGCTCTGAATCAGCCACAAATGACTTCACAGTACGATGATCACGCTTAAGTTTTCAAATTCAAATTCAAATTTTATTAGTCAAATGCTTTTATACGACCGCCAGTGACCTTAAAAAAAAGAAAATAAGAAAATAAAATCTTGTACGTAAAATAAATAATCAATAAAAAGGAAATACTAAAAAAATAATTTTAACTAGTAAAATTTGTAAAATTAACTGTGCATAAGGGCATAATAAAATATTGCAAAAATATAGAAATATGGTATTAAAGTGTCAGTGGTTGTGCAAATATGCATGAAAGGTGACATGTGCAATTGTCCAGATGTATGAGTATTTAGTGCAAGTGTGTATGAATGTGTCCATGATTGTCCAGTCAGTGTTGTGAGCTTAAAAGATGTTATTAGTCCTGTGTGGAGGTGTGATTGAGAGACCTTATCGCCTGCGGGAAGAAGCTCCTCCTCAGTCTCTCTGTGTTGGCCTTTAGGGAGCGGAATCTCTTCCCAGACCGCAACAAAGAGAACAGTCCATTACTGGGGTGACTGAGGTCCTTCATGATCTTCCTGGCCTTAGTCCAGCACCGCTTGCTGTAGATGGAGTGTAGGTCAGGGAGCTCAGTGCGGATGATGCGCTCGGCTGATCGCACCACCCTCTGTAGAGCTCGTCTGTCCTGCATGGTGCTGTTCCCGAACCAGGTCGTGATGTTTCCCGTCAGGATGCTCTCTATGGTGCAGGAGTAGAAGTTCCTGAGCACCTTGGAGGGCAGTCTAAAGTCTCTCAAGCGTCTGAGGTGGTAGAGACGCTGCCGGGCTTTTTTCACCACGGTGGTGATGTGACAGGACCATGATAGGTCCTGCGTGATGTGAACACCGAGGTATCTGAAGCTGTCCACTCTCTCCACTGGGCTCCTGTTGATGACGGGGGTCTGGTAGTTCCTCTCCTGCTTTGTACTAAAGTCCACTATCAGCTCCTTTGTCTTACTGACGTTCAGGAGGAGATTGTTCCTCTGGCACCAGTTCTCCAGATTTCCAATCTCCTCTAGGTAGTCCGACTCATCATTGTTGGTGATCAGTCCGACCACGACGGTGTCGTCAGCAAACTTGATGATGGAGGTGGAGTTGGTAGTGGCCACGCAGTCGTGGGTGTACAAAGAGTACAGCAGGGGGCTCAGAACACAACCCTGGGGGGCTCCAGTGCTGAGAGTGAGTGTAGCTGAGACATGTCCGCCCATCCTTACTGCCTGTGGTCTGCCAGTCAGAAAATTGGAGATCCACTGACATATAGATGAGCTCAGTCCCAGGTGCTCCAGCTTGGTGGTGAGTGTGGAAGGAATTATTGTGTTAAAAGCAGAGCTGTAGTCGATGAAGAGCATTTTAACATAATTCCCTTTCCTAGTGTCCAGGTGAGTGAGTGATGTGTGGAGGAGATGAGAGATTGCATCGTCTGTGGAGCGGTTCTGACGGTATGCAAACTGTAGTGGGTCCAGTGTGTCGGGTAGTGAAGAAATGATGAAGTCTCTGATAAGGCGTTCAAAGCACTTCATCACTACTGAGGTGAGGGCCACAGGGCGGTAGTCATTGAGAGAAGCAGGATGTGGTTTCTTTGGAACAGGAACAATAATGGACTCTTTGAAGCATGTGGGGATCACCGACTGAGATAAAGAGATGTTGAATATCTCAGTGAACACAGGTGCTAGCTGGTCTGCGCAGGCTCTGAGAATACGACCTGAGATGACGTCTGGTCCTGCTGCTTTCCTGGTGTTCACTCTCTTGAAGGCTCTCCTCACGTCGTGCTCGGAGATGATGAGCGCGTTCCCGGTGCTAACTGTGTCTTCCTGTCTGCAGCCGTTAGCGCCGCTAGCATTAGTGCCGTTAGCATTAGCGCCGTTAGCATTAGCATTGCTAGCGTCTTTAGCTGCAGCCTCGAAGCGAGCGTAAAATGTGTTCAGCTCGTCTGCCAGAGTCGCGTCCGCGTTCGTCATACCGGATGTTGGTGCTTTGTAGTCCGTTATTGTTCTCAGTCCCTGCCACAGGCTCCTAGAGTCACTCTGTTGAAGCTGTGACTCTAGTTTTCTCCCGTAGCGCTGCTTCGCCTCTTTCACCGCCTTCCGGACGTCATATGACGCAGCTTTGTACGGTTCCATGTCCCCCGACGCAAGTCCCGTGTTGTAGGCAGCGGTGCGAGATCTCAGAGCGTCGCGGATGGTTTTATCCACCCACGGCTTCTGGTTGGGAAACGTTCTGATAGTCTTTTTCTCCACCGTATCGTCCACTAGCTTCCCAATAAATCCCACAACCGCTTCGGTAAACACGCTGACGTCATCATCGGAGCTGTTTCTGAACATGTCCCAGTCTGCGTCATCGAGTGCGTCCTGTAACGCGGCCACCGATTGGTCCGTCCAGCGCGCGACCTCCCTCTGAGCCGGCACTTCCTGTTTCAGCCTTTGTTTATATTTTGGCATGAGGAAAATGGCGGCGTGGTCGGATTTACCAAACGCTGGACGAGATTGTGCCTTGTAACCGTCTTTGACCGTGGTATAACAGTGGTCCAGTGTCCTTTCGCCCCTGGTGGGGCAGGTGATGTGCTGATAAAAGTTCGGCGCTGCGCGTTTGAGGTTGGCACTATTAAAATCCCCCGCCACAATGAGCGCAGCGTCCCGTTGTTGTGTCTGGTGCAGTGTGAGCGCCTCATGCAGCTCGCATAAGGCAGTTTCAGTGCCCGCTTGTGGAGGTATGTAAACGGCGCTGATTATGACCGATGTGAACTCCCGTGGAAGATAAAATGGACGACACATGATGGACAGTAGTTCCAGGTTTGGTGTGCAGGAGCGTGTAAGAGGAACAACGCTCGCGCTGTTGCACCAGCTGTTGTTCACCATTAAGCACACGCCGCCTCCCCTTGACTTCCCCGAGTCCCGCGTCCTGTCCATGCAGTGAACCGAGAAGAACTCGGCCGGCTGTATGGCGTGGTCTGGCACCGCTGGGTTCAGCCATGTCTCGGTGAAGCAGAGGAGATTGCAGTCCCGAATGTCTCTCTGGAACTTTATCCTGGCCCTGAGGTCATCCAGTTTGTTCTCCAGTGACTGGACGTTGGCAAGCAGGATGCTAGGCAGAGGTGTGCGGTGTGCACGGGCTCTGAGCCGGTTCCTCACGCCAGCTCGTTTCCCTCGGGTCCGTCGCTTCGCGTCGCGTCCATTGTTCTCCCTCAGGATCTCACTCGGCCAGCTCGGATCCGGAGTTAAAACCGTCGAATTGTGAGTACATTGTATACCAATAGAAACAAGAGTTTCTCTATCATACCTAATGTACTCAATGGTGGTGATTTTGCCGATTTTAAAACACTGAAAACTAACTTAAAAAACAAAAACAAAGAAAAGGTGGTCGGAGCAGTCGTGACGGCAGCCGACCTCACCGGCGCCATCTTGGTTCGTTTTTGTGAAATATCTAATGTTTTTATACCTTGTCCAAGGTATTGCACTATATGACGCTTTTCGGCAGCAGAGAGATGCTTTTTCTTTCACATATTGCTTGAAACCTGTGGCCTGCTTAATAATGTAGAACAACATTCTTCAGTACTTTTCCTTTAATTGGGCTTATCAGCCAAAGTAATTATCACACGTGTCTGAGATTAATTTCAATTATCCAAAGAGCTCTGAGACACAACACCATCCATGAGTTTAATTTAAAAAACCAACATTTAATGTTTATGACACTTACATCCAATTTGCATAATAATTTGGAACACGGTGTAGGCTTGTAATCTGTAAAAAAGTAATTAATTAAATAAATACATATCCATACTGTCACAGTTGAACAGCAGATGGCGCCATGCTCCCGGACTCCATTTTGTTTTCCGTTGTGTTTTAGTTTGGTTTTGAACTTCATTTCCCAGAGTGCACCTCGGTCAGGTAATGGGAGCACACCTGATCGAGGTTAGCAATCAAGTCAATTATAAATAGCCTTTTGTTCCGTTGCCTCTTTGTCTGGCATCTGTTTTGATACGGTTTCCACACTGTTGAGTTTAGTGGGTGTTTTCTGATCACAGTTCTTGGTGTCATGCCTTTTCCCTGAATGTGCTTAGTTCTTGGTGTTATGCCTGTCTCCCTAGCTTTTGTTCTGTTCTCGATTCTGTTCTGTTTATGTACTGTTATGTTTAGTTCTCTCCTAGCCTAGCCTAGCCTGTGCCCCCTCCTAGCCTAGCCTGTGCCCCCTCCTAGCCTGTGCTCCCTCCTAGCCTAGCCTGTGTTCCCTCCTAGCGTAGCCTGTGTTCCCTCCTAGCGTAGCCTGTGCTCCCTCCTAGCGTAGCCTGTGCTCCCTCCTAGCCTAGCCTGTGCTCCCTCCTAGCCTAGCCTGTGCTCCCTCCTAGCCTAGCCTGTGCTCCCTCCTAGCCTAGCCTGTGTCATCTCCAAGTCTTGTTTAACTCTATGTTTACCCCTTGTCTAGTCCATGTTAGCCCTTTGTGTCTAGCCTACAGTATGTTGAGCCCTTAGTCTGTACCTTCTCCTAGCCTGTTTGTTCTCCTAGTTATCTCCTTCTCCTAGTCTTGTCTAGCGTATAATCTAGTTTGTTTATAGTCTTGTGTAACCCCTAGTCATGTCCCATTCCTAGTCTTGTTCCCTTCCTAGTCGTGTGTCGTATGTTATGTTAGTTCTACAGTGTTATGTTTAGCTTAACGCTTTGTTTAGCTCCTTGTGTGGTTAAACTCCTTGGTTAGTTCAGCTTCTGGTTAGATCATTTCTAGTTTTGCTTTTGCCTTGGCATTGGTTATGTTCTGTTTTCCTTATTAAAGACTTTCAAATCACTTGATCACCTCCGCCTCTATACCTTCTCCAAATCCCACACTAGCACCCCAGTTACACATACATCTTGTAAATTAATTGAATCATTATACACCTTTCAATACGTTACATATTTTATAATGGTATTAGTTTTTGTTTCAATATATATTCTATATTTAATATCCGTATTGTAATATTTCCGCAGCAACAGGGACCGAGGTGCTTACAGTATGTTACCATAACGGAAAAGTGAAGTGGTTCAGCTGTTTAGTGTCACTATCCAGTTGTTACACCCATAATCATAATCGTCATAATCGTGGTGTTTGCTTCGGTTATGACATACCATAGTTTATCTGCTGTGGTAGATCTGATTTATTCAACCCCAATAATAAAGTTTTATATCCTCAGGAGGGGTCATTACACTGTTTTAGCAATAATTTCATGGAAGCGAGTTCAGAACTAATCTAAAGCACTGTCGCACTAAAAAAACATCTGAAGTTCAGAAGTTTCAAATAGAATGAACGAACTAATGAATTTTCTCAAAACATTATAAAATTAACGACTCCCCTTAGAGACTATGTAGTAGGTTTTCTCAGTTGAATATGAAACAGAAAATACCGCTGTTTATCAACGCGGGAATGAATGGCGCATTGCCCAAGTGCAAGTTTATCTTGGAGCTAAACTATTTGCTTTGTGTGAAAGCGCCATCTAGCGATCATTGTATGTCAGCGACAGCTTCCCATTCAAAGCAATAGGTGGTCAAATGACCGGTGGACCGCGTTAAAAGTAGGCGACACTGGCACAGTGCTTCTAGTGGTAATCACCATTTACCAGGGAAATTTTGGTATCCAGATGCCCTCATCCACATCGACAACAGATGTGCCCACTGTTACCCAGGCAAAGCATATAGAGAGAAAATAGCAGTGGGCCTAAAACCGAACCATGTGGAACACCAAACGTTAGCATGGGTAGTTACCATTAACATCTTCAAAATGATAGCAATTCGTTTAATAGGACCTGGGTCATGACAGGGCCAATCTCCAGTCCAGTCCAGGTGCTGATGAGGGACTGGAAGCACATCTTCTTTGTGCTGATGTTCACTATTCTCTCCAAGCATTTAATCTTCTGGCTCCGACATGTCAGGTAATGAAGTCCCACCAGTTGTTTAAAGCACTTCATCACATCTGAGGTCAGGGTTACACGGCGATACCCATTGGGGCAGATGAGGTTCCTTCAGGACAGGAATGATGATGCACTATTTGAAGCAATCAGAGATCGGTTGAAGGTGCCCATAAATCCTGGTGCTAGCTAAGGATAGCTAGGGGAGCATCTGTAAACCTAATCTAAAATTCAGTCTGGTCCTGCTGCCTCTCTGGAGTTCCCTCTCCAGAAAGCCTTACTACACGAGTAATGAAGTGGATGGGAAAATTTGTATTCTTTGCAAAAGTATTTGCAAAAGAAACAATTGCACAAATAATCACCCAATTTTATCTAGAATTCACAGAATTCAGTAAAGACAGCATGGTGGTTCAGTGGTTAGCTCTGTCGCCTGACATCTCCAGGGTTGGGGGATTGAATCTTACATGGTCTCTTGTGGTCTGTGTGGTCTAATGACTGATTGAATGGGTGTGCTTAGGCTTGTCACCCTTTCCAGGGTGTACCATGCCTGATCCCCTAAGTACCCAGGGATAGACTGCAGGCCCCCTTTGACACTACACAGGATGAAATTGGTCTAGATAATGGATGGATGGATAATTTGGAGTCAAGCAGAGGACAACATGCTCACTGTGAAGCATGGTGGTGGTCATGGTGGTCAAGCATCATGTTAACCGTATTGCTATGCTTGACCTCTTTGTTGCTCTTCTAATTAGTCTTTATTTTACCCATCATAGGATCTCTACCAAACTGAGTTGTTCCAGGAACAGGATTAGGATGTCTTTAATTCATTTTGTAAATTATATTCTTTTTTTTTTCTTTAGAGTGCCAATCTGTATGCAAGAAAAAAATGAAGTGTGTTGTATATGGATTATTGTAAAAAAAATAAAATGTTGAGAAACTCAAATTTTCTAGGCAACATGATGCAATAGATTTTTGAGTTTTCTCAACTTATGAATACTGTTGTTGACTTTACAAAGGTTTTCAAGTTTAAACAAGTTTAAAAGTAAAGTTGAACCAACTTGTAGCTTTTTGTTCACTGTACAATATTCTTAAAAGAACAACAAAGAAATGTTTGCTTTAATAATGAGAAGTTCTACTTTAAATCGATAATTTTTCTCAAGTTATTATAACTTAAATTATGCAAAGTATGTTAGATGTTATTGCATTTAAATAGAAATGTATAGATACATTTCTCCTAAAAAATGACTACACAAATCAATGTCAGCTGAAACCTCGTTTATTCCTCTTGCAGAAATTGTTCTGAAACACTTTTGGCACAACATTTTGCAATGAGCATAAACCGAAGCACAACTAGCACTTACACAAAAACACTTTCACATAATGCAACAACACAAAGGCAGTATAAAGTAAATAAAGTACTTTGCATAGTATCTCAAACCCAGTTCTCTATTTAACAATTGAAAAAAGAGAATTGTACATAATACAAATGTAACCTTCACCTGAGCATCAATGAACATAGAACTGCTCATATATGTGCCCATTTTGAAATGGCAACTAAAAAGGCTGAGAAATAGGACCGAGTGCACCACAATGCAAAAATGAAGGGTAAAACAAGTCTACATTTACTGCAAAAGTTTTGTTTTCAGAGACCTGATGTGCTGTGAGCATCGAGACCCAAGCTCAAAAAAGATTATCTGAATTGCTTGAAAGATATATTGCATCGCTTTTGGATATTCAATGTTCATGGCATACAAAAGGCCAAAGAGATATGCAAAGGCAGTTGCAAGGTCAGGTAGGTCGTGAAGTATGATGGCCCCTTCCAGTACAACAGCTACTCTCGAACACTCTCGCACAGCTGATGTGGTGGAATCATCATCATAGACCGTCAGAATGCCAACAGGCACATCTCGGACGACTGCATCCACTGGGTCTGTGTCCTAACAAAAATCAGAGACATGATTAAATACAAAGGAAGGCTATTCATTACACTGATATTCTACTTTCATCATTAGATGAGACCAGAAAGTGTGAGTGGCTGAATGTCAATGAAATTGTCTTTGTGGTGGACAACATTTATGCAGGAAGAAGCAGACAACACATGGATTTAGAAATTGTGCATGATTTCATGAAGTACAGGCAACCTGCATTGTGACAATCCAAAGGAGACAGATGCTATAACATGCTTGCCATTAGCCCTTAGCATACCAGTTACCAGAAGTAGTAAACTCACCCAAACCTGTCTGGACTGATGAACTGTAATGAGAGAGAGAGCTTTTCAGCATATTGAATGAACATCCTTGTGACATCTAGGGATATGTTCCGCAAAGTGTATTACCCACAAAATGATGAACCTAAGTTGCTATGAAATCATACCCTCAATGGTAAAAGCACAGCTACAATTTACAAGTCTATTAAACACAAACACCACCACTTACCAAACACTTCAGGAAGAACTCAGCTGCGTCCTCGCGGATAAAGATGTTCAGGCCTCTCAGAGCTGCTGTCTTTCGTTTAGACACAATGTCCCTTGTCTACAGATTATGCACACACAGACACATTCAAAATTCATGATCATTATTATGTGATATTGAAGACATTGATATTTCACATTTTATTCATACAAATTAAGACTTCTGTAGTTATTAAATTAAAAGCTCAGTTGTTTGCTTAGGTTTTCTGTAGTATATCATCCAAGTCATCACTATAGACAAACAAAATGTTCAAAGTCTAACAGCACAAGAAGAAATATTATAATTCATGTCTAGAGAAAACCTCCATAAAAAGAATTCACAGTGCTTGTGGCAAAAGCAAGTGAAGATTCGTTCAAAAAGAACGACTCGTTCATGAACGACCCATCACTAGTTTGTTGGCCAAACTTCATCATGTAGCTCATTTTACATTGACGGTTATAACTCAATACGAAGTTCACAATTTATGCCCTATAAATTAATTTAAATTAATAATTAAAACAAATTACTCGGTTAAACAAGCGTTAAAGAGAACTTCACACAGCTCTTGTCAGTGTCTCACTACAGCATGCTGGCAAGCAGGCATGCACGGCGTTGTTAGGTGTCGTTAGCTAGCGTAGCGAACGTGACTAATGACGGTAACAGCAGCTAACATCGTCAGCTTTGGTAAAATCAGTTCGTACTAAATGACTAAAACTAACTAAATCCATAGTACATCACATACTGGTTTTAACACGCCCCATCTAGTAAAATAAATAAAAAGAAACACTACTTACCAAACAAACCAAACAGTGAAGTCCTTAAAATCGCACGTTCTCCGTCTTCAATTAAGCCCCTGCTCAGTCGTACGGAAACCCCACAGAGCGCTGCAACGCGCATGTCTGTGACTTTGTCGTAATAACGACTCAGAAATCTTCGGTGTATTGGTTTAAAAATTCTTGTTTAGTCAATATGGAGAGAAATTCGTTAGGTATACTTGGTTTTGTTCATTGTAAGTGAAAGATCTTGTTTCTGAGAAAGATTAATTAAAAAAGATATGTTACATCAACAATTGCCAGTCATATTTATTACAGTGTATTTTGCATATCTGCATTTATTTTGTTCAGGTATTATTTCCTAAAACACACACACAAATTCATGGGCGAACCCTGCCGCGAGACAGGAACCATCTGGAGATTGGTCACAACAGGCTATCTGGCCATAACATAAACATGCGCACACACACACCAGTAACTGGGTCAGTGGGACTGAAGATAACAATAAAACTGCTCCTCATGCTCAATGGTTAGAAAACATTATTTATGCTTCATCATTCTTGTGTATGCCAATGTTTATGGGGATGCCACAAAAATATACTAAATTAAATGAGTGACTTCAGTGAATGTGTAAGAAAATGCATAGCATATTTTTATATAAATTTACTGTATATTAATAATTTTTAGATCTCTGTATATTTTTGCATCACCTCCATAAATATTGCCACTCTTCATGGAACTGTCCAATGAACAAACATTTTGTATGTAAGGAGTAAAATCTGAAGCTTAAATTTGTCTTAATTTATTACTTGCCTTTCATTAAGACTCCCCCAAACCCCCAAATATATATATACAGTGGTGTGAAAAACTATTTGCCCCCCTCCTGATTTCTTGTTCTTTTGCATGTTTGTCACAATTAAATGTTTCTGCTCATCATAAACCGTTAACTATTATTCAAAGATAACATAATTGAACACAAAATGCAGTTTTTAAATGAAGGTTTACGTTTTTAATGGAGAAAAAAAACTCCAAATCTACATGGCCCTGTGTGAAAAAGTGATTGCCCCCCTTGTTAAAAAATAACTTAACTGTGGTTTATCACACCTGAGTTCAATTTCTGTAGTCACCCCCAGGCCTGATTACTGCCACACCTGTTTCAATCAAGAAATCACTTAAATAGGAGCTACCTGACACAGAGAAGTAGACCAAAAGCACCTCAAAAGCTAGACATCATGCCAAGATCCAAAGAAATTCAGGAACAAATGAGAACAAAAGTAATTGAGATCTATCAGTCTGGTAAAGGTTATAAAGCCATTTCTAAAGCTTTGGGACTCCAGCGAACCACAGTGAGAGCCATTATCCACAAATGGCAAAAACATGGAACAGTGGTGAACCTTCCCAGGAGTGGCCGGCCGACCGAAATTACCCCAAGAGCGCAGAGACAACTCATCCGAGAGGCCACAAAAGACCCCAGGACAACATCTAAAGAACTGCAGGCCTCACTTGCCTCAGTTAAGGTCAGTGTTCACGACTCCACCATAAGAAAGAGACTGGGCAAAAACGGCCTGCATGGCAGATTTCCAAGGCGCAAACCACTTTTAAAGGCTCGTCTCAATTTTGCTAAAAAAACATCTCAATGATTGCCAAGACTTTTGGGAAAATACCTTGTGGACCGACGAGACAAAAGTTGAACTTTTTGGAAGGTGCGTGTCCCGTTACATCTGGCGTAAAAGTAACACAGCATTTCAGAAAAAGAACATCATACCAACAGTAAAATATGGTGGTGGTAGTGTGATGGTCTGGGGTTGTTTTGCTGCTTCAGGACCTGGAAGGCTTGCTGTGATAGATGGAACCATGAATTCTACTGTCTACCAAAAAATCCTGAAGGAGAATGTCCGGCCATCTGTTCGTCAACTCAAGCTGAAGCGATCTTGGGTGCTGCAGCAGGACAATGACCCAAAACACACCAGCAAATCCACCTCTGAATGGCTGAAGAAAAACAAAATGAAGACTTTGGAGTGGCCTAGTCAAAGTCCTGACCTGAATCCTATTGAGATGTTGTGGCATGACCTTAAAAAGGCGGTTCATGCTAGAAAACCCTCAAATAAAGCTGAATTACAACAATTCTGCAAAGATGAGTCGGCCAAAATTCCTCCAGAGCGCTGTAAAAGACTCGTTGCAAGTTATCGCAAACGCTTGATTGCAGTTATTGCTGCTAAGGGTGGCCCAACCAGTTATTAGGTTCAGGGGCAATAATTTTTTCACACAGGGCCATGTAGGTTTGGATTTTTTTTCTCCCTAAATAATAAAACCCCTCATTTAAAAACTGCATTTTGTGTTTACTTGTGTTATCTTTGACTAATAGTTAAATGTGTTTGATGATCAGAAACATTTTGTGTGACAAACATGCAAAAGAATAAGAAATCAGGAGGGGGGCAAATAGTTTTTCACACCACTGTAGATATATATATATATATATATATATATATATATATATATATATATATATATATATAATCTTCAAAATAGCTACCCTTTGCTCTGATTACTGCTTTGCACACTTTTGGCATTCTCTCGATGAGCTTCAAGAGGTCGTCACCTGAAATGGTGTTCCCTTCACAGGTGTAGCCTTATCAGGGTTAATTAGTGGAATTTCTTGCTTTATCAGTGGGGTTAGGACCATCAGTTGTGTTGTGTTGGGACCAAGCATTTTGGTTCTGTAGGAGAATTCTGGATTTCATCAAAACCACCAACATTCTTCTTTTATTAAGTCAGAATACAAGGGGGTGAGAACTTTTACACTTCTGGTAATCATTCTTTGTGGAAGGATATGCCCTTTAATGTAAGACACTGTTGTAATAATAATAATATTATTATTATTATGTCTGCCTCACACTTTGTGTCTTAACTAAGAGTCAAATGTCTCTGAGGTCCTCTAGTGGCAGGCTGTGTTATAGTTTTTAACCCTGGCTGTTGTCGTGGTAATGAATGACAGTTGAGCAAAACCTTTAATCTTTTAATTCTACAGCTCCACAAATAATTTCTAAACGATAATTGATCATTCATTTGAAAGTGAAAGCTTTAATTTTCAGTCGGTCGCTGGATTTAACTACTTATCCTTCCACTATGTTGATACATTTTATTTCCACCAGTAAAATCAATATCTTTGTTAAAATTCCACCGCTAATGTTTACATTTTACATTTACATTTAAGCATTTAGCATTTTACAGATGAATTAACAATCGTGTAACTTTCAAGTGGGTTCAGTTTCTCCTGGGTTACGGTTGTGGTTGTGTTACTGTCCGGTTGTTTTCATTTCTGTTTGTGTTTCTGTTTGTAAATGGTTTATTTTTTTACACTGTTATTTACTGTATTTTTTTTCGGAGCGAGAGACGGAGCCGTTTACACACTCGCTGATCTCGGCTAAAGTTTTATCTCGCACTCATCCTCTTTTTGCTGTTTATCTGTTTGGTTTTCTATCTTTCTAGCTTTTTTATTTCTCTAACTCTACTTCTCTTTTCCTTCTCTCTCTTCTTTTATCTCCTTGTATGTCTCCCTCTTTTATGTCCTATATTCTCTCTTCATGTGTCTTTCTGTCTGTTGGTCACTATGTCACTCTTCTCTTTTTCTTTTATGTCTCCTCATATGTCTCTCTTCATCTCTCTATCGCAATCTGTCGTCCATGTCTCCTTATTGCTCCATGTGTCTCTCTTCCTGTCTGTCTGTCTCTCTCATCCCTGTCTCCATTTACATACACTTTTTGTCTCTCTCTCTCTCTCTCTCTCTCTCTCTCTCTCTCTCACACACACCCTTTATAAATCTTCTGTTATCTCTCTTTTTATTTTAAATAATGGAGGTTGAACCTCTAATAGTATCTCACAATCCAGTTCAGCCTATAGCTTCACATTTAGATTTTCACTGCTTTACAGGTATAGGACAGGAAGAGCTGTATAAACTCATCACCTCGGCTAAATCAACAACGTGCCTGTTAGACCCAATCCCAACCAGATTTTTAAAAGAAGTGATGCTTACGGTTGGAGAGCCACTCCTAAACATTATTAATTCTTCATTACATCTAGGTCACGTCCCTAAACCTTTCAAGTTAGAAGTTATTAAGCCGCTTCTTAAAAAATCTAATTTGGATGCGAATGAAATAACAAATTACAGACCGATTTCAAACCTCCCGTTCATATAAAAAATATTAGAAAAAGTAGTATCAGCTCAAATTTGCACATTCTTGCAGGATAACAACATCCTTGAAGAATTTCAGTCAGGTTTCAGGCCCCATCATAGCACAGAAACTGCACTAGTTAAGATTACAAACGACTTGTTTTTAGCTTCAGACCAAGGCTGCATCTCATTGCTAGTCCTGCTTGATCTTAGTGCTGCATTCGACACTATAGATCATAATATTCTCATAGATCGCTTACAAAATTATATAGGTATTCAGGGACAGGC
This sequence comes from Channallabes apus, assembly GCA_030522415.1. Lineage (NCBI taxonomy): Eukaryota > Metazoa > Chordata > Actinopteri > Siluriformes > Clariidae > Channallabes > Channallabes apus. The sequence goes on from CM060121.1 coordinate 33,610,865, forward strand.
ATTAAAATGGTTTAGATCTTACCTGTCTGATCGCTACCATTTTGTAGATCTAAATGGAGAACCGTCTGGTGTAATGCCAGTGAAATATGGGGTCCCACAAGGGTCAGTTTTAGGACCTCTGTTGTTCTCAATATACATGCTTCCCTTGGGTAACATCATTAGAAGACATGGGATTAGTTTCCATTGTTATGCTGATGATACCCAATTATATATCTCAACTAAACCAGACGAAATACCTAAGTTGTCTAGATTAACTGAGTGTGTCCAGGACATAAAAGATTGGATGACCAATAACTTTCTTTTATTAAATTCAGATAAGACAGAGATATTACTTATTGGCCCAAAAACCAGCACACAACAGCTTTCACAATTCAGCTTGCGCTTAGAAGGATGTACTGTTATTACCAGCTCAGCAGTAAAAGATCTGGGAGTAATATTAGACAGTAACTTACTTGTCTTTTGAAAATCACATTTCAAATATCACAAAAACAGCCTTTTTCCATCTTCGAAATATTGCTAAACTTAGGAACATCTTATCCGTATCTGATGCAGAAAAACTAGTTCATGCATTCATGACCTCCAGACTGGACTATTGTAATGCATTACTAGGTGGTTGTCCTGCATCCTCAATAAACAAGCTTCAGTTAATCCAAAATGCAGCTGCCAGGGTTCTCACTAGGTCCAGAAAATATGATCATATAACCCCAATATTATCATCCCTGCACTGGCTACCTGTTCAGTTTAGAATAAATTACAAAATAGTATTACTTACATACAAGGCCTTAAATGGTTTAGCTCCCACATACCTAACCAGTCTTCTGATACGCTACAATCCACCACGCGCCTTAAGATCACAAAGCTCCGGACTTCTGGTAGTTCCCAGAATTTCAAAATCTACAAAAGGGGGTAGGGCTTTTTCATATTTAGCTCCAAAGCTTTGGAATAGCCTTCCAGACAGTATTCGGGGAGCAGACACGGTTTCTCAGTTCAAAAGTAGACTCAAGACGCATCTTTTTAATCTGGCATACACATAACTCATCCCAGTACTCATACTCCAGTACACCTATACCGAATGGCAACTACGCTAATTCTCCCCATCTGTTCTGTATTTCTCTACCCATCCCGAGGCATCGGGAGATTTTGCCAGCTTCAGTAGACAAAGGCCGACCCTGCGAGGTTCCTGAGGCATCCAGAGAAGGACCAGCTCCAGCTGGATTCAACTTTATGATGGTTGGAGCTACACATGCTGCTCCTGTGCTTCCAGTGATCCAGACCTCATCTGCCCTCTGCACCTACTGACTCGTCCCTATGCTGAACTGGTCTTCATGTCAATTTAAATAATTTCTGTCATATTGAATTTTCACCTGCACAACACACAAGATGTTATATCATTTCTATCTGTTATCGCCCAAATGAGGATGGGTTCCCTGTTGAGTCTGGTTCCTCTCAAGGTTTCTTCCTAATGCCATCTCAGGGAGTTTTTCCTTGCCACCGTCGCCGTCACCCTTGGCTTGCTCATCAGAGAAATTTCATTCATTCGTCTCATTATTATCTGCACATTTTTCTCACACATCCACACTTCCAATTATTTTCTTTTCTATAATTATTACTATTTGTTTTTATTTATTTATTTTCTATTATTATTATTATTTTATTTATTTATTATTATTATGATTTGTTAAATTTCTTAAATTTTTGTGAAGCTGCTTTGAGACAATGACCATTGTTAAAAGCGCTATATAAATAAAATTGAATTTAATTTAATTGAATTTTTCTGAACTTGTCTTCCTGTTTGTCTGTTTTTCTTGACTGTTTCTGTCTCTCTCTCTCTCTCTCTCTCTCCATCACTATCTTTGTGTCGCTTCATTTATCATTTTTATTTATATTAATTCCTTAATTTTTGTATCTTTGTATTTCCATTTTCCTTCATCCCTCTCTCTTTCTCTCTCACAGCTCACTGAACCAGAGCGTAGTGTCTTTCCGACTAGATTATTAGTTTTTTTTTTTTGCACTCAGGGAATGTTACCATGGAGACTGTAGCAGGCCCAGCCCCTTGTGTGTATGTGTCTACATGTATGGCTTTGTTTGTGTGTTTTTGTGTGTATGTGCGTGTGTGTATGTATATGGAGAGAATGTATGTATATATGTAGTATGTGTGTGTTAACGTGTTTGTATGTATGTGTGTGTGTGTGTGTGTGTGTGTGTAAGGTAGTGTGATAAGTGCCGTGTCATCACCTTGGTGCAGTGTGTGCTCTCAGTGTGCCAGTGGGGATGCAGCTGCTCCACACACACACACACACACACACACACACACACACACACACACACACACCTCCATTCGAACTTCTCCCCCTTGTCCCTATTCCTCCTCCTCCTGTTTCATCTTCTGCTGAGCTCTTCATCCACCCCGTCATCTATTCTTCCCTTTGAAGACACTCCTCTTTCTATCCTCCTCAGTCTACCTTTATTATAAGAGTTTAAACAGTAGCTGCTATAATGAAAGGAAAGCTCTCTTTTCACAGAAGCATTTAAGAGCAAGTTTTATAAACCGATGCCACATTGTGTTCTTTGCTCTGCAGGGTGGAACAGGAGCAGGTTAGACTCTATGTGGGGCACGAAGAGAGTGTACAGGAAGCCATTCGGGACGCGTCCTAATTTAAAGAGTGGATGTGGAGTCTCACCTAGAACCAAAGCAAAATAAGAAGGTTGAGCTGAAAGTGAAATCGAGAGAGTTTTTAAATAAAGAAAGCGATTCAAACAAGAGCCATTAATCCACTTGACTCTTTCAACATTGTGTTCAACCAATCAGTGATCAGCACTGTTTTAGCTCCACCCACATGCCAATACAGAGGTACCTCGGCATGTGAGTCATTTTCGGCATTTGAGCGACTGAACTGAGCCAGTGTGTCAGTGGAAAGGCAAGCGAAGCAAGTTTATATATTTTTAGTCAGGTTTTTTTTTGCGTTTTTTTGTAAGATTTAGTGAAGACGCAGCACCAGGGGTCACAAGAATGTTATCTAAGACAGTAGCAAGAAGAAAAGGGAGCCGATTTCAGTTTGGTTTTTAAAGCACTCGGTGCCAAGAGGAATCATAAATTAAGGTTAAGCGTAGTTTAATGTCTATTTATTTTAAATATGATAATAGTATTGGAAGGTGGTAATACAGGTCCTACTAAAAAAATTAGCATATTGTGATGAAGTTCATTATTTTCTGTAATGTACTGATAAACATTAGACTTTCATATATTTTAGATTCATTACACACAACTGAAGTAGTTCAAGCCTTTTATTGTTTTAATATTGATGATTGTGGCATACAGCTCATGAAAACCCAAAATCCCTATCTCAAAAAATTTGCATATTTCATCCGACCAATAAAAGAAAAGTGTTTTGAATACAAAAAAAGTCAACCTTCAAATAATTATGTTCAGTTCTGCACTCAATACTTGGTCGGGAATCCTTTTGCAGATTCTTGTGTCTTGTGTCTCAACTTTCTCTTCACAATATCCCACAGATTCTCTATGGGGTTCAGGTCAGGAGAGTTGGCAGGCCAATTGAGCACAGTAATACCATGGTCAGTAAACCATTTACCAGTGGTTTTGGCACTGTGAGCAGGTGCCAGGTCGTGCTGAAAAATGAAATCTTCATCTCCATAAAGCTTTTCAGCAGATGGAAGCATGAAGTGCTCCAAAATCTCCTGATAGCTAGCTGCATTGACCCTGCCCTTGATAAAACACAGTGGACCAACACCAGCAGCTGACATGGCACCCCAGACCATCACTGACTGTGGGTACTTGACACTGGACTTCAGGCATTTTGGCATTTCCCTCTCCCCAGTCTTCCTCCAGACTCTGGGCAACCTGTAGCCCATTTCCTGCACACGCCTGTACACGGTGGCTCTGGATGTTTCTACTCCAGACTCAGTCCACTGCTTCCGCAGGTCCCCCAAGGTCTGGAATCGGTCCTTCTCCACAATCTTCCTCAGGGCCCGGTCACCTCTTCTCGTTGTGCAGCGTTTTCTGCCACACTTTTTCCTTCCCACAGACTTCCCACTGAGGTGCCTTGATACAGCACTCTGGGAACAGCCTATTCGTTCAGAAATGTCTTTCTGTGTCTTACCCTCTTGCTTGAGGGAGTCAATGATGGCCTTCTGGACAGCAGTCAGGTCGGCAGTCTTACCCATGATTGCGGTTTTGAGTAATGAACCAGGCTGGGAGTTTTTAAAAGCCTCAGGAATCTTTTGCAGGTGTTTAGAGTTAATTAGTTGATTCAGATGATTAGGTTAATAGCTCGTTTAGAGAACCTTTTCATCATATGCTAATTTTTTGAGATAGGGATTTTGGGTTTTCATGAGCTGTATGCCACAATCATCAATATTAAAACAATAAAAGGCTTGAACTACTTCAGTTGTGTGTAATGAATCTAAAATATATGAAAGTCTAATGTTTATCAGTACATTACAGAAAATAATGAACTTCATCACAATATGCTAATTTTTTGAGAAGGACCTGTATTGATAATATTTTTGGGCGACTGGAATGGATTGTCTGCATTTACATTATTTCCTATGGGACAACGAGTTTCACAATATGAAATTACGCCTTAAAAACTCGCCTCTGTAATGGATTAATTTCAAATGTCGAGGTACTGCTGTACATGGAGAACCAATTTCAGCAAAAAAAACATGCAGTTAATAAGTACACAGATTTCTTTAAAAAAATTAAAAAAGAAGCTTTTGTTTCCATCAAGAAGTGCACACACATCCCACAATTTTAGTTTTATTAACTTCCAAAGTTTGCAAATGTTTTAGGACTAAGGTCAACTAAACAGGAAGTGCCTTTGATTTCTGAGTCTTTCTGCATACAGTAATTTCCTCTTTTGGCTGTTTTCTAGCATGAGCAGACACACACACACACACACACACATTTTGGTACATATCTTTTATTTTGACCATCGTCAAACCAATTCACCATCATCTTCATGTTATAATTTTTTTTTTTGCCCTGATATCGTTGCATTTTCTCAAAATCTCATCTTTATATCGAAACTCATAAAAAAGTAAAACATTTCTCAAAGGAAACAGATAGACAAACAGAAACAGAGACTGGAAAGAGAGATAGAGTATACACACCGTTACTCTGCAGCACTTAGTGCCGAGTTCGTTATCGGCTTTGTCTATTTTTTTTCTTATTCTTTTCTTATTCATCAATTGATTCATTTAGTCTCAGTGATTTATCATTGCATCGAGTTTTGACATCATCCATGTTAATATAGGCATGCAAACACCACTGTTCACCCCTCCCCCCTCCCAGGGTCACCCAGACACCCAGAGGGACGAGACGGAGACGAGACTGGGACAAAGAGGTGACGAGGGGATGCTGTGCAGCTCGGGAGGGCGGTGAGGTCAGAATGATTAATAACTGCAATACATCACACGCAGAGAGAGAGAGAGAGAGAGGACACTAATAAATAGATAAAGATATGATAAGAAATAAAACAATAAGCAAAAGAATAAATGCAAGAATAAGAGCAAGGTAGAAATTAAGACATTTAAAAAGATAGACTGAGAGAATATATTAAGTGATAGATAGATAGATCTCAAAATGAGAGATAGACAAAACAAGAGAGCGTTTTCAAGTAAGAAAAAAGACAAAGAGACAGAATCGTATGAAATGGGAGAGAGTGAAACAAAGTGAATAAAAGAAGATGAGAGAGAGATGAGCTATGACATTGAATTTAAATTGAATTAGAGATGGACAGAACAAGAGAGAAAAGGGAAAAAGATGGAAGTGAAGAAAAAAATAGAAAAGGGAAAAGATGAAAAAGTGATAGAGAGAAAGACGGGGATAGAGAGCGATATAGAATTAATCTCGCTAGCTAGAATCCCTAGCGTCTTGTGTCCTAGCGACTCTCCTTTAAAGTTTTAACGATGATCAGAACTCACTAGAGTGAATTCCTAAAAGATATTAAACCTGTGTTTGGTACAGAGCCAGAGAACTGCGTGGAGGGATAGAGAGAGGAGACAAGAACAGAGACAAGGACTGATATATGATCTCTCTATCTCTCTCTCACACACACCCAGCCATGTCTTCTATAAACTGATCGAATTAATTCAAACAAAAGAGACACAGATAACATTATAATCCTTGTTAGTCTAAAGGTTGAGTCATGCTAGTTTTTTTTTTTTTTTAAGAAATCACCTTTTTCTGACAATCTGCAATTAAATGCTATCTATCTATGTATTTTTTTTTAAATAGCTAATGTTGCTAATAGATAAGTCATAGATGATTAAGGCATGTGGCATCTCAGAATCAATCGAACAAGAACCATCAAGACTTTCCATTTTGGTGCTCTCACAAACAGCTCAGGAACGTGAGGAAGGCCACTTAGCCTTAGTTTTGTTATTATATTAGGTACTAATAAACAGCATGCACCTTACACATGATGTATTATTGCCTATTATGTACTATAGCCTACTGGTATGTTATGTTCAATCTAGTTTCCTCAAAAAAGATATTTTTGTAAATGGAGAAACCAAAGCAAGGTGATGTTTTGTTCTGATAATGTTAAGTTCTGAAAGCTTTATAAACTTCCATTATTTATTAGCAACATCAGCCTCTAGTAAAAAGTGGACGTTGATCCGAGTTGCTGACTAATATAGCAGTAATTGTCCTGAACATACAGTATGTGAGTGATGGTGTGTAGCAAGGGAAGTAATATGACCAAGAGAGGTAAAGATGAGAGGTGAAGTCCCATCTGTCTCTATCTTGTGATGATTAGAGCTGAATGATGGAAAAAAAAAAGAAAATATTGTAATTTAAATTAGCAGTTATATAAGGATAGTGTGTAACGTGATTCAGTTTATTTCCAAAAACACTGAGAAACTGATTTGTTTATTTAAGATACATAAACTATGAAAAGCCCCACCTCCTATATGATACACACACACGCACACACACACCCCTATTGGTCAATAGTGAAATTACATCCTAGTCATATTTACATGGGAAAAGATGAGAGATGATGATGCAGACCTGAGGACAGAGAGAGAGGTGAAGTGAAAGAGATGTAAAAAAAAAAAACGTAAGAGAGGTCGCAAAGGAGCAATAGAAAAATAATGAGAACAAGATATTGAGACAGCATGGTGGAGAGCAAAAGAAAGGAGGTGCATGAGAGACAGAAGAAGAGGGTGGAGAAGAGAGTGACAGTGAGTAAAAAATTAAGAGATGACGTAAAAAAGGAAGAAGAGAGAGAAAGAGGGAGACGGATAAATACAAACACTGCAATAAAAAAAAACAGAATATTTTAGCAGCCATGAGAAGGGAGTTAAATATAATATGAAAGAGAGAGAGAAAGAGGATAAGGCAAGGAAAGATGGATTGACAGATAGTGTGTAAAAGAGGTCAGAGGTGGAGAAAAGGAAGAAATAGAAAGAGCTGAGTAAATACAAAAAATAGAGGAAAAAGAGAAAAAAGTAAACGAAAGAGGGAAAGGAATGGCGAGGACAGGGATAGAACAATAGAGAGTGGTGGAGAGGTGGGAAGAGAAAGAAAGGAGAGGGAAAGGCAAAAAAGGAGGAAGAAATAAAGGAGAGGATAGATAGATAGATAGATAGATAGATAGATAGATAGATAGATAGATAGTCAAATAATTTTTAAGAACAATACTAGAGATGATTTGTTTATTAATGATATTATAAGCAGTATGTTTATAAAGCCCCGCCTCCTCTCTGTTTTCATTGGTTGCTGCACTTTTGTTCTGATTGGCTAAACTGTAGAAAGGTTCTTCTTATATGGATTTTACACATAATGAAATGATATCAGAGACAATTGAGACTTATCGCCCAGCTCTACTTACGTAAACAACATTTTTCACAAACAAAACAGCACACTCAGGCAAAAAATAACATAATAACATAACCCTGAATTAAAGGAAAAACAAAACGTAACTGACGTTTCTTCTTCTTTTTTCTTTTTTTTTTTTTTTTAATCCTTCCTCATAGCCGCTGGTTTCAGACACAAAGACCACAAAGAAATCGATCCTCTAAGACACAGGACAGAAGACACATTTCGTTTTAACAAGAGTTGCTGTGGGAGGAGCTAGTGCCAGTGGGCAGGGCTACAGGTTCAGGACAGAGTTTCTAGGATTAGAGAGTTAGGGGGATAGAGGTCAGGCGCCAGAACATGTCATACACAGGAGCACGGTGACGGACAGAACAGACGCACAGGAGTACACGCAAGCAGAAAACGAACTCCAAGAAGAAAAACACTCCAACAAACAGGTAGGTCAAAGGGTCACGGAAATGCGTGCGTCCCTCCGAGGAAATGCAGGCGTGTCAAAAATGAGGGAATGGTATAAAAATAAAAGACTATGGCAGAATCCTTTCCTTTCCAAAAAAAAGGTACCTGTCCAACACTAAAGTGCGCTCCGTCCTCAGCTTAGGGTCCTCCAATTTATTGTCTTATTCGCTAGTTTTACCCGAAATTTCCACTTAAAGTTGTCCTGTCTTCATCATCATCGCTCCAAGCAATTCTACAAAAAGATTCATGGATCAACGAAACAGTTGAAAGGGTGGATGGCTAGATGGATAGAAAAATAAAAAGCTTGTTGTTATTTTTTTTTCCTTTGCATGAGAGGAGGACGCATTTGGAGAATGCGCAGCATGCTTTCAGCCGACGGTCTGTCCTGGTTTTACGTCCTCCTGACACAAGACAAAAGTAGTCCTCCTCTCGAGAGGGTTTTTTCCATCCCTGTGAAAACTGACTCTAGTGATTTACTACAGCCTTTTTTTTTTCTTTTTTGCTAAACACACACACACACACACACACACACCCTAATTGGCCATAGTGAAATTACAACTACGACTCCTTTTTAAAAATCTTTTTTCCCCACTCAGGCTCAGTTTTAAATAACTAAATAAACATATTTTGTAGATTTTCAGATCTTTAGATTTGGGAATGTGCATCGTGTGTTTGTTTTCCCCTGAATAAACCAACATGTGTGTGATGTCACACCTGCTGACCACGCCTTCCATTGAGGTGTGTGTACCTGCTCATGTGTTTCTGTGTGTGTGTGTGCGTGTAGTGGATCTGTAGACTACTTGGTGTGTGTGTGTGTGTGTGTGTGTGTGTGTCTGTGTGTGTGTGTGTGTGAAAAGTTTGTAGCAGTGTCTGTTTTCCACTTCTTTCAATTGATGGAGAGATTTATTCACAGATGAGGGGAAAAGATGAATTTCTTGAGCAACAGCAATGCAGACCTGCGGAGAGGAAAAAACGAGACGGAGGAATGAAAGATTAACAATGATATTAAAATAAGACAGAGAGAATACTAAAATAATGAGAAATATTTAGAAATAAAACAGAAGAATGTGGATAAAATTAAAGGAATAGTAAAGGATAGAGAAAGGCGGTATAGAGATATAAGGAGGAAGAGATAGATAGATAGATAGATAGATAGATAGATAGATAGATAGATAGATAGATAGATAGATAGATAGATAGATAGATAGAGAGTGAGTGGAACAGGAAAAAAAGAGAAATAGATTAAAAAAAAATAGAAGCAGGAAAAAGTGGCTATAGAGTTGTTACTGTTATTCTCATGCAGCTGTGGTATTCAGTATGATGTGGCAGATGAGGATAAATCCTAACTGGACAAAAAATCTTTGACAATTCAAATGATGAGGTGTAGTACAGTAGGTACGTTTGGTAACCGTTGGGTAGGTAAATTGTGACAGTTCTTGGTCAGTTCTTATACAGTTTTGGTTGGTTCTTAGCTAGTTCTTAAGACTATTGTTGATCAGTACTTAGTAGTTCTTAGTAGGTTTAACTAGGTGATTTGTAGGCACATCTTAAAATTTCACTGGTAATTCATAGTCAATTCATAAGGGATTACAAACATGTTACTTTAAAAGTCAAGCAACCAAGAGCCAAGATTCAAGAATTTAAATTTAGCAAAATTCAGCAAAATGTTTGAGAATGTGGGTCTCCTCAGATAAAGGACCATATGCCAAAATTCTCCTTCTCATCATCCATAATGTGTCTACTTTTTAAAACAAACATCATTATGCATTCTTCAGCACACTTCCTGAATATAAATGTATTTCTATTGAGAACCTTTTAAGGAATAATCCTGATCTAGGATGAGGTTTATATCTCAATAAAATAAAACTAAAAAAAGAATTTGATACAGAATAAGATCCATGAACTCATTTTAGAAATCAGCCGCGAAAATGAAGGAAAGATTCTTTATTCTGATATCAGGTTTGAGGTGATGGATCATCAGCTACGATGTGACTTCAGAAAGGCAATTGCATTTCTTAGAAATATCAAGAATTAAGTTGTGTGTCATCATTGGATCATGGCCAAGCCTAGGGGTTTAGTGTAAACAGGAAAACGCGATCAGACTAAGAATTGAAACTTGGGGAACTCCTGTAGTAAGATGATCAAATTGAACATATCCATGCGTCAAGGTACGATTGGTAGGTGTTGCATCATTGCTACACTGTCCTTTCTTTTGCTTCTTATTCTTCTTGTCCTTACAACATATTAGACTACCTTCAGCACCCTTTAAACCCAAACGGCACAGATCTGGCATACTGTAGGTCAATGACAAATAAAGAAAGATATACTGTATGTGCTTATATGGAATACTTGCTGGTATGTGTTACCAGGGAGGCTTTGAACTTAGGTGTATTTAGGTTTTTTGAATATATCAGATAGAATGAATGTTATCATTACTTTTATAATGTGTAAATTTTACCACTACCGGAATATGGGGACAACATCACAAAAATGTAGAACTCTCAAAATTAGCATGTTATTATTATTTTGGTCATAGAAACAACTATTTGTTCAGTCATGTTTGCATAGTTGGTTAAAAAGAACTAAGAACTAGTTCTTAGAACTAGTGTTGAAAAAAATGGCAAAACCAAATAATCCATCACCAAGCATCTGTCATGCAGTATACAGTATCTGAGAAGCTGGGTGTGAGCTTGTATTTTTCCAACTGCTCTATTTATTTGCAGGCAGGTTTTCACCTTATTTCATCTGTCATATCTCCTCTACAGAGCATTCAAGATGCTGCTGATGCTGATAATCTGGTCAATGACCTCCAAAAGTTCTAGAATATGATTCCTCTCCTCATGAGCGCCAGTCTTATCTTCTGCAGCAACATTCATGTACAAATTTCCCCACAGTTCAGTCATTGATTTGGGCTTTGCACCAAACTGTTCATCTTCAGAACCTCATTCCTGCTCAGCTAGACAGGTCTTCAACAACAGTGCACCTTGCATATAAAACAAGATCCTGGCTTCCCCATGGTGGACTATTCCAAATGACTACACATAAAAGCTCAATGTTACTAACCATACTGTATAAAACAGGAAAGTCCCAGCTTTTCAAAAATGTCACTCCAGTTTTGTCATCCTGTGAAGCTTGGTTTTTGGCTCTAATGGATGCTGGAGGCTTAAAATTTTCCTGGAATTATGACACAGGAGCTAATATTTGAAAAGGTGCCATGCGTGAGTGTCAGTGTTCGTGCATCTCTACCCATGTGTCTAGTCGGAGTGAGGGCTGTCTACCACAATGTGCGGTTTTGGCGAGGCTGTAGCAGTCTTCGACACGTACGTGTTAATGGATTTTTCCTGAGCAAAAGAAAACACAATATTTTTAACAACAACATCAGCAGAGATGCAGAAATATGGCTGTACAAATTTATGAAATTATTATTGTCCAGGTACAGGGCACCAGTAATACCTCCACCAGCTGATGCCAGTGCTCGATGGGCTTACGGGGGTTTGCCAACATGGCCGTCCAGTGCTCTCTGCCGGGGCCTTCAGCATCACTGCCCACACGACACATCCCAATCACCTCATTATGGCCAATACTGAAAGAGTCAAAGAAAGCAAGATGAGAAAGAGTGCAAAGGGTGAACAGAGAACATAGACAGTGGAGGAGAAATCGCAGTTACTCAATTGCTCCTAGGATTATGAGGAGGAAAGAGACAGGTTGAGAAATGACAGAGGGCAAACAAACATTGTCTTCTGGGTAAATGATTACCGTGAAAATCCTTTGCAGAGGACAGAACGGACTAACAGAGTCCCTTAATTACAGAGAGAGAGATGGATGACCATCAGCTAAATGGTTTGTTTAAGGACAAACATCCCTCCATCTAGACTCCGTCCTTCCACTTGTCCTTTGTTTTATCATAGACATATGGTGAAATTACATTTTACTGAAAAAATATTTCTGAAAATTAAACGGGTATAAAATGGGTATTACAGTATATTGCTTTAGCATGGTCAGGGTAGCTTTGGATATGGCACATTAGCATTATGAATGGTAGAGATGAAGATTTCCCCAAAATGTGTATGTTCTAATTTGTTCCCATTGCTGAACTTTTTTTTTTTTTTGTAACTTTCATCCTTAAACTTAAAGGTCACATATTCATTCATTCATTCATTTTCTGTACCGCTTAATCCTGTGTTCAGGGTCGCGGGGGACCTGGAGCCTATCCCAGGAGACTTCGGGCACTAGGCGGGGTACACCCTGGACAGGGTGCCAATCCATCACAGGGCACAAGGTCACATATAATTCTCCTTTTTAAACAAGTTAATAGGAATCAATCGTCCAGTTGAAATACAGCTCAGATCATGCGTTCTGGCTTCTTTTCCAAACGCACTGTCTCAGTGTCTGTAATTTCAAATGAAGGGCCCCCAAACACCATTTGAGGAAGTGCATTTTCCTAGCCAAGCAGAACGCAGGTATTGGAAAGGTTCATGTTTGAGATCTTATCCCAAATGTCTTTAGGCTTTTCACACCTACATTTCCGACGAACACAATAGCGCAAAACAAATGTAAGAGAAAATTTAGTGATATAAAAGTTAAAACACAACTAAAAGCAAAAGAAAATTTAAAAGTTAAAGTTAAGCCTTTATTTGTCACATAAACATTACAGCACAGTGAAATTTCTTCTTCGCATATCGCAGTGTAACTGGGGTCAGAGTGCAGAGTCAGTCATGATACAGCGTCCCTGGAGCAGATAGGGTTAAGGGCCTCGCTCAAGGGCCCAACAGTGGCAACCTGGAGGAGCTGGTGATCGAACCGCCAATCTTCCGATCAGTAACTCAGTGCCTCAGCCCTCTTAGCGTTAAGCAAAGAGCTAAAGATTAGCTTTAAGCAGTTAGTTGCTAATGGTTAATAACTAACCTAGACTTTTTAAGAGCTAGAGATCTGTAGATTAGCCTGCATACTGTAGAACTGAGCATTGATCCTTGGCAGAACTTCTTGATATATGAGGTCACAACAGGGGAAAGATATGTTTACTTGTGTAAGACTCGATCCAAAACAATTTGAAAAAAGGAACAAACTGCAGGGAATGTTTTTACTCACTTTTTTGCACGTTCATGCTGGATAGAGACCAAACTGAATGTCCAAACATGACTATAACATAAGGTTTTCATTTAAATAACTCATACCTGATAAAAATCTTTTAATAGACCCAGTGCTTACAATTTCAGGTGATGCACACTGAAGGTACGGCAGATCCCTGGGACAAACACTGGCACGGATCAGTAGCTTGTTTTTTTTTTTTCCTGTGAAGAGTGTGGAAAGAGAATTTTGCTTCCCTAAGCTGTAAATTTGTTACTGTTATAACTAGATTACTTGATTCTAAAAATAGGCATGCAGTGCTTAAAAGAATTCCATAATTTTTCACACATATAGGTGAAACTGTGTGTTCTTACTGATTGAACACAGCAGGAATGAGAAGGGAGGGACGCTGACTGAGGTGTTTGGCATGTAGGGCTGAATTCAGGGTTGAGGGTCGCAAAGTGAGGCGTCAACACTGAAGCTGCGCACATCTATTCAAACCTAAGACATAATTATAGACTTGCTCACTATTTAGAGAGTTGTACAGAATTTGGGCATGTGGGCGGAGTTTTCCCGAAACAAAGGCGTGTCTTGGTGACTATCGTTTCTGACCTTGAAATTAAGCCAATTCTCCTGGCAATCTGATTTAACTATAGCGTGTCATGCAGCAGTGTAGGTTTTGGCCTGACTCTTAATACCAGGAGTGTTACTTGAGTGAATACTAGCCTAACACTTATTCTTAATTTGCTGACTCTGAATACATTCCCAAAAGATGACAACAATTAACACTGGCTCTAATTAATTAAGATGCCCAATAATGCATGCTAATTTGCATGTTCAGAGGGATAAACTCTGCGTGAAAACCACTGTGATTTACACACAATAGACTTCATGAACATGCAAAGTAAAGGAGGTACAAAGCAGTATGCAAATGAGGGCTTTGTGTCTGCTGTTTGTTCTTGTGGTGAATTCAGTTATCTAAGAGTAACACAGAAGCAAAACTTCAGCACTTCACATCCTCACACATGACTCTACATCCAGTATAACTAAGCAAGAACTCACACTGCTATTGCTTGATATTGCTTTTATACAACAGTCCCATGAACACCATGTACTGTATCATCAACAGATTCTGATTTGTTTCTATATTTAACCAGTTGTTTTGCTCCCACACATATCCTCCCTCGAATGGCGGAGCTGGTGAGCGACAGTTAGTGAGCGACAGTTAGTGTAAATAACAGGAGGTGAAAGTAATTTTTAAATTCTTACCAGTATTATGTAGACAAAAGGTGAGGAGAATAAACCATGGAGGTGGTGAACAATTCTGAGAAACATATGAGATTTACTTTATATTTCCACTTAAGAATATCAGCCCTAGAGCACGTACAGGGGTGTACAATCCCTTGGTCCACACACCAAGTAGTGCGTTTGATCAGAGTTTAAAGAGGGATTTGGGATTCAGCCTTGTGTTAGAAGCTAGTTAGCTTTGTTGCTCGACTTAAATAAAACAACATGCAGGGAATTTAAGATAATCCCACATCCTTTCCAATAAAAAGGAATTTTCCCCTCCTTCTTTTGTGAACCCTTCTGTGTTTCCAGACAACAGATTTCATACATCACAGAGGTTACAGCAAAAGTCCAGCACTAAGCTCTGCCACAACGACCCACCGTGCCCGTAAGCTTTTATTCCCGACGAGTCAGAGCACCTGATACAACTCATCATCATCCGTTGTAGACCGAGACGGATGGATTGAACGAGCGGAACCAGATGTGACTCTTGTATAGTTTGAATGAAAATCTGCACCACACTAGACCTACCACGTTCACACTCACATCTCTCTCTTGCACAGGAGGTGCACTGTCCAGAATCCGAGCATCTCATTAGATTCTACAGTTACACTTAATGGCCGTTCATCAGAGAGACTTGTAGAGAGAACAAGGACACAAGGATGCATTCTTGAATGGAGAGACATCACGGCGGATATGTTTTGAGAACTGCAACTCAAGACAGTAAATTCCCGACTTACGTTTCGTTCCGGGAGCACAAGTCCAACAAAGTGAACCTTACACCTCTATCTCACCTACATGGCATCAGCGTGGTTTTGTGCAATGGCCATAAGTATGGTTTATCGTGATTCACAGCACATTTTTGTAGTTTTGGCAAAGTGATTACGTTTCCAATCTTTCCTCGCAAAAAAATTAACATTTATATTTTTACCTGTCCTTGCAGACCCTGTGGAACCTTGCAGAATGTTTGGTGGTCACTCCTAGTTCCTAACGCTGTCTCACCGCTAGTCAAACCGCAAGCATGTAAAGCATAAAAAAATCCAAACACACAGGTTTCGTGAAATCCTGATCCAGATCCTGGTGAAACAGTGGTGTTGTTTAAAGACAGCCCCAGGAAATGTTGTTTACTGTGCGCTTGAATGGACGCCATTACGTATAAAAGCTGTACTGGAACATGAACTCTGTTTTGTTGAGAATTTTCTGAAATTAGGGTTATTTACCAAAAGGACAGCTTCACAGAACAACCATTTTTCTGTCATCACGTTCCAGGACTGATTAATTGAAATCGACTAATTTCTCTTGGACCCCCCCCCATTCTACACATTCACTTACACACTGAAAATATTGTACATAATTGTAAATATTGGTATCTGGTGCATTGCAGTGTCTATTTTTTGTACAATAAACGTGAGCTACATCCGCAGTTTGAGGGCATGTACAGTACAAATGTTCGTATATCCGGAGTCAGTTTGTATCTGCAGAACTTCGTAACTCGAATGTTTTGTAAGTCGGGGAGATTTCTGAAAGAACTCAAGGTGAAATGTTCATATTTATGTGTAATAATTTGGCAGGAACACCAAAACAAAGTGACATGTGAAAAATATTCAAACGACACACACATACAAACACACTGCCGTCCCTGTGGACTCTGGGAACCACTAGCTGGGTTACACTCTGTCACAGGCATTACAGCTATTAGTGTTAGCATAAGTTATGTTTATTCATTAGATGTGTGGCTTTATGCAAAGCAGGGCAGACGTTCAGCTGGGTGAACGGGACACGCTGGAGCACAGGGTCACGTGTTCAACACAGTGCTTACAAACACTCCGATGCCAGAGGAATTCTGAATAGCCAACACTGTGAGAAGCAGAAGCTCAACACCACCACTTTTGAAATTATAAATGAACAAATTCCTTCAGTATATATTAGCTATTTATAATTAAACACAAATTATTAATGTTAACTGTGTTATTAATGACCAAGACGTCATGACTATTTGTCACTAGTCCTACGCACCTTTCCCTCAGGTTGCAGTTTTACTTTAGATTAAACTAAAGCTAATGCTAACATTTGTCACTGCCTAGACTATTCACACTTTAGTCAGTGAGATTAATGTGTGTAGAATACGTACAGGATGCTAAACCAGCGACCGTAATTAATCAGCTAGAACGGGAAACAGGTCAAAGTGACCGAATGCTAATGTCCTTCCACTAAACAACAATCAACTAAAGATTGTTTAGCAGTTGTAACTAGGCAAACGTACCTCAGATATGTTTTCAAGAGTTTGCAGTAAGAGCCCAAGTTATAGAGAAAAATCAATAGTCCTTGAAAGAAGGAAAGGTTGTTTGGTGATGTGGAAATGTTAGAGTTAGGGTTAGGATGCTGGAAGCCATTTCTGACACACCACTTCCCATTGATCCAGGATTGGGACCAGCACTAACAGTGCCATTTCTGTGCAACCCCCATGGGTGGGGTTGGTTAAACTGAGCAGGAATCAAACCTGGGCCACAGCAGCATAGTCACCACAATCTCCACCAAGTTTACCTCAAAATACTCAGTCAGGATGAACGTCTTCTGACCAAAAGCAAAAGATTAACAAAACAGCTTGAAAGGACTAGGACTGGTGTGAAAGAGGTAAATGGCTTCCCACTAATTCATCTAAATGTTTTCATAGTCAGCTCTTAATAGAAAATTAATAATCCATCAAAGGCTGGGCAACAATTTCTTAATTTTTAGCAAGGACAAGTCAAGCTCGTGTACCGCTTGTGGAGTGTAGAAAAGAGATCTTCTTCTTCTTCTTCTTCTTCTTCTTTTTTTTTAAACAAATAGCATTCTATAGACAAAGCAAGAATTCTATAGAATACATATCTTCTAAAAATCCCTAGAGCTCTATAGAACTAAATTAGTATTCTGTAAAACATCACAATCATACCAGATGTTCTAAAGCAGGGGTGTCAAACTCATTTTAGGGTGAGGGCTGGATGAGAAGAAATGTGACCATGTGCGGGCCAAATTTGTTGTTTTTTTAATCATAGTGCATCAAATTACAACAAATACACTATATTCTGTAAAACTGCATTTAACAAGTCCTCAGAAACTGTTCATTAACACTCTTTTAGACTTTATTTAATACTACTACTACTAATAATGATAATAAAAAAGATTTGATATTTAATAGTATTGTTCAAATTATCCCGTATGTTTGACACCTCTGTTCTAAAGAGTCCTATTGCAGGTCTGTAAGACTGAGTAAAAAAAACGCTATAGTACACACACATCAAAGCAAAAGTGGAGTACTTTTGCACGTATATATAACTCTATAGAACTGAATCAATTTCTATACAACGTGCACCTTGAAGCAACAGTTTGACAGGATCCCATTGCAGGAGTTTATAAAACTTACAACCATTTCTATAGAACATGAATCTTAAAACAAAAGGCATACAAAGTCCTAAGTTCTTGAATAGAACTTTGTAAAATGCTATAGAACATGCACTATAATGCAACAAGTCTATAGAGGCCAACTGCAGGTTTATAGAATTTTTTTTTTTAACTGAGCAAAACTTCTATAGAACTTACATCATAAAGCAAAAGTTCTACTGGAATTCTACAGATTCTATAGAAATCCTATAGAATATTTTACATAGGGATAGGTTTGGCCAAAAGAAGTGTTTGATAAGTATTTTTTTTAATTGTCTACTGTAGGTCAGTTTTCCACCTTGAGGTATGACGCTAATGCCTCTTTTCCACTGCATAGTACGGCACGACACGGTTCAGTTCAACTCACTTCGGTTCGGCTCAGTTTGGCTCGGTTTGCGCTTCCACTGCAGTGTAGTAATGCTGTAGCGTGGGCGGGATTACTCACGTGCCGTTTAGTCGCGGCGCCGCTACTGCCGTGACATCATCGTAAACGCGCCACAAACAAACACACAACAATGGAGCATATCGACGGCATGGTGTTCTTCATTCTCGGCATGTGGATGTTTTTAACAGAGAGACGAAGGAGTTTGTTTCAAAAGAGGCCGACAGTTAATACAAAAAGGTGCGTGCGATCCTTCTCTGGCTGTTTCTAAATATATCGGTTCTGTTGTGTCTCGTGTCACAAGTTCGGTGACGCAGTAATGACGATTTTCTCCGGCCAATCAGTGACCAGCAGAGTTTACACGTCACGTTTTGGTAACGGTTCGGCGCGCTTGGAAACTCGGCTGAGGTGGTACTAAAAAAAGGACCAGGTACCAGGTACTGTTCCCAGTGGAAAACCCCCCAAAAGTGAGTAGAACTGAACCGTGTCGTGCCGTACTATGCAGTGGAAAAGCGCCATAAGCTCCAGTCATAATGTATTCAGGCAAGATAATATAGTGGGAAAAGTAAACGACGAGAAGCCCCGCCCCCCATGAGGATTGAGACTCGTACCAGTCATAGTCCATGACAGCGATGATGAGTGAGACACTCTCGATGTTCTCGTTAGGGATATCAAACACCAGAGCCTCGTTGTAGGTGGGGTTCAGCGTGTTCTTTTTAATGGATGTCTTCCTCTTCTTCAACCTGCGTCCATCACACACCAGGGACGCCTTCACGTATGGGTCTGAGAGACAGAGAGAGAGAGAGGGGGAAAGAGAGAAAGAAAGGGAAAAGGTAGAGAATGTTAAAAAGAAGAAAAACAGAAGGAGACACATTAGAAATGCAAAGGTAGAGAGAGGAAGAGAGAAAAGTGTGTGAACAAAAACAAAGAAGAGCGTAACAAATAAACAGTGAGACAGAGGAAGAGAAAAAGACAAAAATTGGAAAAAGAAACCCAAAAAAATTTAAGAAAAAAGAGATGAAGAGGAGTGAAAGAGGCGTTAAGAGCGGTAACAAGGGTCACAGTGTTAGCGTTAGCATGATCAGACTAGCCTAGATAGCAGGAACGTCATCTCTGTCAGAGAGAGAGAGAGAGAGAGAGAGAGAGAGAGACGGTGCTTAATTACATCCTCAGAGACAATCCATTATTTCATTACTCTGAGCTCTTCTGCAATAATCAAATTAAGTGACACTGATTGTTTCTGTCTCTGATCTCTCTCTCTCTCTCTCTCTCTCTCACACACACACACACACACACACACACACTATGGAACCTGGATCAAATCAGGTTTTTAAAATATAAACTAATGATTTCCCTTACCCAGTCACTTTTTAGTATGCAGAATCGCAAAAGACAAAATTATACAAGATTGTAATGAAAATAAATAGGTTAATTAATACTAACGTTTGATTAATTAATGTTTAATTAACATAATAAAACTTTAAATTATGTTATTTCTTTGGAAAGTCTTATTTTTTTTCAGGATAAAATTTCATATATTAATATGACTGATCATTATGCTGGACCAGACGAGACAAAATTGAGCATAAACAAGGTCACAGAACAGACTTGGCCTATTTCGATTATACAGGGTGACACAGAATAACGGGAACTTTTGAATTTATTCGTACAGGAGGACGCCATCTAAAGGACATAATAAAAAATAAAAAAAAAGATAAATTCCATCAATGTTTCGTAAATAGCAAGTTTTAGGTTTCAAGCACTATGAATAAAATTTATTTCTTTTATCACTTTTTATTTTTTATTCTTTTTACTTTTTAGTTTTATTGGATTGTAAAAATGTTCCCGTTTTTTTGTGTCACCCTGTATTAGCTACATACAGTAATATTGCTAGCTATGAGTCCATCATTATAAAATGAGGGTTCAATTATAAAATTTATGAGGGTGCTGTTACTCTACACAGAATCTTTCTGATGAAAGCAATTTTTTACACATCGTGTACATCAAAGGAGTTCAAACTTTTACTTTTAAAGGCTTATTTTGTGTGACCAAATGCGAGAATTAATGACGTACAGCTGTGACAGGTCTCCCTTTTAATGTTATCTGGTGTGTGTATGTGTGTGAGTGCACCTGAGAAGCCTGTCAGGTCCATGGCTTTGAGGTTGGTGGCCTTGATGACTGTGGCGGTTAGTCGGCCGGCTGTCGGCAAGTAACACAGTGAGAAGTTCAACTCCCCAAGGTCAGCTTTCTCCTAAACACACACACACACACACACACACACACACACACACACACACACACACACACACACACACACACACCAGATATCATTAGATCAGTCCAAGATCACACTTAAAGTTCTACTAAACTTAGAAATCTCTCTCTCTCTCTCACTGTCTTTCAAGTTTTTAAATAATGTATCATTTAAAACTGTAATAATAAACCAAATCGAGCCCTTCTCAAAGAACTAAAATAATTCCAGGAACGTTTGAGAAACTCATCCATTCCAACACTCTTAAACACCAAAGAACCACAACATCATTTGAGAAATGAAATAGTTCCTGAAGTTTCAAATCCTTTGGAGGAAATAAATTATCTACAATCATTTAAAGACTTAAACAGATCCAGAACTTTTTAATGGAACTTGAGAGTTTTGTTACCTTTTGAAGAAATAAAATATTTTAAATATTTTGAATCATTAAATAGTAACTTAAGTTAAACATTTGCAGAAACAATTCAATTAACTCAGGCTCTTCAGATATGCTTGTTTTTTTTCTTTTAACTAAGTGATTTTAAATCTTTTAAGGACTTCAATAGTTACAGTACCTTTTCGAAAAGCAGAACCTTTTGAGAAACGAATCTGTCGGATTTTACTAAAGCGCTCCAGAAATGAAACGCTTCCAGGATCTTTTAAGGAGCGATAGAGTTTCACAAGCGTTTGATGTTTAAACCAATTAATTAAATAGTTCCGCAATGTTTGGAGGAACTAAGGAGAGAAAAAAGAAAATAAATCCTTTAGCAGTGTTTTGAAGTCCTAAACAGCTCCACGATTGTCTAAAGAACTAAAGATTGAGGAGCATTTGATGAAATGATGTGGGTTAAACATTCTGATGATGTAAAAACTGAAGAAGAAACAAAAAAACGAACGATTCAAGAATCCTGTGTCCAGGCTCCTCAGAGAGCTGTCAATCAAATCCATTATAATATACACGATGACCACGCCCAAAATGTCAGTTTAATGGTGTTTAATGTAACACTCAAACACACACTCACACACTGTTCTTCATCACACCCTGTGTATAGTGCGACATCGTCATCATGGAAGCTGCAGCCTCGGTTATTTACTCTGTTTCTCCGTTTGCAGGAGCAGCAGCAGCTCTCGAGCCCATTAGCACCGACCCCGTGCTCCTCATGTTTTAGTGTTTCGCCTGCTCGAAAACAGCTGACTCAGCTGGGCTAATTATCAAACCCTTCACGAGCTGAGTCAGGTGTGCTTCCAAAGCGAACGTAGTGTGAGGAGTGTGAGGAAAATGCACCGGACGCCTGAGGTATATGAATGTAATTTACATACTGTTTGTGATCTAAATGATTTCCAGGCTGCTGGAATTTGCTGACCCAAAACGCAGAAGCCTGCAGATGACAAATTATAGACAAACAAACTGTTAAACACTAATTAGCCGAGCGCGGACCAAAACAGATGCAGCCACTCTAAATGTGGCTTGATTAATTGTGTTAACTCATTTATGTGTGTGTGATTGTTGTATGTGTGTGTGTGAGAGAGAGAGAGAGAGAGAGAGAGAGATGTGGTGCTCCATTTAGCAGGTATCTCACCGCTGTCCCTTCCACAATGTCCCTCCAGATGGGCTTGTCCCCGCTGCCCTCGCTGAAGTCCAGCAAGTTGTCCACCACCACCTGACCGATCAGGTCGTGTCTGGAAAAACGGTCGAAGTCATAGATGGAGAAGTGCAGCTTGCGTGAGTGAAGCTCGGCCAACGGCACGCCGAACTGGAACGTCTCGTTAAACACCGGGTTCAGGGTTTTCCGATGGACCTGCCGGGAGCGGCGCGTGAACAGAGACGGAATGAAAGGAAAGGAGAGGTGAAAAGAGTAAAGAAAGGGGAAGGAATGAGTCACTAACAGTATTTATTTTCTCTCTAAAACAGCCTAAGAGGAATGTCGAAGAATTTAAGAAAATGGTTCACTTTTTGAATTTGGGAATGAAGTTCCTGAGCTTTAATTAACGTTTCCCGTAATTTGCGTTTTCACAAAAGAACTCTATACGCAGGGAGAGAAGGATTAAACGCAAGACATGAAGCAAACAGGGGAGTAAAAGTCAAAGAGCTTTCAGGAGATTCTAGACATTGCTTGAGAGAAAAGCTCGATCAATATTTGTTGAAACAAACAAAAAGATAAACGGGTTTTTAACTAAAGTATTTTTTAGCCTACTGTGCAGGTTGAGTTTAACAGAATGGACGAGGAAAGGAATAAAAGCAGCTCATACTGTACCAGTATAAACGCCTCTGTGTTCACGTTACACGTTAATAGTGCGGAGGAGTGAAAGAGGAGGATGGAGGGAAAAAAAGCCAGCACCTTGGTCTGAAACTTCTTCTTCCTGTCAGGCAGCAGGTAGATCTTCACGTACGGGTCAGAGAAACCGTTAGCATCTTTGGCTGGCAGGTCCAGAGCTTTGAGGATCTTCACCACCAGCTGTTCCGTACTGCGAAAGAGAGAAAGAGAGAGAGAGAGAGAGAGAGAGAGGACAGATTATATGGACATTTCCACTGTGAAGCTGGCATCGGTTTATTGCGATGTGACTCAGAGCTGAGACAGTATGTGAAACCATTCACTCACTCGCGCACACACACACACACACACAATCACACAATCACACACACTCGCTCAGAGTCAGCAGATGTTTTTGAATGGTTGGAGGAAACCAGAGAACCTGAAAGAGACCATGTGGACAATTATTGACAAGAGCATGCACAGTCTAAGCTCAGCACCCTGAAGCTGAAGCTACACCCTGACACGGGTCATGTTTCTGGTGTAAACTGACAGCACGATGTGTGACATGAACCATGGCGTTCTGTCTGAAGTTTAATCTGCATCATCAGTCAAATCTAAATATAGAGTAAAAGTGATGTTATGAACAGTTATGTGCTGGATTTAATAATCTACGATAAAATAATCTACTAATGCGCTACTGTCTCAATGTAAACAAACACCTGCACCAATAGATAGAGTCCCGCCTCCTTTACTGGGTCTCATGGGCAGTGAGGCCACACCTTCTTCACTAAGAATGACAAGACCAAAACCCCCACTTCCTTTACTGGGACCTATAAACACAGGGACTCCACAAAATGATGACTGACAGGATCAGAGACCCTGCGTAATTCTTGTGGCCAGAGAAGCCACACCTCCTTTGATCAGCCTCATTGACACAGTGTATATACATTTTTCTCTGAGACTGGAAGGCACAGGGACTCCCAGAACCTTTGCTGAGACTAATGGGCAAAAAGGCCACACCCACTTTTAAATGATTGACTGGCCCAGGAACCTCAATTATTTTGAGGTGGCACAGAGTCCACACCTCCTTCACTAAGCCTTATGAGCACACAAGCCACACCCACCTCCGTATGATTGACAGGAACAGAGGCCCACATCTCCTTCTCTGAGACTCATGAACACAGAAGCTACATCCACTTCACTAATCCTCAAGAGCACACAGGCCACACCCACTTTGCTATGATTGACAGCCACATATAGCCCCAACTCCTTTACACACACTGACAGATCATGCCTCCTTCATCATGAGCAGTTTTCCTATTGGTTGCTTTGACATGACTTGCTTCCCCCCCAAAGTTCTTTTTATTACATACTTTACAGAACACTGATTTAAAGTCTCTGCTTTTAGTAAAAAATTTAAAAATCTGGGTCAGAACAAAAGGGTTAAGACTCAGATCAATAAAGACTCAGATCTCTGGGCTACAAGCAGCAGTAAATATGAAAGTTTAAATATTTAATGCGTATGTGTGTACGTGCAGCGAGAGAAGCGCCTGGAGCACGAGAACTTGATCAATAATGTAGACCTTATTACATGCACCACCATCACTCACGCCTTGTCTATAGCATAGCACGCGGCACGGACCGGTGGTCTTTTAGAGGCGAGGTGCTAAAAAAAAAAAAAAGAAATGCCCTTGTGTGAGGATTTAATTACAGGACGTGAAACTCTGCGGGATCTAATCAGCCCTTATTAGGATGTGTCTTGGAACGTTAATGATGGTGTCACCACTTCATTAGAGCTCTTAGAAAGACAGCAGGATGTCTTAAATGGTACATCAACTCTCCATTTGTTGTGGTCTCCGCCCTCGCCAGTGTACAATAGCACATCTAGAACGCTTTGGTCTTTTATTTACAGGGCATTATATATTTAACATTTATTTAACTGTATTCAATCACTGCACTGCCTATAATGATAACCAACTGAGAAGCAGATGTAAATGTCTATACAGCCAATCAGATTTTAGCTCCTATTCCCAAACATCCATCCATCGTGTGTAGGGTGGCAGTGGAGCCTATCCCAGGAGAGTCAGGGCACAAAATGGAGGATACTCTGGACGGGGTATCAAACTACTGTAGGGAACAAGCACACATACTCACACACTTACACACTTACTCATAGACTATGGTAAATTTGGAAATCAAAAGGAAACTCACTATGCACCAGGGAGACCCTGCAAACTCCATGCACACAGACCAGAGGCAAGAGAAGCAACACCACACATGAATGGTCTCAGGATGCTTTCCTGTTGGCATGACACAGGACTAATGGTCGTGCTTACCTTCATATAATTCAAGAAGGGCAGCAAAAAAGCCACTTCCCTGAAGAAGAGAAGGGGACAGATGGATGTTCTACAAAAGGTACAGAGATTAGTCCTGCTGAGGACTGAGGTAAAGTCATTTTCTCTGATCAATCACCTTTCTAATTGTTTGGGACATCTGGAAAAAAAAAAGATTGCCTGGACAAGAACAGATCAGCGATACTATCAGTCCTGTGTCATGCCAACAGTAAAGCATCCTGAGACCATTCACGTGTGGGGTCGCATCCCAGGCAAGGGAATGGACTCACTCAGAAGTTTGCCTAAGAATAAAGAATGGTACAAAGAGCCACCATCTAAGAACAGTTTGGTGACAAACAATCCCTTTTCCAGCATGATGGAGATCCTCGCCATAAGGCAAAAGTGCCTACACTACAGTGGCTCAGGGAACAAAACATCAAATTTTGGGTCCATGGCTTGGAAACTCCACAGACCTTAATCCCATTGAGAACTTGTGGTCGATCCTCAAGAGGCAGGTGGAAAAACAAAAACAACACAAACTCTGACAAACTCCCAGCATTGATTATTCAACAATTGGCTGTGCCATCAGTCAGGGTGTGGCCCAGAAGGTGATTGACAGCATGTCAGCGATGGATTGCAGAGGTCTTGAAAAAGAAGATCAACACTGCAATTATTGAATATTTGCATAAACTCAATGTAATTGTCAATAAAAAAAAGTTTTGACATTATAAACTGCTTGTACAGTAATAATACTTCAGTATACAGTACCAGAGTAACATCTGACAAAAGATTTCAAAACACTGAAGCAGCAGACTTTGTGAAAATTAATATTTGTGTCATTCTCAAAACTTTTGGCTATGGCTCTACTCAAGGAAGTTTTTCTTCTACCACATCATAACCACGTTGCTGGAAACATCTTAAATACTGGAGCAGATTGTTTGTGTGATTGATGCAGATGAATAAGTGAAGGCAGTATAGCTGCGTGTGGAGAGAAAGCCATCGTTCTGACAGCGCTACACATTCCAGACAATGCAGCTTCAGATTAAACCTGTCATCATAAATACAGGGTGCTTCTGACTTCGGCTGTGACGGAACAACGGCCTGTCGCATTCGCGCATCATATTAACGCCTCACGTTTCGCTCTTTTCCCTAATCACGGACTGACAGCGCGTCCCTTCCTCATTCACAGCAACACAATGCCACGCTTTCATATGCGCTCCCCGGAGCCCTCGGCGTCTCGAACCTCGGAGACAAATCAACAGATAAATAACAAAAGCACCTCAGGAGCTTGTCGACGGAGGCTAAAAATGGCTGCTATTCCCCTGGTGCATTTGTGTGTGTGTGTGTGTGTGTGTACGATAACAGCCAGATGGTGTGTCCCACAGGGTCAGACCTGCTATTCCAGAACCGCTTCTCACCATGACACGTCTTCGTATCGGCAACACGACAAGATGACAACATGACACAGCTGGAGATGCGATAATGTCAGCTAAAGAGCACCTGAAGAGCGTCGCTACATGAGATGTGTTTGTGTCACATGTGTTCGCATCACAGATCAGCTGCTGGAACCTTAAAATCAGGACGTTACCTGGTTGTCACTATGTTGTTGTTGTTGTTGCTGGTTTCTTTTTTAAACAAAACATGACTATATCAATTAATTATCACGCTCTTCTTTTTTCTGAATTTGTACAGGATTATGGGTTTCGAAGTGTGCATGTGATGCTTGTTGTGTAAGAATGAGAACGTGTGTAAGGTAAGGTGTTGAATTCTCAAATCCGATTGGTCAGAAGGTGTCGATTAATTCTCTTTAATTAATTCTCAGTTCTGACAGTAGAACAGCTACATATCACAGCTTAATGTTTATAATGAATATATTTAATAATAATTAATCATTATAATTAATTATAATGATAATATGTTATTGTTTTGTAACAACAACTCGTTTGCGGGATGTCTACAGCGAATGCTCGAGAATGAAAAAAAAAATGCTTTGATGTTTTCTGTAAGGAAACGTTTATTTTGTAATACTCATGGAAGGAGTCTCCAGTGTCAGAGGTTTAAGGTTTAAAGTTTCTAACACCTTCACGCGTGACAGACAACATGACAACTCTTTTTATTTTATTTAGTCTGTTGAAGGAACGAGTGTTTATACAGTAGTTGCTATAACAGAAGTGAACTAACACGATTCATGGATGTAACTATAAACAGATAAAAAAGTATCATGCGGTTTGTCACAGATTACTTCCCTATAACAGCATCCCCACTTTCTCCATTAATCCCCACTCGTTCTCTCCTTCTTCCTCTCTCCCCCCGGCATTTCCTTCTTTTTTCCTCCCTCTATAACTCTGGATGTAACACAGCTTGGTGTTATTATGTGTTGACGGCGTGGGCCTGTTTAAAGTGTTCGGTCCACATATATAATTCATGGCTCTGCTTCTCCCTCTCATTTCTTAGACATCAGCACTTTCATGCACTCACTGAAGAGCTGCTGAAATAAAAGACACGCGCAGGACTATAATTCAAGCCCGCTCGTACTGTACGTCTTCCTCTCCTCCTTTTCTCCTAAAGTGAACTGTTTTTAAATAGCCCTGGTGTTTAAACCTATCCAACCTAAAAACATAATGTAAAAAATGTAAAAAAAAATCATATTGAAAGAATTATATTTTACATCATTTGGACTCGGAGAGCGGGGAAGTGGAATAATGGAGCTAAAAATAACCTGACGGTGATAAAAATAAAGCTGGAGGAGAATCAACATTTTACAATAGAGAAGTGCTAGCAAACAGAAGAGTGTGTTTTACCCAGACGAGCAGTGTGTGTTAGCAGCCCAAAGGTGATCATTGTCAGAATTATCAGCAATGTTTTATTCCTCTCATACCACATTTATATATAAAATGAAGGATGCGACGTCATGTCTAGAATGTGTTCTATCTTTTGTTGTGGAGCTTTGATGAAACAAGTTGCCATGAAACCTTATTGTACTGATAAACAGGAATAAACAGCTTGACCGTGCGGGAAGATTTAGTTCAAAACTGAAATTCAGTCACAATGTTGGAAACGGAAAAAAAAAAAAGAAAACTAAGAAATTCTAACTTAAAACATAGTTGCAAGCAATGCTGAGCAGATCCAAGCACCTGCGCCATCACTGCCCGGGCGCAGCACACATCCTGTGTGTTTTTAGAGCATGGTACTGTAAGACCTCTAAAAAGACCCGGATGCTGGAAAAAAGCATCACAACACAGGAAGTTATTAGTCAGTTTTCTGCACAACTTATAGTGTGACTAGTGTGTTATAAAGTATAGCTTTGTGTGGAGTTGGGTCCATGACATGCATGGTGGAAATTTATTGGCTCAATGAGATCTAGTAAGTGTGTATGAGCTATGCAGAAAAAATCTCCTGAGGCATGCTCTGGTGCCGGACTCGCAGGCAACCTAATGGCAGCAGTTTTCAACCTGTGTACCGATTTTCATGAGTTTTTGAGCATATTAAGACCCCCAAAAGGGCCCGGAGGATTGAAATATTTATTTTTAATAATAATCCTTAGAAAAGCAATCGGTCTGATGTCATAGTGCTTGGGCCCTAATAAATGGTATTGAATATTTCCACACTGAATAGCAAAACCTCTGTTTAGACATTATTTCCCTGCCTCCACGTAACACATCACATTGCATTTCACTTTCATCACAGTATTGCAGTCATGAAATGCAATTATTACACACCTTACAGGAAGAAGAAAAAGGTTCTTTTAAAGCAAGAACTCATTGGTTATGTTCAGTATTTCCCTCATTCATCATAGGCACACCCCTAATGTTATAGACACATTAAAGACACACCCCAAATGCTATAGACACATTAAAGACACACCCCTAATGTTATAGAAACATCATAGGCACACCCCTAATGTTATAGACACATTAAAGACACACCCCTAATGTTATAGACACATTAAAGACACACCCCTAATGTTATAGACACATTAAAGACACACCCCTAATGTTATAGACACATTAAAGACACACCCCTAATGTTATAGACACACTATAGCCCCCCCCCCCCCCCCCCCTCACTTGTGGAGCAACAGCAAGTAATCATTTGAACAAATGGTATTTTATTCAAACTGAAGAATGTGAAAGTGTAGATCTGGTGTGTGTGTGTGTGTGTGTGTGTGTGTGTGTGTGTGTGTGTGTGTGTGTGTGTGTATTGTTTATTTTTAGCTGAATAAGCGAGCAGATGGAGGGATCATGAGGGTTTTGGAAGAGGAAGTGTGTGAGGTGACATGAGCGCTCACTTGAAGGCGTAGCGGAGCAGGAAGCTGATTTTGCCGCACGTGTCGCCCTGCTTGCCCTCGCCCTGCTCTCCCTGCCGCGGCCGGTACAGCTCGGGCTTGATCTGACCGATGCTGGTCACCTGCTCGCTCTTCTCATCTCCGTGGAAATCAGGGCTGGAGAGCTGATGAGTCATGGGCTTGGGCCTGCATGTGTGAGTGGATTGAGTGTGTGTGTGTGTGTGTGTGTGTGTGTGTGTGTGTGTGTGTGTGTGTGTGTGTGTGTGTGTGTGTGTGTGTGTGTGAAAGAGAGAGGGATAGAGAGGGATTGCAAGATAATACGTAAACACTCTCTAGTAAAAAATACAGAGAAGCACAGAACCAGAAACAGAGAAACAGGCTACTGGGATAAAATACTGAACTAGACAAACACAAATACATATTAAATGAAGTAAAGAGATTCACTGGGACAGACAGACAGACAGACAGACAGACAGGCAGATACTATAGACAGATAGATAGATAGATAGATAGATAGATAGATAGTGCATTTATGCTGTGAGTAGAATCAGTTTAACAGTTTATTTTATTTTGCACAGAACACTGAAAGGTGAAAGGTCACACACCTAGGGGCGGGCTGTTGCGGGTGGGCGTTGGTCAGGTCTTTCGCAGCAGGCACCGTGTCAGGAGGTGGCAGTTCAGGAGACGTCTGACTCAATTTAATATTCCCTAAAGAGAAAGAAAGACTTCATGTCTCTTTGACATTTAAACCCAGCCGTGTGTTCAGCGTTTACTAAAAGAACAATAAGGGAACTCTCAGCTCTCAGTGCAGAGATACTCTGAAGTCTGCAGCAGTTTGTGTCTCCTAATTCACACCAGTCTGCTGTTTGTTCATGTGAAAGCTAGGTGTTTTAACCACAGTGGTCTTTGAGCCGAGAGAAAAAGGGGAGATTCTGGCTAAAGCTCACTGTAAGCCTCTGTCTGGGGATTACTGAAACGGCTGAAGGATTGATTTGTCTCAGCAGGACTTTTAAATAACTCACAGAATGAGAAAAAAAAAGGTTGATGATGTTGGACTGTAAACGGCTCCTGTAAGTTTGTTTATGGTAGGATTCTTCTGCATTGGTTATTTAAAAACAGACTTTCATTTTGAGAATCTTGCAAAAAAGTCCAGAAAGAACAAACAACGAATGCATCGCCTACCAACAATCAGCTCACAGCCGCTGTGCAGTTATGTCTCACCTGCATTATTGGGGTAGGAGTCCATGTCCAAGTAGGAGTGCTCCTGCATTTCCTGAGGACCGCCCACGACCCCACCCACCACCATGGCCCCTCCGCCCTCCACCCCCATCAGGTCAGAGAAGTGAGGGTGATGCTGGCCGGCCTGTGCCAGAGACGGATAAAGAGATGTCGACGAGTGTGTGTCTTTCCTGTGCAGTAAAGGGGGAAGGAGGGAGGAGCCTCCAGCTACCCCATGAAGCCCTGCCCCTCCAGGGAGGAGCCCAGCTGTCAGGCTTAGACCACCACCCTCTTTGTCTCTCCATGGCAACCAACAGAGCTTCCAAGACACGAAGAGTGAGACGGAAAGCAGCACGATGCCGCAGAACGTCACGATGACGGAGAGAAGGCTGACAGAGATCTCTGAAATACAGACAGACACACAGACAGACAGACCAACAAAGTCTTATTCAGTTGAATTGAGAGTACAGATTGACAAAATGGTGTTGATTAATGATCCAGCAGCAGGAACATGTGCAGCACACGATCCACTCATACAAGTCTCCAGTGTCAGTGCTGTGTAACTCTCAAAGGTAAAGCTGCAACTCAGAATAAACGTGACTATCAATCCCAAAACGGGAGAATTTTACATCTACAAAAACACAATTAGTCCATCACTCCGCCTGGCGTTCGAGCGGCAACTGATACAGTAATTTTTTCAGCGTTCTCCTTGAGAGGAACCTGGAGACCCCAGAGGCCCAGAGAGTAACACAATACAGAATAAAACGAATTTGATGGGCATAAAAACAAACCGAATTTGAGCAAAAGGCCAAAAAAGAGGGAAAAAATGAAGTGTGTGAGAGAGAAAGAGAGAATTAACAAGTTGGAGACAAGGAAGGAGATGAAAAATAAAATACATTTGTGCAGAGAAGGAGAGAAGAAATTAGAGACCTGAGGTAGGGAGAGAAGTGACCAAAGAAGGCAGAACCAGATAAAAAGAAAAAAATAGCAAAGACAAGAGAGAGGAAAAATTTTAAAAGACAATTGTGAAGAAAAGAAATAAAAGAAATGGGGAAAAGATTGAAATGATAATGACTTTAGGATCTGAATGAGTCGACTCCTGCTGGTGAGGCCGGTCAATTAGAGAAACTCCAATCCCTGTAGTGAACAATCTGCTTCGAAATGATCAAACATGGTGTCCACCTACAGTACATAGCTGAAAGGTCATTAGTAAAATTTTAGAAATTTGATAAAAAAAAAAAAAAAAAGAAGAAAAAAACCCTGTGACCCGACTTTGGATGAGCGGTTGAAGATGGATGGATGGATGAAAAGAAAAGAAAACTACAGAAGAAGTGAAAGAAATCATTAATGCTATTTCTATTTCACATCATGAACATGTACATATGGCAGTAACAGGATGGTTTCTCAGGGCATATGTGTGCGGAGAACAAGAAAGATGGACAGGGAGTGAGGGAGAGGGAGAGAGAGAGAGAGAGAGAGAGGATTAGAGACAGACTGAGGAGAAAGAGTATTCCTTTGCTAACTTCAGATGAGAAAGAGCTCCAGAGAATTAAGAAAAAAAGACACATAGCATTGTGTATAGAAATAAGAATCCAGTCCCCGGATAATCCAGAGTCCCTGACTGGAATACGGAGAAGTGGAGAAGCAGCGGGTGGTTTTATTCCTCCAGGGAATAAAAGGCTGCCAGTACGATGACTCTCTCCACACAGACGTCTTTCGCCCCCTGATTAAGCCTCTAATATGAGCTTTTAATCACAGACACTTTTATGACATATTTTGCGGAGTGTGTGAGTGAATCATCGCTGGATGGAGGTTGGGGTGAAGAGGTGGTGAGGACTGAAACTCAGAGAGGAAATAAAACATCTGTCTATCGAATGGACACTGCATCCGTCTGTGTGGGAGGCTTTAACCTTGATGTCGGGTTTAAAAATAAACAAGTATATATACTTCAGTCCTGTCTCTCTGCTGGTGTAACTGTGATTGACCCACACAGGTCACTGCTTGGTTGCGACCGACAGATACAGGATCTATGCCCTCTTTTACTGTGACTGACAGGTACAGAGACCATCCCTCCGTTGCTGTCACTGATACAGAACTGACACCCATAGGCCTTTTTTGGCCATGAATGACGTGCTCTCTTATTGCTGACATTTTCCCCTGAACTATTTTAGAATTGCCCATCCCCCACCCCTGCCATGCCCAATTTATTGCCCCTCAGTTCTCTGACATCATCCCCATGCAATACCTACTTAGCTTGGTGGCACCATCCACCAGGCCACACCCACTCAGCTCTCTGAAATTATCCACCAGGCCACACCCGCTCAGCTCTCTGGCATTATCCACCAGGCCACACCCACTCAGCTCTCGGTCACCATCCCATAGGCTCACCCCCTCAACTATCTGGTGTCACCCCCATGCCACCACACCCTCTTATCTCTGTGGCACCATCCACCCGGCCACACCCCTCCTTCACGCTCTGACATCATCCACCAAGCCACACCCACTCAGCTGTTTGGCATTATCTCTGTGGCACCATCCACAGGACACACCCCCACAGCCTAATACGTAGGCCAGACCCATCAATTCTTTGGCAGAAATGATCAAGCCACACCTCCTTACCTATCTGTCATCATCCCATAGGCCACACCCATTCAGCTCTTTGATATCATCTCCCAGGACCACACCTTATTAATTCTCTGGCCCCATCCACCTGGCCATGTCTCTTCAGCTACCCTGCACCATCCCCCCAACCACACCATCAGCATGGCACTATGGCACTATTTACTTGGCCACACACACACACACACACACTAAATCTATTTTGTTCTTATTGTGTTAGAGGAAAGGAGCTCGGCTTTCTACTTCCATCTCTCCACTACTCCATATGCCTTTTTCCTTTCTCTCCATTCCTGTCCCTTTATCTTTCCTTCTTCCCCTAGTTCAGATCTCTGGCTTGTTGTTAATTATTATTTTAAAAAAGAAAAGAAATAAGATCTTGGAAATGGAGGATGGAAAGGAGTGATCTTTTGAGACATGACCACTGGGAGATGGGAGACAGGAAATAAGGGATGACAGGATGGAAAGAGGACAGAAGGACAGAACGGGTATGCAGAAGGAAGGGGCAAAATTTTTGAACAGAGAGATGGAAGGTAACAGATTGGTGCGAATGTTGAATTAGACGTGGTGGCCAGCTGGTCAGGGTAACGTATTTACTGCGTGCTGTCAGGGAGATGGAAAGAGAGTGAAGCAGGATAATAAAAGCGCCGAGCACTTTCGCCTGCAAGACAGAAAGCGAAAGGCAGAGACAAGCCAAGTGGACAGTGATGGAGAGGAAAATAAACGCAGCAGGCGAGTGTAAGAGAGTGGAGAAGTCAGAATAAATCCCTGCTTGCTCTTCCAAAAGGGTTAACGCATCGACCCTTTCCAGAGGAGAGAGGAAATAAAAAGCACACCAGAGGCAGAAAGCAGCCGGCGGTTTATCCAGTCTGATCGAACGCAGCGTAACCAAAATAGTTGAAGCTGTCAAACGTTAAGACATTAAGCTTTTACATTTACAGGCATAGGCGTTTTGCTCTCTTGAGATGTACTGTTTA
The DNA here is from genome assembly GCA_030522415.1 of Channallabes apus. Lineage (NCBI taxonomy): Eukaryota > Metazoa > Chordata > Actinopteri > Siluriformes > Clariidae > Channallabes > Channallabes apus. Next base: position 33,645,255 of record CM060121.1, read on the forward strand.
TGGCATTGTATTCTAATTTTATTTGGATATAATTTCCCGAGAGAAATCAGATAGCTAGCTACTGTAGGTGATGTGCATCACAAGCAACTGCTCATTTAACATGCAGGAATAAAGTGCAGCGTTAGCACCTTATTCACAACTGAAATTACGGGTTTTGTGGAAGTTACGTAAGTGTTACAGTATGCGAGAGTTATGCAAATGTAACATGAGACTTACACGAGAGTTATGCGTTGGATTTATGAAAGCATTACGTGAGCGTTACACAAGTGTAATGTTGGAGTTATGTGACAATCACATGAGGGTTAATATACAGTTATGCAAGCGTTATGAGGGTTATGTGAGAATCCTGCAAGGGTTATGCGAGTGTTATGAGAGAGTTATGTGAGGGTTATGAGAGAGTGTATATGGTTATGTGAAAAAAAAATTTTTGTATTAATATAAAATTCTTCCTTTATTCCTGCTTTAGGTTTTTTTTTTCTTTTCTTTATTTACCTGGATTTGACAATTAATTATTGTTTGATTTGCTGCATTTTATTTAAACATGGCTGAAAATGTAAATTGTTTTAATGATGCATAGAACAACAAATACCCCAATAAATCCTCAGAATTTGAACTCTAAGCTGCCCAGAGCTTCAGCTGAAGTTCTAGAAGTTCTTTCCATTTAGAGTTTTTGCCGTTCGCTTTCTCTCCACATCACTGTCAACACACATTGGCGATTTTTCTGTTCAGAGGTCTGAGTGCATCAGTTATTTATATCACGGACCATCAGAGATTGAGAAAGAAATGTCGGAGATGTATTAGCACGCAGCTCCGCTCGACTCAGACCTCGCCTCTCACCCGAGCTGATCTCTCCTGATCTGATTACCTGAACTTCCTGCACTGTGGTCCATTTAACTGCAGTCAGATCTGGATCATGTTCATTCTGTAGTAGCTTGAGCCACTGAAGACGTTGTTACTGAGATCATTTCTCAGTACAGTCAGGTAGAAAAAGAAAAACGCTTTTCTGAGGATTGTTTCTTTTTGTTGTAGCTACTGTTAAGCTATGGGGGAAAAACAATGTTGAATATTGTTTAAAAAATCAAGAATGCTATGCATATTATCTTCTGGTATTTATTGATATTTAGTGTTTATATAGTAACAGTTCGTTTGGACAAACAAGTACAGCAGATGCTTCAAGCTTTCTATAAGAAGATGTTTGTTTTGGGGTTCATGGAAGGAGTCTCCAGTGTCAGTGTGCAACAGTCAAAGTTAAAGCCGTAAATTGTTTAGAACAGAAGACGGTACTTTTCTTTGTGCTACGTATTGTCAAAAAACAGAGGCTGATAAAGAAACGACCATTTATAGCTGGTGTGACATCAATGACAACAAGAACGTAGTGGTGGATAAATTACTGCCGTGTAAGAGGAATAAAACACTTAGGGACACAAGGTGAAAGGAAACTAACCAAACTTCAGCCTGGAAGGTGTAACTCTGCTTCATGACACTAACCTGCCACTGATTGTTTTCCTATAACAGCACAACATGGGGTGTTGAATCCATTACGTGTTCTTCTCCAAACTGGGTCACATTTCAAGGATGGACTTACATGCGTTCACATAGACAAACATGTATGACATCGAAATGTTAAAAATTTCTCATGTTAAAAAATTCCGGAGACTTTCGGACCCCATTTCAATCCCACTCGACACTTCATTGCCTACACACAAATACCTGAATCATGTTTCTCTTTTAATCGTGATTTTATATCTAATAACCAGGGTAGGATTAAATGCAGGGTCACGTCCCTTGAGTAAGTATTAATAAACATGCTAATAACGTTAGCCAAAGTGCGTTTTTACTCGTGCAGGGTTGTGTAGCACACGACACGCTGGGAAAAAAGAAAATGTGTCCGCATTCAGACTGCTCCGCTAATTAACACAAAGCGTTCAGCGTTCAGTTAAATCAAAGCATTCACTTGTTCTCCAGATAAACAGAACGTTTTTTTTTCCATCATGACCAACTCAATCTAGGTCTCTATCACTGGTGTGATTGAATTACTCTCATTAGAACTCTCTATTTCTGGCCTTTCATGGGATTCAGGATACCTCCTGGGTCACCCGAGTGTTTCAATTTGCACAGGTGTATTATTTTTTATGCTGTTCTCTGTTAAACAGAACGGAAGACCAGTGGAGCAAAAGCATTTTCAGCAGGGAGAGACTAGACAGAGAGGAGAGAGAGAGAGAGAGAGCATAGAACTGTAAACAGTAATGAGTTCGTCTGTGCAAACAGGACAGCCTCCCTTGTGCTACCTGCGCCGCTCGTTGTCGTCCATCCTGGCGATATAGATAAATAGCTGAGCTCAATCAAGCGAATGGACTACTTTTAGCAATCGGCCAATCTAATGCTCTCTGCAGAGATCTCCGTAGTGCTGTTCTGTCATGCAGTTCAGCAATCATTCGTAAGGTTCCTAAACACTAACCTAGCGTGACTAATGCTAACTGAAGACTGGAAGAACAAATTAGCAAGATGTATGTTTTTTCTTTGGCAGAAATGCTAAAACAGTGTGCTAAACTGCTATAGAAAATGTGTGTTGCCTGACCACTGAATGTGCTACATTATTTAGAAATTATATATTATTTGTGATGTTTACTTTACGCTGCAATAAATGAATTTTTTCACACATTCCAGTTAGAAGGATATTGGGGTCTGAGTGCAGAGGCAGCCAGTATACAGCATCCCTGAAACAGACAGGGTTGTTCAGAAGCTCAACAGTGGCAGCTTGGCAGTGCTGGGGCCCGACCTTACTATAATATATTTTTTATTATTTCCCAGATTTTCTCCCTAATTTAGTCATATCCAATTCCCGCCCGTCACTATCTAATTCCCGCCACATCAAGGCTACTACTACCAGTCAGGAAGGGCAGAAGACTATCACGTGTTTTGCCACTAGATGCTTGCCAACTGCATATTTTCAAACTACTCGTTCACGCCTGGTTGGGGGTGAAGCGATCTCCGAGACGGGCAAACACTTTACCACTATGCCACTAGGGGGCATTAATCCAAACTCTGAACCATTTGAGCCATCACTGCCCATATGTCAGTTGAAAATGCGAATGTCTACCATTTCTAATAAAGGTTTTGGGCGCGTTTGGTCAAATTCCCATGAGTGGTTAGGGAGGATTTGCAGATATGAAAAAAATGGTTTGACAACGTCGACATACAAGAACGGATAGTGGCCTATGCTTCTCAGGCAGGTGACACAATCACAAAGATGGAAGCTTGGGTTATGTAACAAAATTAGCATGATTTCACTCCTTGCTAATGTTTCATTATGACTACTGTATGTGGGTTCTTACACTAGGGGTCACTACTCCATATGAGAAGCAGGGTTTAAAATCAACAAAAATGTCCTATTCTGGTTTATTACATTTAAATGACGAGCAAAATAGCTGTTCTGAATTTCCCTATGATTCAAACTCGACTCAGTGACTAAAAGATGTGAAGGTGTCCTATCAGGTGAGTCAGGTAGCCAAAGCATTATGCCATGCCTCTAAGTCATGTTTGTCCTTACAAAATAAAATCTGTGCCATTTACAGCGGAGCACAAGGACGTCCTATTTTTTCGTACTCATTTGAATACGCATGTCCAATAAGCACTCATAACATTATTGTGATTCAATATGAATCTGATTATGAATGAATATGAATATGATTCATTACCTGTGTCGATATGTCCATTGCGTCCCCTCAACATGTATCTGAACTCCTCGCAGCTGGCGGTCTGGCTGTATCCTCCCGAGCGGAAGCACAGCTCCTCCACCAGCACCAGCGCCTTCTTGCACAAGTCTTCTTCCCAATCCCCTGACATCCTCCAATCCGCATCGCACTCCTAACCCACGGATTGCGGCACAGTCCCACACCCGCCCACACTAACCGGACGGGATCTGAGCGGAAAAAAATTTAGGCCACTTTCTTTTTTAAAAATATTTGTTTAGAGACAAAGAGGCGTCATTCAAGTATCTTGTTTGGAGCACTTAGTTAATTGGAGCTCTTAATGGCTTCCATATCCATTGCTTTTGGAGCCACATTCATCCTCTTTCGTGACAGCATCGGGTCTTTGATCAAGGAAACGAGATAAGAAGAACTGCAACAGAAAGTGGATCAGATTTCTTCAGGTTTCTTTTTCTTTTACATTCTAATTGTTATTATAGATGCTTCCGAGGTCATAAAATCCTAGTCATGTTGAAGTAACCATGGATATTTTTGGCGGAGAAAGTGGTACAGAGTTTGTTCCTTCGTTCTTTCTCAGAGCAGAGTTAAATTCTGGGCTGTGTAGTTCCTCAGGGACTCAGTCACTCTCCTGCTTTCCCCATTCAAGCTTTTTGTGGTTCACGGTTACTTTGGAGGAATGTCCAACATCGCCTGAGAGAGAGAGAGAGAGAGAGAGAGAGAGAGAGAATAAGGTGATGGGCATTAAATTATAACAAGAAACAAGCATTAACCATCTGCTCAGTATTCAACTCCAATCCTCTGGGGTTCCAGAGTCTCAGACGCACTGAGGAACGAAGCCATTGTTAGCATATCTGCCCGGTAAAAACGTGGGTGTGTAATCCATTCGTGTGTCAGACTGCGCCTGTGACTATGGATCTAAGAGATCTGGCTGGCGGTGCCGCTTTGCCCTGAGCTCATTCTATGTACAGAAACCAGGTCAATGCCCCTCCCATGTCTCGCTCCAGTCTCCATCTTCCCTTACTTCTTCTTCCACACTGCATTTCATTGTCTTTCTCTTTACTCCCATATGCCTCCTGTCACTCCCACCACAAATTCACATACAATAAATCTAGACACCTATCCTTCCAAAAGGGAATTCTTCAATAAAGAATAATTTCTTTCCCAGTTAGTGTCCCTCAATGGCAATTTATCAAAGAGTATAGGCCCCGGGTATAAGTTAAAGGACATTCAGGACAAGATCTCCGTCAAGGCTTTTTCATTTCCAGACTCAGTGGGATAAAATCTATTTTTAACTAAGAATTTGTTCTTCTGCTAAGAGACGAAAAAGGTTTATGTACGTTTTCTTTACTTAATACTGGCTCGATGTTGCTTGCATTGTAAAAAGAAGTCTGTTTTTATTTAGCATTGCTGCAGTTAAAGACACCACTTTGCCAAGCGGAACTAGTCGGTTTAGAAATGCTACATCCGTCGCAATATCGTTGGCATTGATGTGTTTTTGAAAGTTAGACTTGCTTTAATAATTTAACATTGGACTATCATTTACAACATTGCACTGGGATAACATCGAACCACTGGCTAACACAATGCTGCAAATATGACCTGAAAATGTTTATTTGTTATTTTTTTTTACTGAAGAACATCTTTGAAATGCTCAACCTGCTGGGATTTTGTGTGGTTCACCAGAGAATCTGCTACTGAGGCTAGTAAGCAGAAAATATCTCAAAATAGTCAAAAATACTACAGTAAATAACTACCAAAAACTAACAACCATTAACTCAGGAAGTGGCTGAAAGGAAAAAAAATAGCATGATCAGGAGGGGTATGTCCAGGACACACACAGGTCACTGCTGTTTAGTGTCCAAGATCTGTTCTGTAAAGCCAGATGTGATGCAGTTTGGACATTACATGGCACAAGAGTTCAGGGGTAGCTTAGTGGTTAAGACTTTGGCCTACTGCATGGAAGTTTGAAGTTTCAAGTCCGAGCACCACCAAGCTGTCACTATTGGACCCTTGTCCAAGGCCCTTAACCCTCAACTACTCAGATGAGATGTACTGTATAAGGATGTCCTCTGGATAAGGACGCCTGGCAAATGCCATAAATGTAATAAAGGGGACAAATGCGCTAAATAAATTTTGAAATTCTGTTCTTTTGAGGCCATTTCTGCAAAGGTATCTCATCAGTCTGATATTGTGCCAGAACACTCAGTGCACCACAGCCCACTGCACACAGGGTCCAGAAGACAAGGCACCGAACTGGCCTCTAAACTCCGATTCAGCTCTATGGGATGCACCAGACAATTGAATCTAATCCTCAGAGGCCCCCACCCTGTAACTCACAGCACCCAAAGAATCCGCTGCCAACGTCTTTGTGTCTGACACCAGAGGACACCCCGTAGAGACCATGTGGAACGGACACAGCTGCCACAGCATCACAATATTGGGCATAATGTTTTGCGTTGTAATGTTATGACTGACTGACTGACTATATGGTATATAATTTCAAAGATTAACGCGCCACATGGGTCAGGGCCACTACTCACCACCCAGCATATAAACCATTTCATCTGTACAGGATGTCTTTCCTGTCTCGCTCTCTGCTCGATCAGTGCCGTCTTTCAGCCTGAATTTCAATCCAAGAGAAAAAATCCTGTGTGTCAGCAGTTATGCTGTAACAGAGCGTGGAACGATACGACAAACTGACAGGATGATAAACGTACAAATGAGAACAATCACGAGTCTGCTTTCAGGTTTCAAAAGAGATCACATTAACCACACTAAATGGCTTGCATATCAATGTTTGTAATTAATACATGATATGGATGGATGTACAGGATCCATGTTAAGGCTTTTTTTTTCCTGGATTACCTGCACTACCTGCCGAGTGGATTCACCGAGCCGTCTGTGCTGCAGCGGCGCTTTATTCTCCACACTCTTTGCGCACTGCTGAAGCAGATCAGCTTCCAAAGCTCTAAAGTTCCAGCTGATCCTGATGTTAACACCGCCACACTTGTCATCACATACATCGCTAAACAGCTCAGCTGAGTCTGTATAGCTGCATTGCATTTTGGGATTTTGAGTCTGGAGTTGGCTTTGATGGTTCTCTGGGTCAAAGAGAAGTTTTATTTTAAAGATCTAATGAGGAGACCTGGAGTGGCAATAACATCAACATTAACTGTAACAATAACAATAACCATAACAGTAACACTGCCCCCATGTGACATCACAAACTCACACAACTGCTAACTTCTTACAGTAATAACATCACCACTAAACACACTGAGCACATCAGCAAACTGTTCATGTAATGGGCGGAGCTTCACTTTAAATAAGAATCTACAGACTCCAATGAAGCTCTTCTTCCACCATTATCTTCGTTCTCTGTCAATTTATCAATCAATTGAGGGTTTTAAGGTGTGATGTATGAGATTTGGGTCAGGGCTTACACACATCCTCTCTCTCTCTCTCTCTCTCTCTCTCCCTCTCTCTCTCCTCAACCTCAGCTCTGAGATGCTGGCTAAAAGAAACTCTGACATTTATTCCAGTCCATCAGACATCCTGACTATTGTAAAAACTAGAGCGCATTAAAAAGCCGCCCCCCCCCAACCACACACACACATACACAAAATACACACACTTCATTTCCATATCTGTAAATCAGTCTGACTTTAAAATGCTGCGTATCGCAATCTGAAAGATGGGTGCTTGGCACCTGAATGAGTGGCGATTGGCCAGGAATGAGGGGAGAGACAGAGTGAGCCAGAGACAGAGAGAGAGAGACAGAGAGAGAGAGAGAGAGAGAGAGAGAGAGAATGAGTTGACAGATTGGGAAAAGAATGTGAAAAAGCAAGAGAGAATACATTACATGATTCTTAATAAAAGTAAACTCTTAAAAATTATGATTGATTATTATATTATTAATTTCCGTGTATTTTGGTGATGCTCCTCCACAAATATGAAATATAATTCAAAGTATGTGCACCCCTGCTCTATTCTTTTGATATATGAAATTGTTGGCAAAAAGCAGAAGAAAAATAAAGATAAATTCTAAACAGTATTCCTGATGAAGATTTGGACACATGGAATCTAAGCTCAACCAGCTTAATGAGACATTTCACCCATGAAGCTTTTCTTAAACTTCCCAACTAAACTAAGCTACTTCATCTCACTGTGTAAATGGGTTAATTTCATTTTTTCCATTTATTTATTTTTGCACCAAATTTCAACCACTAGGGTTAATAGCTTTATATATAAGTTCTGACCTTTGAGCGGTGGTATACGTATCCTACGCATCATGTGAACACTCCATTGTAGAAGGTATTCTGTTGAAACCAGGACTAAGGGGCAAGTGTAAGGGTGTGAGTGACTTCGGCAAGGGCCAAACTGTGAGGTCTAGATGACTAGGTCAAAACTACAGCTCCTGTGGGATTGTTCCCAGTCTGCAGTGGTCACTTGCCAAAAAATGCTCCAAGGAAAGAGAACTGATGGAGCAGCAGCAGTGTGATGGGCAGCCAAGGCTCACTGACGCATGTGGGGAGTGAAGGTTGGCCCGTGTTGTGTAGTAGAAGTCAGGACAGACAGTGCATTGCAGTTTGCTGCGTATGGGGCTTTGGAGCTGCAGACCAGTCAGGATGACCATGCTGAACCATGTACACCATCGAAGGCTCCTACAATGGGCAGGTAAGCATCAGACCTGGACCACGGAGCAATGGAAGAAGGTAGCCTGGTCTGATGGAGCACATTTTCTTTCACATCATGTTGGTGGACAGGTGTGTGTGTGTGTGTGTGTGTGTGTGTGTGTGTGTGTGTGTGTGTGTGTGTGTGTGTGTGTGTGTGTGTGTATACATATCTGGGAAAGTGATGCACAATGGGAAGAAGGCGAGACCACAGAGGCAGTGTGATGTTCTGTGTAATATTCTGCTGGGAAGCTTTGGGTCTTCCCATCTAAGTGGCCATTACGTTGACATTTACCATCTACCTAAACACTGTTACAGGTGAGTTACACCCCTTCATGGAGATGGTGTTCCCTGATGACAGGGTCTTCTTTCAGCAGGATAACACTGACACACTGCAGACATTGTTCAGGGTCAGTTCGATGAACATAATAAAGAGTTTAAGGTGTTGACTCCACCTCCAGATTTTCAAGATCTCAATCGGATCGAGTGTCTGTGGGATGTGCTAGAAAAGCAAGTTCGATCCTCGGAGGCCCAACCTCACAACTTACAGGACTTAAAGGATGTTGAGGAAGCATCAGTTCCAGTTCATCCCAATGATGATGGCTCAGTGGGGTTGAGTTCAGTCAGGGCTCTGTGCCGGAAAAACTCGAATTCTTCCACTCTACCACACTCTTATCACACTATGTCTTCATGGAGCTGGCTTTGTTGGTCTTACAGAGGCATCTTCATGCTGGATGAGTATTTGGGGTTTCACAGCTCTCATAGAGAAATTGTAATGCTACTCTATAGAAGGGAACTATATGCTTCAGTCCTTTGGAGAAGGAGCATGTATGGGTGTTTTTGTCAGGGGTGCACATACTTTTGGATTATTTGCAGTGTATATTTGTACTCAGTTTTCCCAGCACCTGTTTAGCTCCAAAATCTTCACTTCACCTCCTTATTCAGTTAAAATCCATCTCCATTAAAAAGCTCTTAATACTATCTCACTCCGTCGTCACCTTCTCCATTCACACCATCGTTTCCACACTCCTCCATCTTGCACTTCTGAGCCCTGCGTCTGATCCAGACTTTTTTTTTTCTCACTCGTGTTTCAACTAAACAGAGTGGTGTTAAAACATTCACTGTAAGCGTTCTGTCACTATTAATATTTACAGTATCTGAGAAAGCAGGAAAGTGACTCTGAAAACAAGCAACACGGCATTTCTGAAATCCACACGCCGTCCCAGACGACAGACACACGCCACGCTCTGGCACGCTGCAACACAAAACCTCTCACTGAATGTGTCTCAGCTCCGGTTTAATATCCACAGGAAAAAGCAATCCACCACAGACGTGACCTGGCAACCGGTGAGGTCACTGTCCAATCACACGAGGGACGCAGCAGCTGACCCGAATCACGGCGGACTAATCACGTCTCGGAGACCACGGTGCCCGTGAGGTCGGTCTCCTGAGCTGCCATGGTGATAATTAATCAGGATGAGGAATGCGATAAACGATTTAACAATTTCTCATAAAATACTGAATGATCAGGGTGATGAACACTGATGAAGTTTTTTACAAAGCAAACACCGAGTTTTTGTATTCCTTTTACTCCACAGCAATTTACATTATAGTAGCTATAAACAGTTGTTCCCCCTTTAGTCTCTCTCTCCATTACAATAACATCATGAGAAGATACATTTTCTTTTTTTTACCTCTTGCTAGCATTAACCATCAGTAAGTCATCAGCCCACCTGGAGCCTCATAAAGCACACAGCTTCAAGACATTACTAAAGTAAGGAAGGATGAAACAAGACCCGCACTTAATATATAATAATAAGACTCAGAAGTGCCAAGATCGGGCAAAAAGCAAGATGAGGTAAGAACGAGTCTTGATGGAGCACCAGGCTGGGCCTGGGGCTGGATCTCTAATGGACAAGAGCCTCCAGACATCAGTAAGGTGGGGGAGAGGTACAGTGTGGACAGCTACAGTAGAGCTGAAGATCTTTGCCCGAATCCGACGGGACCCGACATTTGAATAATGTCGGGCTGTAAACGGGTTCGGGCTTTTAAAAGGCTGTCAATCAAAATGTACTTGTCGTGCTCGGGCCGAAATCTGTCGGGCTCGGGCCCAGTCGGGCCTAACTTTTAAGGCCCAATTGCAGCTCTAAGCTACAGTATTGTTAAAGATGTACTAGCTGGAAATTTTTAATATAGAATAAAAACATCACGACCAAATCAAGACTACTGCCAGTGGTATCTGAATTCTCCTAAATTATCATTTTTGCCGGCTCTTGATTACTTTCCTTTCTGACACCACACACCATAATTTAACTATGAATGAACTATGCATTCATTATGAAATGGTACAATATACTTACAATTTAATAGTGTGTAGAGTTAAATACATATGTGGACTGAGTATCTATTAGAACTTACAATTTTCTAGTTCAATGTGCAGGACGGGATTTAGCCTCGGTTATGGTACAGTGGTACCTCGGGATACAGACGGCTCTAAGTTGCAGGTACATTCTGGAATCGTTCAAAATTAGTTTGCATCAGTGGAAAGCCAAAGGAAGTAAGTTTTCGTTTTTTCTTTTTTTTTGTTGTGGAGTTTTGCATTTTGTGCAAGATTTAGTGAAGGCATACTGTAGCACACCATGGATGAATGTTATCAAGGACGATAGCAAGAAGAAAACTGAGCCACTTTCAGTTTGGTTTTTAAAGCAGCCAGTGCCAAGAGGAATCATAAATAAAGGTTAATTAAATTAATTAATTAAGGCTTCATGTCTTTATATTTCAAATTTTACTGCATTTACATGTCTTGTAAGAGACAATCAGAGACAGTCTAATCACGTGATTGCACCTGTACGTTTGAGCTCCAGTGGGGTCGTACTGTTACACCCTAGCATGTTTTGGTGACATCTCCGCTGTAGGTCATCAGCAGCCTTGGTTTCAGATGCACTTGCTGGTGTAATGAAGTGGATAAATTACTGTCATCATTTTGACCCTGAAATGCGTTTGAAGGAGAAACTAAACGTCGACAGATTGAGCATACATTGTCTGATCGAGTTGCAAATTACACCAAACGGCAGAAGACACAAAAGAAGGGTGAGGAAACACAGCATGGACCCAGTCAAGCATTCAAACACTAAAAACTGATTAATTCAGTCCGCTTTAAGTGTGTGTGAGCGTTAAAGCAAGTGGAGAGAAAAAATAATAGTCCAAATCCTTGCCACGGTCATGTACATGTAGCGTAATGTACAGTATAATATCATACGTCAAACATGTGTACTGTATACAACATCGGCATATGATTTAAAAATCAAGAGCCGCAGGTACACTGTCGGGAATCAGGTTTACAAAAAATAAATATTTAGCTGGTCACTTTACTGTTCATAACTGAACACCAGACACACACAGACAGAAGCGCGCGGAGTGGTATTGCAGTAGCGTATAGTCAGTAATGACCGAGTCTCCCACAAATCGCTTTAAATGACCTGTTATTGCCACGCTGAGATAAGAGCCTCATCTCTACACGCAATTTCTGCAAATACAAAGGCGTCCAGTCAGCCCACACACTCCACACACCACGCACTCCATACAGACACACACACACACACACACACACACACACATAGAGCTGCTTTTTAACTTTGTAATTTACTTCACAATGACAGTCACGCAATCACGTGATTGGGTGTATTGTTGTAAAGCTTGCAGTGATTGATCGTGTGGACAACAATGGAGACATACACTGGCACACACACACACACACACACACACACACACACACACACACACACGCTAATATTGCTCATCTCATTTCCAACATGGTTCCTCTTCTGCATCACTTTAGAAGAATAAAAATTGTAAGCCTTAAAAAAAAAAAACACACACACACACACACGTTTGTCATGCGGATATACTGTATATAAATAATTTTTAATACATTAAAATTTTAATCACAGTACAAAATTAAATTTACATTTGGCAGACGCTCTCATCCAGAGCGACTTACATTCTTATCTCATTATACATCTGAGCAGTTGAGGGTTAAGGGCCTTGCTCAAGGGCCCAACAGTGGCAACTTTGGTGGTTGTGGGGTTTGAACCTGGGATCTTCCGAACCGTAGTCCAATGCCTTAACCACTGAGCTACACCTGACCCCCATAAATTCACACCCATGGACGTAACCATGGCGATGAGAAGAACTTATCGCCACCTGGATGTAAATAAGCTAATAGTTAAGAGGCTCCCATTGGATAATTACTGCAGTGATTAACACAGTTCAGCTGCAACATGTTATTTAACCCTAACTGATGCAGTGAGGAGCTTCTCATTTCTTAAACAACCATGTCAGAAGACATCCCATGATCATGGCAAAGATGGTACTCTGTTTAGAAGCGTCAAATTATTGTCCTGCATCAAGCAGAGAAAACAACTAAGGAAACTGCTAACATTGGCTAAGAACTGTTATTATTAAACCCTTGAGGGATAGCGCTGAGCCATCATCTCAAAGGACGAAATGTGGATGGAAAAATTTCTGTTGTGGTTGGAAGACAAAAAGAATAAACGCTTAGTTTATTTAGCACTTCAGTAGAACTCACAGTTGTGTTTAATAGTGTCAGTAAGAGCATTTCTATAGACACACACACACAATGTGAAGAAATATTAAGGGATTGGGACTAAACAGCTGTGTAGCATTAAGAAAACCACTCATCAGTGAGACTAATCAGGAGGAAAAAAAAGGCTTCAGTTTGCTAGAGACCATAAAGACTGGACTTTGGAGCGATGGGAAAAGGTCATGTGACCTAATGAGTCCAGACTGAGTCTTTTCCTGATTGATGGGCGTGTCAGTGTAAGGAGGGACGCCCATGAAGCGATGCACCATCATACATAGTGTCCACTGTAGAAGCCTCTGGAGACAGTGTTATGATCTGGGGTTCCTTCAGTCGCTCAGGTCGAGACTCAGCAACGTTATGGGGCAATAAAAGTCATCTGACCACCTGAATGTACTGAATCACCAGGTTATCACATCTATGGAGGGTTTCTTCCCTGATGACATGCGCCATATTCCAAGATTTTCACACATGGATGTTCCACCACTGAGTCCAGACCTTAAGGCCATTGAGAATCTTTGGGATGTGCTTGAGGAGGCTTTACTCATATCAACACCAAATGTTGGAGAGAAATTAATGCAACTCTGAATGGAAGTAAATGTTAATATTGAATGATTGAAATATTGAAATGATGCCACGGCTTTGATCAAGACAAAAGGCGGTCCGATGAAATATCAGAGAGAGTGACTTGTGTAATAGCTCAAGATAATAAATCGGATGATAATTAAAAATAGTTTTAGATAAAAAAGAGAAAAAAAGACATTTTAGAAACATTTACAGTTATCTTTGAAAAAAGTTTTGTAAAATATATGTAAAACATTAAAAAATGTCCTATTAACATATATAATAATACTGTACAAAACTACTGTACAATGAATGAATTATTAAAACCTTTTTTAAAAAAAAGAGAAAAGTATGAACAAATAGAAAAAACAGATTTTATATATAATATAAATGAAATAAGAATTAAAAAATGTAAACAAAATATACATAAACCTACTGTACTAGGAAAAAAGAGGAAGTAAAATTATTTAACATAATTTTAATGCTAATAAAAATAAAAAACACACAAAGGAAAATAAAAAAATATATTTTAAACTGAACACAAAAGTAAATATAAAAGTACAAAAGTTCTTATAAATATTTACAAATTATTATAGCTTATAGTAAAGTCTATAATAATAATAATAATAATAATAATAATAATAATAATAATAATAATAAGTTACAAACATAACATTTTGTGCAATGTCCTGTTACTTTAAAAATTACAAATAAATTACAGTATCTAATAAAAAATTTAAATAAATTAAAAGTAAATAAATAAATAAATAAATGATAGTCATTTCAAGAGAAATGTAGTAAATCTATTCTAAGCCCTAGAATAAACTTTAAAGAACTAGAAGAAACATGTTCTTTCTCTAGTGTCTAATTTTAACCATAGAGAATTTAATCTTGATTTTTCTCATTAGATTTATTTCAATTCAGCAAAAGTTCAATAATCAGCTCACGGTTCGATGCTTAGGTGTGATATGGTGCAGGATTTACTGATGTCCCAGAAGGGCAGGACGCACATGCAGGTCGACCAAATTTTAATCAAACCAAACCTGTGAATCAATACTGCTAATGAGAACCAGGCTGTGCGCCAGACATTAACCAGGGGAGCAGCGAATACAACTCGAAACCAGGGAATTAACTCGAGAACGTACAGCTGAGGGTGAAGACCACAGAGATCTAGCTATGGAGACTAAAACCAGTTTGTGTACCAGGCTGTAAACATGTTGTAAAGTTGGACATTTTAACATTGGACACTATGGGGATTGGCTCACTTTTGGATCCTAGTGGTCATTCAGAGGACTGCAGGTTTCAGCACTTCCACATTGCACTCGTTTGTGAGCTTCCTATCTGCCTGTTGAAGGTTTTGCTCCAACTCCAACCACGTGCTGCGCCTGATCTACAACACACCGGCCTGAGCGTCACAGACACGCCCCAGAGCTACGGAAAAAACTGTTTGCTGTCCGGGACACACTTCACCACCGGGCACGATGTAGGGTGTAATGTCCTAAAGTTTACATAGAAGACTTTAATTTTAGTAAAACTAAATGATAACAGCCTTTAAGATTCCACTTTCCACCGCAAGTTGTTGATTATGTAATTAAAAGTTAAATGAATTAAATATATACTGTATGAGGATGGTGTGGCCTGGGCATTATCCGTATTTCCTCACTCTAAGTCATCTAATCCGAATTAGTGTGTGTGTGTGTGTGTGTACGCTGTGGCGTCGATAATCGGTTTTACTAGTCATCTTTAATACATTGCGTTTGTGCACATTTTAGCACACACACACACACACACACACACACACACACAGCAACACAAGTCTCTCTTTCTCACTTTTTCTTTCTTATCTTCTTTCCTTCTTTTATTTTGTCAGAACTTTTTCTCCCCCTCCTCTTTAAACCATGTCGGCTTAGCGAGCCCTCATCCTCTTGGAGATTTCGCGGACGCTCCGCTGACACGTCTACACTGCCAGGCATGACCGGTTTCTCACAACACACAGTAGAAATCAATCTTTTCCTCCTCCTCCTCCTCCTCTTCCTCCTCCTCTTCACACACACAAAGAATTCCACGTTATAGGTTTCCTCGCCTGTTGCCGGGTTCAGCGTGAGTCTCTAATGTTTCTCAGCAGAAACCTGATGCTTCGTGACTCTCGGCGAGGCGAGGTTAGGATTACTTTGATTGCTGTGTTTGAGAAAGAGTATATCTAACACGATATTCCTGCAAGATTTTTTACGCAGCCTCGACAAATCGCTCTGATTTATTTATCTTTATCCAACCAGTAATTCTTTTCGTTTTTATTATTGTTTATTTTTGACTCGGATCACGCTTCCGTTCATTCGTTACAGCTCGAGCGATGACGTGGTGCCTAGCGTGAAAGCCTGAGCTAGCTCACTTCGCCATGCGTGTCTTAGCCTCCCCCCACTTTATCGGATTACACTCGACCTCGGAGTGTGTGCGTATCGGCTGTAGAGGAAAGACCCGTGACTCGGAGGATCCGGTGCCATCGATCGTATTATCAGCTCCTGGTTTAGTCACGTATGCGATGGGGTTAAACAACTGGACAAGTCGTCTTGGCTAATTAACATGTCTAATTAAATCATGCTAGTCATCATTATTAGCATTTCAGACCTGCTCGCGTGTTCCGGATGATAAATTCTAATAAGGTGGATTGTGCTGTTTTTTGCAGTGTCTATGAATTTGTTTATATACAGGATATACATTCTGTTGCTCAGCTCTAATGATTTCTGGAGGGGGCGTGGCTCAGCTGTAGCTCATTTACATAGACACTGAAACAGCAAATTTGGAGAAGGAATTTTGTTTTATAAAATGTGCATTACGGTATATGAAGGTTATTTCAGCTGGGGCGTGAAAACACACACATTCACACGTACGCACGCACACACACACACACACACACACACATGCACACACACACTCCAGGGAGCTCTGAGACCTGCGTTAACTTGTTTAATATAGATTTAAATATGGGTCCTTTAAACTGTAACCCGAGTATTTGTTCGATCATTTACAGCAGGCGCTCCAGGTTGAAATAGAATTATAATGAAATACCCCGCTATCGTTTCTATAGCAACAGCTGGTTTACAGAGAATGCCTTTGATGATGATGATGATAATGATTTCCAAAATAAACAGTTTTAACACATAGCGTGTTGTAGCGTGTGTTATGGAAGGAGTCTCCAGTTACAGTCAGGATTAAGGCTCCTATCTTTAGGACAGAGGAGTTTACTCTTCTTTATGGTTCCTCTAGAGAGACAATAAAGTGATGCTGGCGGAGGAACGAGTGTTTATAGCTGCGATAACGTGTGTGACAACAAGAACTATATCATTTAATGCAACATTAAACAGATAATAAATAAAAAACATTAAACTGTTTCTAATTTGCAGTTGAATAAAACTGTTAAGGAAAATAATCAAAAGTTCCAGTACGACTAACTCATCATCGTCCTCATCATCATCATCATCATCATCATCAGACCCTGCTGTTGATGATTTTACCATAACTGCACAGCACAGTGTTTTCTCACTCAGTAGTGAGCGGCTCATTAGGGATATAAATCTGGGTTTCTGTAATCACACTTTGTGACAACGTGCTACACAAATATCTCTAAGCAGTAAATATATATATATTTATTTATTTATTATTATATATTTCTTTTCATAAAGGTGGGTGTTTCGACGTGGACACACGACCCAGATGAAGATCTTGTTTAAAAAGAAATCTAGCTAGAGGAAAGGCTTGAGGATCAACATGGAGAACATTGAGGGCATTTGGTACATTCATACACACGCGCACACGCGCACACACACACACACACACACATGAATATATCATACACTCCTTTCTTTGCCATCTCTTCCTTTTTCTCAGCCTGTATACGCTCATCTCTGGTACAGCACTGGATCCTAAATTATCCGGCCGTGGAGAGAGAGGACCGAGATGAGACTGGGAGAAGGATGTCTGGGTGTCGCCGTAGAAGGAGCTCCTCCACACACACACACACACACACACAGAGCCCTGCTCAGCAGCGTCATCCTCGTCTACAGGGAATTAGCCGCTGCCCAGCGGTGTGTGAATGGGGACGGAGGGTCCGTGTTTGCTCGCTGGGGTGGGACAGGACGACGCACTGGAGCAGACGAGGCTCTCAGAGAGAGCGAGAACGTTTCCTCATGACACACACCATGGCTGCGTTATGATCCCTGTGTGAGGGACTCACATGCAGTAAAAGATGTGATCATTCTGCATGCATGCACACACACACACACACACACACACACGCACACACATGTGCAATGCAAATGCAAAGTCACGATCCGACGCTCCAGAAGCGCAGGGAAGAATAGTTTTGCATCTTTATTACCGCACGACGATACAGGAAGCGCAGAGTCACGCGCACAGAGATCCTCTTTATCCTGATCTGTTAGTTTCCCAAACCATCATCTGTGTCATCCATCATCATCATCATCATCATCATCATGTTCCTCAATGCAACATGCCATGCAGGAGCGAGAGGAATAAAAGCAGCTCGGGTACTGTACCTGGGATGCAGGGCTTGGAGAGACGGACGGATGCAGAAGGATGGATGCCACAGGCTAGACTGAGAGGCAGAGAAGAATAAGGATCATCTCTCCTCCTCCTCCTCTCCCGTCTCTCTCCTCTCCGTCTGTCTCTCCTCGCTCTGTTTTTCCCCTGCCTCCTTCACAGCATGTTTTTCCCCCTTTCTCTCTCTCTCTCTCTCTTTCTCTCTCTCTCCCCCTCTCTCTCTCTCTCTCTCCTGTCCCTCCCTCCATCCCTCGCTCCATCCCTCACTCCACCCTCCCCCTCTCCGCCATGTGCCCGGAATACTAAACGAGCTCCGTCTCTGTTTGTCGGCTGTAGTGCTACAGACATCACCGATGTTCATTTCGATTCACTTCATCAATACGATTCTCTCCACTGAGTCGACTCTTTGAACAAACCTGCCAAAGTGAATCTAACTATTTGACTCATTGCACATTCTATATATACTGTATTTGTCCATATGCTGATTTTATTTGTATTTTTTTTTTATGTTTTACATATAATAGGGGAAAAGTGTGTGCCGAAGAAGCTACTTCTGAAGTTTACGCATCATGGAAGTGACCGATCTCACTTCCCCAAACATTTCAAGTTGCTAACTTCAGCTGTTTTGGACCAATTATTTTATATGTGGCCCCCAAAATGGCAATTTTGTAGTGTTATACTGTCTCGCTTCAAATAATAATCATTCATTCCTTCACCTTCTATACATCTTCTTTATCCTGTATTTAGGGTCATGGGGACCTGGAGCCTATCCCAGGAGACTCAGGGCACGAGGCGGGGTACACCCTGGACAGCGTGCATAATAATCATTTAAAATGCAAATTATTCATCTTTCTTTATGAGTGTTGATACTAAAATTTATCTATAAAATGTGCAAAATTTAGGATTTCTTAAACAAAAACTCTGTAGTGTCTGTAACCTTGTCATATTCATGCTGCAATATGTTAACAATTTAGCATTTGAGAATAATTCAGTTTTTCAGGTTTATGTCTTTTCAAGTGAAATTTAAATTGACCAAGTTTCGTCTGAATCATTAAAAGATTAGAATTCAGTTATGTACCCTACGGACATAAAAGGGCATGAAATTTAATTTAGCAAATGTGTTTTTTTTAATCAGATAAACATATAAATGTGATTGTGATAATATATAAGCATTAATTATTATGAAAAATGATGTTATATTATCCTATCTGAAAATTCACTTTTTAGGTGAGACACTTTTTAGTTCCATTACTGTGTTTTGGCTGGTAACGGTTTCCATCAACATAATATTTCACATCCTGTTTAACACCAATAGTAAGAATATAGTGGAGGTTCTTTAACCTCTTTGTTTTTCAGAACTTTTCTACAGTGAAGCTTTTTAACATAGATAAATAATCCAACGTGGCACGATGGTGAAGGGGTTAGCAGTGTCTCCTTGCACTTCCAGGGTCTGGGTTCAATTCCCGCCTCGTGTGTGTGTATAGAGTTTGAATGTTCTACCAAAGCTTAGTGGGTAACTTCAGGGTACTCCGGTTTCCTCTAGGAGTCCAAAGAAATGCAGATTAAGCTACAGTAATTGGAGTTCCCAAAATTGTCCCATAGTGAGTATGTGTGTGTGTGTGTGTGTGCCCTGTTATGGAGTGGTACCCTGTCCAGGTTAAACCTTGCCTCGTGCCCTACGTCTCCTGGGATAGACTGGGATGGGCTCCGCCCCCGTGACCCTCTATACAGTGAGTGAGAGATAAATAATCCAAAGAGTTTTAAATTTAAATTAACTCTCTGAGGATTTTTACTTTTTGACATTCATTCATTCATTCATCTTCTATACCGCTTAATCCTGTGTTCAGGGTCGCGGGGGACCTGGAGCCTATCCCAGGAGACTTCGGGCACTAGGCGGGGTACACCCTGGACAGGGTGCCAATCCATCACAGGGCACACACACATACACACACTCACACACACAATCACACACTATGGTCAATTTAGGAACACCAATTAGCCTAACCTGCATATCTTTGGACTGTGGGAGGAAACCGGAGTACCCGGAGGAAACCCACCAAGCACGGGGAGAACATGCAAACTCCATGCACACAGAGACGGGAATCGAGCCTGGCCTGGGAATCGAACCCGGACCCTGGAGGTGCAAGGCGACAGTGCTAACCACTACACCACCGCACCGCCCACTTTTTGACATATTTTTTTTAAATATACTTAAGTTTAAAAGGTGTACAATATTTAAGAGAATCCTCAAGAAACCGAAGAACCCCAAAGGAACCTGTAAGGAAAAACACTACTTCCAGCGCTTTGTACAGAACAAAAGGCTGCTTGAGGGTTCTTTGGATAACATTTGGATTTATAATTTTTGTTTCCATAAATACAATGATGGTTAAATGTTTTTTAGCTTAAATGTTTTGAATTAAATTAAAAAAAATAATTAAATGACAGTTAAAAAAAAGATTCTTTGGATCCTCCCGGGTTCCTTGCTTTCTACAATGTCCTACTTTCCTGAATAAGACAAACTACACCTTTCTTAAAACATTCCCAGATGGAATCCTTTAGTCCTTAACAGTTCTTAGCTTATCTAAAGTTCTGCTTGAACACACTTTTGCGATTATGAAAAAAGGAATTTGTACAGAGTTCTTTGTTCTGTTAGGAGTTTTTACATTATGTTCATAAAAGAGTTTTGCGAACAGAAAAGCATTACTTTTCAGAAGGTCTTCAGAAGGTTCCTTGCAGGTTCTTTGAATAGTTCATGATTCCTAAATTCTTAAGCCTATGAATAAAAAGGATATAAAAGATTCTTAAAGTGTTCTTTAGGCTTTTATGAGCTCTTAGATTCCTGCTTAGGAGCTGTTCTGCTAAAAACTCAATAGTTTTTTGATCTGGTTGAAATTCTTGATGCATCTTTGGATGGATTCTGATTTACTTTTTAGCTTCTTCACATCAGGTTCCAACTTGAATTGACTGTTTGGATGTCATACATTCATGAATACTTTCTCCTTAAAACATTTTCAGAGAGAGAAAGAAAGAAAGAGCAAGAGAGAGAGAGAGAGAGAGAGAGAGAGAGAGAGAGAAGCTGCCTAAATAGTATTCAATATAAAACTGTTAAAGTTGAACTAAAAATACATGTATTTTAAAAAGCTTAATTAATGTCCCCTTTAACATGAGTTTGGCCTTCTTAAAGGTGTTCGACTTCGAACCTTTCTTGATCTAAAGTTTCTTTGGTTAGCTCTGAGGTCTTATTTCTTGAAGCAACTTATTTTTAAAGATTTTTCTTGAAGGAGAACACCGCCATTTGGAAAAAAAAAAAAAAAAAAACTTATTCCTCTAACTTTCATTGGATAGTTTTGGATTTCCATGTTCTACCTTAAACCTTTTCTGGTTAAGAGATCCACAACAGAGGTAACTAGATGGATGGATGGAGGATTCTTAGACTGCTAGATTTAACATATTAACTTTGCCATTAATTTAAAAATCAGGAATGTTTTAAAATGGTTTAACACAAATTAATTCAATTTCCTGAGACTTTCTCGATGTGACGCAGGGGACATCTGATTGGACATAATCTAATATATATATATATGGCGTTCCTAAAATTGCCCGTAGTGTGTGATTGTGTGTGTATGTGTGTGTGTGCCCTGCGATGGATTGGCACCCTGTCCAGGGTGTACCCCGCCTAGTGCCCGAAGTCTCCTGGGATAGGCTCCAGGTCCCCCGCGACCCTGAACACAGGATTAAGCGGTATAGAAAATGAATGAATGAATGAATGAATATACAGTGGTGTGAAAAACTATTTGCCCCCCTCCTGATTTCTTATTCTTTTGCATGTTTGTCACACAAAATGTTTCTGATCATCAAACACATTTAACTATTAGTCAAAGATAACACAAGTAAACACAAAATGCAGTTTTTAAATGAGGGGTTTTATTATTTAGGGAGAAAAAAATCCAAACCTACATGGCCCTGTGTGAAAAAGTAATTGCCCCCTGAACCTAATAACTGGTTGGGCCACCCTTAGCAGCAATAACTGCAATCAAGCGTTTGCGATAACTTGCAACGAGTCTTTTACAGCGCTCTGGAGGAATTTTGGCCCACTCATCTTTGCAGAATTGTTGTAATTCAGCTTTATTTGAGGATTTTCTAGTATGAACCGCCTTTTTAAGGTCATGCCACAACATCTCAATAGGATTCAGGTCAGGACTTTGACTAGGCCACTCCAAAGTCTTCATTTTGTTTTTCTTCAGCCATTCAGAGGTGGATTTGCTGGTGTGTTTTGGGTCATTGTCCTGCTGCAGCACCCAAGATCGCTTCAGCTTGAGTTGATGAACAGATGGCCGGACATTCTCCTTCAGGATTTTTTGGTAGACAGTAGAATTCATGGTTCCATCTATCACAGCAAGCCTTCCAGGTCCTGAAGCAGCAAAACAACCCCAGACCATCACACTACCACCACCATATTTTACTGTTGGTATGATGTTCTTTTTCTGAAATGCTGTGTTACTTTTACGCCAGTTGTAACGGGACACGCACCTTCCAAAAAGCTAAACTTTTGTCTCGTCGGTCCACAAGGTATTTTCCCAAAAGTCTTGGCAATCATTGAGATATTTTTTAGCAAAATTGAGACGAGCCTTAATGTTCTTTTTGCTTAAAAGTGGTTTGCGCCTTGGAAATCTGCCATGCAGGCCGTTTTTGCCCAGTCTCTTTCTTATGGTGGAGTCGTGAACACTGACCTTAATTGAGGCAAGTGAGGCCTGCAGTTCTTTAGATGTTGTCCTGGGGTCTTTTGTGGCCTCTCGGATGAGTCGTCTCTGCGCTCTTGGGGTAATTTCGGTCGGCCGGCCACTCCTGGGAAGGTTCACCACTGTTCCATGTTTTTGCCATTTGTGGATAATGGCTCTCACTGTGGTTCTCTGGAGTCCCAAAGCTTTAGAAATGGCTTTATAACCTTTACCAGACTGATAGATCTCAATTACTTTTGTTCTCATTTGTTCCTGAATTTCTTTGGATCTTGGCATGATGTCTAGCTTTTGAGGTGCTTTTGGTCTACTTCTCTGTGTCAGGTAGCTCCTATTTAAGTGATTTCTTGATTGAAACAGGTGTGGCAGTAATCAGGCCTGGGGGTGACTACAGAAATTGAACTCAGGTGTGATAAACCACAGTTAAGTTATTTTTTAACAAGGGGGGGCAATCACTTTTTCACACAGGGCCATGTAGATTTGGAGTTTTTTTTCCTCCCTTAATAACGTAAACCTTCATTTAAAAACTGCATTTTGTGTTCAATTATGTTATCTTTGACTAATAGTTAACGGTTTTTGATGAGCAGAAACATTTAAGTGTGACAAACATGCGAAAGAATAAGAAATCAGGAAGGGGGCAAATAGTTTTTCACACCACTGTATATATATACCAGGGGTACTGAATTAAAGTTTCAGTTGTCATAGTCTACTTTCCTTTTTTTCTGTTGGACTAAGCCATGCTGTGTCGTGCTTTCATTTCTGTTTCTTCCACACAATCTGTCCAAAAATATCTTGTTGATTGGCACTGTTGAGTGACACATATAGCCACACCCACCTCGAGGGAGAAAAAATGCTGTGCAGATTTCAGATTACTGGTGTATTTATTCTCATTTATAAGAATAGCATCAGGGTCCGGATATAACCGTCACTCGGTCCGGGTCCAGACCATGGCCCTTTAGTGATGCCTGATACATGCATTCACTTACATTAACTGATGAACATGAAATAATTGAATGTGTGCTTTAACAAGTTCATTTTGCAACACATGTTAAAAAAAAATCTAGAGGCCTGCTATATTTCTCTTTTATTTCTGCCTTTAAGCGTGTTTGTGTCTCTCGGCACTACAAATCCATCGCGCTCCCGCCTCAGCTCCGCCCCCTGGCCTCAGTTTGTAATTAGCCTGATTAGCGAGTGTGTATACAGTTCATCCTCTGCTTTTGTCTAGTGAAATACGGCATGTGTTTATGATCCAGCTTTGACCTTTGGACCTCGCATACAGCAGCGCACCGGTGGAACACAAAGCATACGAGGGAACCGTCTAACCTTCCGAGTTTCAGTGCCGTCGAGTCCGTCATGCAGAGCTGCTTAAATTAGAGTCGAGGAAATTACTATAATCCATTTGTGAGGGAGCCGGAGTGTGATGCTGATGCTGATGCTGCTGATGCTGTCACCAAACCCTGACTCTCAACACACTACCAGGCTCTACTGTAACTCTCTACCTTTCATTCTTTTTATTTACAGTATTTACTTGGTGAGGACAGACAGACGGGTTCTAGTTAATTACCAAAACACTGCAAGTTCAATAGAGCTTTTTTTTTTTTAATATATAATTGAAAGGCTTCTTGCTTAATTATTTATTTAGTTGTTTAACTCACTGCCTGAGTAATTACCTGAATTAATTAATCAGATCTCAATTTTACAGCAATATAATGTCAAAGGAAAAGGCCGCAGCACTTTATGAAGTCATTAACTTAGATTAAAAAAATATGCAATTAATCAGTATCAGTACTGTTCATAGATTTTAATCATGTGGATAATAATGTTTATGTAAATATATCTTTGCAAGCATAAAAAGTGGACGTGTATTCATGCAAATTGGGTCCAGTATAATTAAATTTGCATACATTCGCATATGTAATGACTAAAAACATTGTATAGTGTTCCATATGTTTAAAGTGTTTGCTTCTCTGTGGTCGAGAAAGATATATATATATATTTTTTACAAAAACAAACAAGCAAAAATGTTTGGTCAAGAAAATATTATTATTATTATTATTATTATTATTATTACAGTTTTTTCTTCTTTTAAAGCTGCTTGATGACTTTATTGCTTTGCCCTGTGAAATAAAAATTATTTAACTACATATTTAAAAATATTTTGCACATTTTTAGAAAAAAGAAAAATTACTATTCAGATCTAAAACTTTTAAAGATTAATCTGAAGTATTTTTCTAGCTATGAACAGGAATAAATTGCAGAATGAATAAAGGTTGATTCATAAACTGACAATTTTTAAGTCAATTTCCTCCTTTCTACTTAAAAGTAATAAGGCAATTATTATCCGCAGAAAGAGCAGTTTCTAATCCACTCAAAGTGTCAACTTGACGTGATGTGAAGCTTTGAGCGGATGCTCTTTTTGGACATTTTTAGCACTCTCATTAAACACAGCCAACTTGAAGAGCTTCAAGAGGAATTGGAAGCTCTGAAACTGGGCGCTAATAATATTAGCCATCAGAGCGGAGTCTTGGTTCCATAAGTAGGACCAGCGCTGAGAGCTGAGACGCAGCACACGCTTTAGATAAGAACTCATTCATTTAGATGAGAACGGAAAAGTGGGAAGGAGGAATCCTGGAGCAGTAGGGGGTCAAGAAATTCTTAAAATGTGTCCATCAAATTCTCTCTAATGGTTTCCATTATGGATCCTCTGGTTGCTATGAACTCCACACAGAACCCAATGGAACCGTCTCCATGCGTAGAAGATTGTCATCAGTATCTAATGAAATTGTAACATACTAGACTCTTAAGGTTCCGCAGGAGTTCTCTGGAGAGTTAAAGGTTTTTAGATTCATAAAAAAAGTTAATAATTAAAAATAATTAAAAAGTAAAAACTAAATAAAACTTTAAAATTGATTCTTCAAGGGTTCCTTTGATAGTTTCTTGGATAAAGATTTAATAATTTATTTTTTATTATTATTTTATGCCTTACACTATTTCAACTGATTTCTAAGGTTCAAAGTTCTAAACATTTTGCAGAAATTATAACTTTTCTGATTGAAATCTATTTTAAAATTGAAAATGTTAATGAAACAAGAGCCCTCCAATCATACAAACATATTCCTCTAAGGTTCTGCTTGAAGAATTATCTTTATGAACAGGTGTAAACTCTTCAGATGGGGTCTATATATAAATAAGCATTCCTAACTTTATTAATAATGCAGTAATCCCTTAAAACTCAAGCCGGCAACACAGCATTGATCAACGATAATAAAAATATATATGTTTATGTGATTTATGTGCTTATACTGTATGAAAGCCTTTGTTTGTGTTTGTTAACGGGGAGACTTAAGATTTTGTATTTTCGTTTTTGGATATTTTCATTTGGACTAAAGTTATCATTACTTTTATTAAGGGGAAATTATACTACAGGAATATGGGATTTGACTTTGCAAAAATGTAGAACTTTCAAAATTTGCATATTATTATCATTATTATTATTATTATTATTATTATTATTATTATTATTATTATTTGTCCATAAAAACAACCAAAAATAAGCAGAACAACATATGATCTGTACTATTTCTTTACCAATGTGACCTCTTTTTTTTCCGCTCAGTCATGTTGGTTAAAATAACCTAAAATTCAGTTCATCATATTGCCTCCGTTGTACTGAAAAAAGGATATGTCACTCTATACTGCACAATCCTGAGTCCTACTTATGTTTATGTAAAAAACGGTAAAAAAATGGCTACCATGCTTTGAGCTTTAAAGGGGTACAAGGAGGTATTTTAAAGAATTTAGCATTTACGTAAGTTGCTCTGGATAAGAGTGTCTGCCGGTGTTGTAATGGATTTTAAATGAAACCAAACATTTTTAAAAGGTTTGCTCCAAGATTCTACTTAAAATGTTTTTCTGAAGAAAAGCTTTCCAGCCGTGGTCCGTCCCACCTTTATACATTTATGTATGAAATTATTCCGTATAATGTTTTTCTGCCTTTTATTATTTCTGTGCGATAAACTTTTAGTGCACATCATCACTGCTGGTTAAAAAAAATACTGTCAGTTTAATAAATAGTATGGTTTCCATTCAATTCTCAAAATGTTCCATTAGGTGTTTTCTGCATACTCTTACACTCCACCAGAACCACATAGAACATTCTTTCTTTCTTAGATGAAGACATACATTAGGATGTAATGAAATAAAGAACCATTAGAAACAACAGATTTTCCATTAAACATCCATCACAGAATATCTAATATTCATTAAAATAGTTCATTTGACTGGAGCCGCATTTCAGCCATGTTTGGTGTACATGCTCACAGTGTGCTTACTCACCTTGGGCTTAATGTACAAGTACAAAGCAGACAACATTGCTAACATGGGGAAAGTTTCAGGATTCACAATCAGGTTCAGCACCTCATTGATTTTCTAGTCAAGGTACTTCACACAACATTTCCCCTTAAGTAGAGTTTTTTTTTTTAATCGTTTCTGGAGTAGATGTTTTCCACCGCACCTCAAGGTGTTCTCTACAAACAGGAAGTATCTTCTGCTTGGCTTTCATTAGAGAATTTTGCACAAATTTGGACCTCAGATTCTATACTTACATACTATACATTCATTTTGATGTTTATATTTCATAAAATGTCATTTTAGTTTCACCAGCTGCTTATAAATCCCATCATACATCAAGTTTAACCATGAAAATTCAATTGATATATCACGTGCTATGGATGACACACGACAGCAAACACGATTTCATGATATCATGATCTTACAGGACAGAATCAGGAACTTGACGACCGGAGCTCCGGGACAAAGCAGACGGTGTACCTGACTCTGGACTGCAAATGTCACCAAAAATGCTAACGTATTAAACTGAGCAGCTGATAAAGGTTACGTCCCAGTGCACACCGTCATCAGCGCAGTCATTCATCAGTCCTGTTATAAAGTGTGCTCATGTTTTTTTTTGTCTATGTAGGATATACAGTATCATGACAAAAAGTTTCACTGATCCTTCAATCAAATTACCAAGCTTAAGAATTTACATACTGTAGAAGTACAAGTGCAATGATGAGTTAACATTGAAAGAGCATCTTCTTTCCAAGAGCAGCTTCCAGCAGCTCAGCTCAGCGAATGCAGCGAGTCAGCTACCGTAGACACACACTTTCTTTTTATATAATGTGCCATTACTTTTTATCCTCATTGTACAACTAGCCTTATTTGTGCACCTGATTTCTTTTGGAATTCTTTTTTTTTCTTCTTCTTCTTCATAAAAATGGTATAAGCAATTTTGAAACTCAAAGAAAAAATACACTTGAAACACTTGAAGACTTTGGAAAATAATCAACTTAGATGGAGGTAACAGGCAATGTGTTTACATGATGTGTTAGTCTGAAACTGAAAACAGGAAATAAATGCAAACATTTTAGTCTGAGTGAAATCGTACTAAATCGAACTTGCATAAGCAGATAAGGCGGGTGTGAGTCGAGGGTCTCATATACGCATACTTCAGTTGGACATAGAAATTAGCCTAGAGCTCTGCACATGATCAACAGTTCTCACCCTGGGCTTTAAACCGGAAGTTGAACAAATTTCCTAACAGCAGAGGCAGTGGTGTCTGCCTGCATCTAAGTTTTACTACTCGACATGCTACGAGTTTTGATCTGTGGAGTAATAGGTCAACTGGGAATACAATGTGAATAAGCTGAAGAACTGTATATCGCCCCCTATTGTAGTGGAGTACAATACTACCGAGCTATAACGGTAGCTGAGATTAACTGTGCGTGTACACGTACAGCATCAGCATAACACCACATGGCCCACCACTCCGTATTGTAGATAATTTATTGTGCTAGCAACAAACATTTGATCTTCTCCTACTGTAAATCTTAACTAAAAGCTTAAAATCTCTCTTTAAATGGTTTAAATGGTTAATTCCTGGGATTAGAACTCACAACTGTCTGATAGGTAAAGTGAGCTCCATCTGCTCCTACTTTCATTTCTTAAGAACCACACGCTATTTTTTATTTATTTTTATTTTAATTCACTTCTCTTCTCTTCTTCTTCTTTTCATGATGCTCTCTTTCTCTCTCTCACTTTCTCTGTCTCTCTCTCCCTGTCTCTACCTTTCTTTCTGTAAAAGAGTTGTTTTCTGCTTTCAGAATTGTTCCACTTGAAGCAGTCAGTCTCTGAGGAAGCATCTTGCGATTCCTCGGTTCAGCAAAACTACAGCAGGCTGAGACAGACAGCGAGAGAGAGAGAGAGAGAGAGAGAGAGAGAGAGAGAGAGAGAAGAAGAGAAAATCAGGCAAAGCAAAGAGAGAGCATCAGAGATCTTGTGAACAATGGTTAGAATAAAGGTTTCATCATGTGCAAATTTGTTGCATCATTTGTCTTTACCTTGAATCCATAATTTCCCAAGAAAGCACCTCACAAGCTGAAACAACAACAATAATGTGAGCCCTACAGTGTCAGCACCAAAGGTTATTTCCTGTAAAAAAAAGAAAAAAAAAAAAAAGAAAAAAAAAAGAATAAATTTCTAGTTAGAAAAGTTTATCTTTGGCCTTGAAGTTCATATTTAAGTAAAAAGTAAAAAGTTTAGGTTCATCTTTCATTTAAAATGCCCCCCCCCCCCTTTAATTTATTATTATATATGTTCATCATTAAGCTGGAAAAGAAACTATAATAAAGAGTAATGTTTAAAATAAACATTAACTTTAAACTACAATTTTTATTTCCATAGAAATGCTAATCTTTAACTCAAAAGTTAGTGTAAAAGTTCATCTTTGTTCAACCTCTACCTAAAAGCTTTATTTTAGGTCTTAATTGCATCATTAAATTTGTTTATCTCAAATTTCATAATTAATCTTAAAGTTTATCTTTAATTCAAACATTCATTTTCAAACTTAAAATTCATCCTTAACTTAAAAAATATATACTTTTCTTTAACCCTTAATTTTGATCATTATTTAACAGAAAAATCACTTTATCCCTAACAGTTTGTTTTATTCCAGTTCATCTTTAAACTGAAAGTTCACTTTTAACACATAAGATTATCTTTAATGTAAACATTTACTTTTAGACATTAGTTTTACACTTTTTACTGTAAATTATTCTCTTCCGCTTGTAGAGAATACTTTGTTTACTCTTTAAGCTAAGTTTTTATGTAAAGTTACTGAAATGTTTATATTTATCCTTGTAGTTCATCTTTAACCTAAAACATTTAAATTTCATTGTTAACTATGCTTTTTTGTTTTGCTTTGTTTTTTTTAATTCATTACACACAAAAAGAATAGTTTTACTATAAACATTTTAAGAGACTTAATTAATGTAAAAAGTAAGGATTTCTTAAAAGTTTATCTAAACATGAAGTCCATCTGAAAATATATCTTTACCTTAAAACTTTATTTGAAGCCAGAAAGGCTATTTGTTAAAGTCAGATCTGATAATATTGTCATAACCACAATTTTATTATTGTTGTGTTAGTTTTTAGCTTACATACAGTAACTCACAAATTAGTTATGGTGATGTGAAGAGAACTGGATACTATTGTAGTGTGACTCTTAAAATCTACTTTTTAAAACAACCATAATAAAATAAGGGGAAGAAAATAGAAAACAGCTCTGGATGCTGTATAGAAGTCATTATATAATGGCATATATGATAAAAGTATAATTATATTTCACAATAATTCAAAGGATTCGTTCAGGCTCAAGGTCACGCTGTTCGTGAGTAAAAGAATAAAGTCCCAAAAGTGCTATTTATTAAATCATCCTGCTGATGCTTAGACATGTTTCAGAAGACTTTGATCAGTCTGAAACATTTGTGCAATATAGAAGGAAAAAGGCCTTGGCATCATTTGCTGTAGATTTTTCTCCAATCTTCTGACTTCACTTACTGTACTTTAAACAGTATCAGTAATTTAGTTAATCAGCAGTGCAGCTGTATAGAGATTATAATGCTGCAGAAGATTTTGGAAAGATCTAGAAGTGTCCTTCAGTGCCAAGTTCTGTTTGATCACGAACATTTTTAATACCAGTAAGCCCTTTAAAATATAGCCTTCAGATATATTTATTTATTACAGTTCTAGCATAACTACAAACAAAGAACTTAATTTAAGCCTGAGTGTGTACCTTTCAAGTGTGCCTTTTAATTACTGTGAGTGTTTTATTTGTATTTGAGATCCAAGTGTTGATGCAAGTTGTAAATTTATTGTGTTGTGACTGGAGACATGGGGAAGTATTATAGACAGGCAGATGGAATTTGTTTCCTGACATCTTCTTGAGGTTTCTCAGGTCCATGACAAACTACTTTTTCCACTAATTATCATTAAGAGATGGAAGGACTGTTTATAGCTGTTATAATATACCCTGAGCTTGTTTCTCAGTCATTAACCTAAACCTAAACATTAACTTTTAGCTGTCACCCCATTTTCCCATTTTGCTCAGAATGGCATTCCCAGTGGCATTTTAAATGGACATTGTTCCCACATACTTTGGTCCTCATGTACAAGCCTCATCTGATTTGAAAGCTAAGACTTCAATGAGACAGAAAATTAGTGGGATTTGCTGTCATAGAGTAACAGAGACTAGAATGAAATTTATTTATGCCTGCTTTAAATGCCTCTGAACAGAGCAATGCCCATTGCTTCAGGTCAGCAGAGTAACCTATAAACTGTGTCATACTTGTACTAATAAATAAAATTGGTAATTTTTCATGAAACCACTGTGGTATAACTGAAATAAAACTTTTGAGTCCGTAGCATGACAGTATTGGACACTTTCTAGTGCAGCCATAGATTTCAGCCTCTTGCACTGAATGAAAATGGATGTGGCTTAGTAGGAGTTCCCTTTCAAAGGCTACACTCGATGCTGAGTGAAAACGCTATGGGAACGTCTTTTCGTGTTGCCGGTTGAGAAGCATGTGTGTATCAAACACGCCAAATTTTGGCTTATATAACCTCGGTCAGGTCACGTCATCTGATGAGACGCACCTGCAGGTTTTAAATATGAGTAAACCGGAAACATTCCTCAAATCTTTTGTCTTTGCTGACAAGCCTAGTTGTGTTAAGCGTGTCTGTGTTTAAATCAGCAAAATAAGAAAGTGTTTAACTCACCAATATACTGTAGCAGAGTTTTAAACGATGTCCCTATGTGTGTGATAATCCATATCGGAGGGCGATCTCTACACTCACTGCTTCGATTACTTCGATTAAAGTGCTCGTGCTTGAGAAGCTCAGAGCTGCGGCACATTCCTGGGGCTTAAAACGCGTGTATCCGGCAGAGCTGCGGGAGACGGATTTCCCTCCTTTCTCTCATGCCCTCGCCGGATCGAGAAATTCCTCCGTCCGCTCTCAAGCGCGCCCTGGCGCTTCTTGTGATTGGGCAAGGATAGACATCCTCTCTCGCTTCCACGGAGATGGAAATAGCTTCCAAGCACTTGACATTTCGACTGCAGGTTCTATCGGGTGGCCGGGGGGCGGAGCCTCAACCAAGCTCTCTCCCTTTTCTTAGCAATCTCCATATGAGTTAACCCTTTCATTGAGTAAGTTGTATTCATCCCGTGTTTTCCTGCCATCGACTTATTTATTTGTTTAAATATAGTTGATGTGGAAGCTGTTTAGACTTTCATCTTCTCTGGAGGGAAAAGCATTTCAGGCAGCAGGTCAGGTTGGTGCTCCATTGCACACCATGGCAGTTTTGCAGGCCTACCAGGCTGACCTGCTGAGAGACTTGAGCACTGGCGGGGCTCTTCAAGATAAGGCGTTCTGGAATTACGCTGGGCCACAGACTTGTCTCTTCGTGCAACAAAGCAGACGGCCTGTGCTATCGCCCGTTTTATGGCTCGATGGTTTCTGTGGAGAGGCACTTGTGGCTGAATCTCAGGGGCATCAAGGATAAGGATTGTGCATTCCTCCCTGATGCTCCTACAGTATCTCGCCTTCCGGCCTGTTTGGCGATGTCGTTAACTCGGTCGCCACTAGGTTCATGAGGCGAAGTTATATGAACAAGGGAAATTCCTTCCCCGCCGTGCTCAAGAGTCGGGACTGTCGGTCACTCAGTCTGACTCTTGCGAGGCGTGAAACACACAAGGAGAGTGTTTTTCAGCCAGGCACCCCCTTGTAAAGATTGGGGTCAGACTGTCATATTATCTTCTTCACAAAGAAGCCCTGAGGTTCATTTGCCCAGGACCATTGGGGTGGCCCCCAATGGGGAGAGGCACGTAGAATTCCTTTTGAGAATGAAGTGCTCTCCCTGGCACCCCCAGGAGGTTGGTGTTCTTGCTCCGCCACCACTGGTGTTTCAGGCAACACCAGTCTCCAATAAAGTGTTAGTTCTTCTGTTTTTTCCTGCCATGTTTCAGGATGTCGACCATCTAACATCCCCCCCTGTTTAACCAAGCCGCCGAGACTTCTGCCCCTTTCAGAGAAACTGGCAGCATGGAAGCTACTGCCAAGTATATCTCCTTGGGTACTAAGCACTGTAGAGAGAAGCTACAGGATTCAGTTCTCACATCACCCTCTGTGTTTCGACGGTGTGGTCTCCACTTCCGTGAAACCGGAAAGTGTGCATCTGCTGACATGGAACATGTTCCCCTACCAGACAGAGAGTCAGGCTACTACAGTCGGTATTTCTTGGTTCCCAAGAGGAATGGGGGGCTGTGTCCAATTTTTAGATTTTCATGGACTGAACCGCTATCTAAAAATAAATAAATACAGCTTCAAAATGTTGACTGTCAAAGTGATTGCTCTCAAATCCTACAGTACCAAGCAATTTATTTGTGACAATCGATCTGAAGGACGCATACTTTCATATAGAAATATTGCCACAACACAGGAGGTTCCTGAGGTTCTCTTTCAGGGGCGAAGCTTACCAGTTTCGGGTCCTTCCAATTGGTCTAGCTCTCTCACCCGCACATACACAAAATGCATGGATGCAGTTCTGGCTCTTACAACTCCAGGGCATTTTGAATTATATAGATGACTGGCTGGCCCAGTCTCAATAGCTAGCGCTTCGACATCAGAATGTCGTCCTAGCTCATCTTTGTTTGTCAGGATTGAGACCCAACGCCACGAAAAGCGTGCTCTTTCTTGTTCAGAGGACAACATATTTGGGTGTGAGATGGGATTCGATCATAAGGCGGGCACAGCTGTCTCCCGCTCATGTCGAATCCATTCTCAACAACCTCAAGGAAATCAAGCTAGACCAGAAAGTGACTATTAAAAACATCACTTTCAGAGATCTTAACTCTTATGGCAGCTGTATCCACGGTGACACCTTTGGGCCTTCTGCACATGAGAGCAGTTCAGTTGCGGCTAAGAACCAGGGGATTTCACTCTAGGGCCAATCCCCAATAAGCGTTATGCGCCAGGGGCTTCATACTCTTTCTATGTGGTTCAGATCCCGGTTTCCGACTCTGGGTCCCACTTGTCTGTCTTGTCATCGCAAGATGCTAATGACAGACGCTTCCCTCACGGGCTGACGTGTGGTCTTAGATGGCCGTCCAGCCCAAAGGAGCTGGAGA
Source organism: Channallabes apus (assembly GCA_030522415.1). Classification (NCBI taxonomy): domain Eukaryota; kingdom Metazoa; phylum Chordata; class Actinopteri; order Siluriformes; family Clariidae; genus Channallabes; species Channallabes apus. Next base: position 33,679,617 of record CM060121.1, read on the forward strand.
GGTCATCTTCTCGCGCGGCACATCAATTGCCTCGAAATGATGGCTCTATTTCTGGCCCTAAAGCACTTCCTCCAGCAGGTGAGAGGCTACCATATCCTAGTGCGGGTGGATCCTACACGTTTGGCCCCTGGCTCCAAATAATTCAAGCTGGTCTTCCAACCAGCACTATTGAGACTATTCTAAGTGCTAGGGTTCCCTCCACTAGAAGAGCTTATGCCCTCAAATGGAATGTATTTGAAAATTGGTGCATGATGAAGCAGGTAGATCCAGTCCACTGCCGAATTGTTTCAGTGTTGGAGTTTCTGCAGGAAAAGTTGTCCTCGGGCTTGTGCCCTAGTACTGTCAGGATGTACGTAGCTGATATTTCAGCCTGGCATGTTCTGATTGATGGGGTTACTGTGGGAAAACACCCTTTAGTTGCCCGTTTCATTCGTGGAGCTAAACGGTTGAGGCCACCCACTAGAGCCACGGTCCCTTCGTTGGATTTATCTATTGTGCTCAAAGGTCTAATTGACACCCCTTCTGAACCACTAGAGTCAGCGCCAGTTAGGTTTCTGCCCCTTAAGATGTTTTTTCTGATGGCCATTACCTCACTAAGAGGATTGGAGATCAGATCTGCACGCCTTGTCAGTCTCCCTATCCTGCCTAGAATTTGCCCCTGGGCTAGTCAAAGCCATTTTGCATCCTCACTCGAACTATCTTCCGAAATTTCCATTCTCAACCATGCACCGTGTTGTTCTTGAAGCCTTCTGTCCTCCGCCTTTTACAGCTTCGGAGCAGGAGAGACTTCACTTACTGTGTCCAGTACGTACTCTTCAGATTTACATCCACCGCACCAGCCAGTGGCGTAAGTCAGAGCAGCTTTTTATGTATATGCAATGGGGGCCGCAACCGGGGGGGCGGCATTGGTATTCTCGTTCCCATAGCGTTTTCACGCAGCATCGAGTGTAGCCTTTGAAAGGGAACATCTCGGGTTACTTTGCTGTAACCCTGTTCCTTGAAAAGGCAGGAATGAGATGCTGTGCTCCAATGCCGCACTGCCTACGTGACCGGACGTCCCTTCAGACAAAATCGATCTGAGGAATGTTTCCTTTTTACTCCTATTTATAATCTGCAGGTGCGTCTCATCAGATGACGTCACGTGACCGAGGTTATAAAAGCCAAAATTTGGTGTGTTTGATACACACATGCTTCACAACCGGCAACACAAAAAGATGTTCCCATAGTGTTTTCACACAGCATCTCGTTCCCGCCTTTTCAGCGAACAGGGTTACAACAAAGTAACGCTTCTTTTGTTTAATGTTAAAACAATAAGTTAAATTTAGAATTTTATTATGTTTTAAATGTGATACAATCCTGGTTATGAATGTATATAAATATATATTGAAACGGGTTCGACCATATGTGCACGGGTGGCACCATGAAGCACGGACACCAGGCAAAATGTGAAAAAGGGTAATTTTATTTAGATAAAAAGGGGGAAAGAAAGGTTTAAAGGAGGGAGGATGGAATCAAATGGAAGGAAAGAAGTGAAAGGTGCACGTGCAGTTCCAGGGGCAGTGCCCAGCTGGCATGCGGGCACGCAGCTGGTGAAAGGTGGTGGTGGGTGGAGTGGCAGAATGGCTAATGACTAAATAGAGTGCACCTGTGTGTAATCTAATGTCAGTACAAATACAGCTGCTCTGTGATGGCCTCAGAGGTTGTCTAAAAGAATATTGAGAGCAACAACACCATAAAGTCCAAAGAACACACCAGACAGGTCAGGGATAAAGTTATTGAGAAATTTAAAGCAGGCTTATTCAAGGTTTCCAAAGCCTTGAACATCCCATGGAGCACTGTTGAAGCGATCATTCAGAAATGGAAGGAGTATGGCACAACTGTAAACCTACCAAGACAAGGCCGTCCACCTAAACTCAAAGGCCAAACAAGGAGAGTGCTGATCAGAAATGCAGCCAAGAGGCCCATGTGACTCTGGACGACCTGCAGAGATCCACAGCTCAGGTGGGGCCCTAAAGCACAACTATTAGTCATGCACTGCACAAAGTTGGCCTTCATGGAAGAGTGGCAAGAAGAAAGCCATTGTTAACAGAAAACCATAAGAAGTGCCGTTTGCAGTTTGCCACAAGCCATGTGGGGGCAAATGATGAGACCAAAATTGAACTTTTTGGCCAAAATGCAAAATGCTATGTGTGGCGGAAAACGAACACTTTACATCACTCTGAACACACCATCCCCACCATCCTGTCAAATATGGTGGTGGCAGCATCATGCTCTGGGGGTGCTTCTCTTCTTCAGGGACAGGGAAGCTGGTCAGAGTTGATGGGAAGATGGATGGAGCCAAATACAGGACAATCTTGGAAGAAAACCTCTTGGAGTCTGCAAAAGACTTGAGACTGGGCAGAGGTTCACCTTCCAGCAGGACAACGACCCTAAACATGAAGCCAGGGCAAAAAAAAAAACAACATATCCATGTGTTAGCATGGCCCAGTCAAAGTCCAGATCTAAATCCGAGAATCTGTGGAAAGATCTGAAAACTGTTGTTCACAAACACTGTCCATCTAATCTGACTGAGCTGGAGCTGTTTTGCAAAGAAGAATGGGCAAGGATTTCAGTCTCTAGATGTGCAAAGCTGGTAGAGACATACCCTAAAACACTGGCAGCTGTAATTGCAGCAAAATATGGTTCTACAAAGTATTGACTCAGGAGGCTGAATAATTACGCACACCCCACTTTCCAGTTATTTATTTGTAAAAAATGTTTGGAACCCTGTATGATTTTCATTCCACTTCTCACGTGTTCACAACTTTGTATTGGTCTTTCATGTGGAATTCCAATAATATTGATTCATGTTTGTGGCTGTAATGTGACAAAATGTGGAAAAGTTCAAGGGGGCCGAATACTTTTGCAAGCCACTGTACAGTATATTAACTTACTAAAAAGATGGATTGAACCGTTGCTACGCATCTCAGCTCTTGCTTCTATCTCTCCTGAACCGCAGAAACGTAAGTTTATTCAATGTGGGGAAGATCTCACTCTGGTCTAGCACCAACAGCTAAATGAGGTAGTGGATAAATTCAGCAATGTGTTCTCCACTGAACCAGGGCTCACCCACTTAGCTCGGCACAACATTAAAACATTACCTGGCATTATTGTTCGCCATACGCCATAACAATTCCCAGAAGCCCGCTGCCGTGCCATAGATGCCAAGGTAAATACCATGCTACAAAATGCCATTATAGAAGAGTCCACTAGCCGCTGGTCCAGTCTCATTGTTATGGTACTGAAACCCGATGGTATGATCCGTCACTCTAATGACACTAATGGCTGAACCAGGCTTCTGAGTTCAATGTCTAGCAGGTTGCCCTCATGAACAAGGCAAAAGAGACTACTGCTTTCAGCACAAGCCTAGAACACTGAGCCATTATGATTACATGACACCTAGGACAATTGGGTTATATGGAACACCTACAGCATTCGAGTGGCTGATGGATATCATACTGCGCCGCCAGAGCACATACGTGGCTGCCTACCTAGATGATGTAGTAATTCACTCATGTAGCTGGGAAGACCACTTTTTCCTCCTTACTCAAAAAAAAATTTATATGTGGGGCTGACTGAGACACAGTACCTGGGATACCGCATCAGATGTGGGCTACTTAATCCAAGAGAAGAAAGTCGAATGCTCATGCCCATGACCGAAAAGAAACAGGTACATCCCTTCTTGGGGGTAGCGAGTTACTATAGATGCTTTGTGCCTAACTTCTCTTCTGTGGCAGCACCCCTCTCAAACTTTCTCAGAAAAGGGCAGCCGGAGAACGTATGCTGGACAGAAAAGATGGAAGCAGCATTCCACCAGCTAAAAACCCACCTCACCAGCTCCCCCATCCTCCAAAACCCCAACCTCGACCGTCTTTCATTGTCCACACTGACCCCGTCAGTGAGTGGAGCGGAGGAGCTGTCCTCTCACAGGAGTTTGAGTGAGAAGAACACGATGCCCTGTACATGAGTAGGAAATTAACACCTGCAGGACAAAAGAATGTGGTGGATGAGAGGCCCTTACCAATAGAGGAGCTGAAATATTGCTTAACACGATGACTCTTCAACCTAGTTACTGACCATGCTCCTGACTACAGGGATGCAGCCCGGCATTGACCCAGTGGAGCTCCAGACAAACAGTTCTGGTGGAGAGTTGACCTGCACATTTCTGCAGTGAGTTGGGCAGCTGTGGTTTTATGCTTTTTTGGATACAATCCAGGTTAACACCCGGACATCCCTTTCAGACAGCTTCCTCTTACGTCCACAGTTATTCCTGTTGGATGTGGTTCATCCTTCTTGGTGGTATGATGACATTACCCTTGATACCGTGGCTCTTGATACATCACAAAGACTTGCTGTCTTGGTCACAGATGCGCCAGCGAGACGCACACCAGCAATTGATATATGTCATCCATAATGTTGTGTGCATTGCAATATTTTAAGCAAAACTGTGCTATTATTCTGCTAATGAAACCTTCCCACTCTGCTCTTACTGGTGAAATGTGCAATCAATGAACATTGGCCACCAGGCTGGTCAAATTTAGTCATGAAACCTCTAACACTAAATTGGCCTACCCGTTATTGCCCTACTCGTTTATGTGTGTCTATATATACAAACTGTACACGCACATAAACACACATATATTTTGACTTGTGTCAATGAGAGAGGTCATCGTCATGGGAGTGTGCTCCCTGTGGTCCATCCTGCCACTTTTCCCACCTCCGCCTTTTGCCAGATGTGTGCCCGCATGCCAACTGGACACTGCCAACAGACCTGCACGTGCACATCTTCACTCTTTTCCTTCTCTTTTTTCCTTCCTCCCTTCTTTAACCCTTTCCCAACCTATTTTACTTAAATAAATGTACCCTTTTTCCCATTAGACCTTGCCTCGTGTCAGTGTCTGTGGTGCCACCTGTGAACATTTATCTTTATATAGTATATATAAGCAGCCAATCAGAGCAAACATGGGGGCTGAAATGTCTGTGATTGCATATAAGTGGAAATGAAGCGGGGCTTAATAGACCACTTAGATGATTAACATAAGAAATGTCACACACATCATCTCATTTCATACTCCATGTTAACTACATGACATACCTTTCCCTTTAATACCTGTTTTATTTTGGACATTAAATATAATTTATACATTTTATACTTTTTATATATTACTATTTTCTATTTTATTTTATTGTAACTGTATATTTGCATATTTCTTTCCTTCTATTTTTTCTTCTATTCCTTCCATCTATTTTTAAGGTCACAGACATTCATATAAGCATTTTTCTGCATATCATATTGTGTGTGATTGTGTATGTGACAAATAAAATTTGAATATGAATTTAAAAAATAAACTGCAATCAGCGAGACTTCCAAATTTTTCCATTTACCTCATTTGTGTAAATATTTATGACAGCTATGTTAAGGTTATTTTCTTTGATGAGTGAAAAGTGACAGATGTAGCCAAAGATTTTTTTTGTGTTTTTTTTTTTTTTGTCTTTTTTTGTAGAAGATGAGTGAGCGGAGAGTGAGAAAAAGAGCAAGCAAGCAGCCAGGAGCGATAGATGATTGACATATAAACGAGTGCAAACTGCTCCCTCTGTTAACTGTCACCCTGGCACAGGACGCCGAGGGAAAGAGAAAACACAGGAGGACAGGACATGGAGACAACATCATGGAATGAGGGAGAAAAAGAGAGAGACAGATAGAGAGAGAGAGGATGAGGTAAACAGACTACCACTGAACAGGGTAATAAAGGACAAAAAAGACAGAAACAGGACAGTGAAGGGATAGAGGGATTAAAAACAGAGAGAGAGAGAGAGAAAGAGAGAGAGATAAATGAATGGGGAATTAAAGAGGAGAGAGGCTAAAAGATCCAGAGCGATGTAGATAGAAAGGTTGAGATGAGGATAGAGAAATGAAACATGGGAAGTAGGTGAATGGAGAGACAGAGGGAGAGAGTGAGAAGTAAGGGATGGCAAGGAAGCAGCAGAGAGGTAAGGTCATTTAGAGAAAGGACAAAGACAATAAAGGGTAAAGAAGAAGAGAGGTAAATATATGCAAAAAAGTGGAGCAAAGAAGAGGAAAGAAGAACAAAGAGAGAAAGACGAAATGAGAGATACAAGGATACGAAAACAGAAAGAAAAAGATTGAAAGGAAGAAAGGAATTAAGCAAGGGACAAGCATACCTGCAGAGACAATGGCAAGAAAGATGAATAAAATAGAGAGAGGAAAAGATAATAATTTAAAATAATGCAAATAAATAGAAGCATGAACAGAAGGTTTGGACTGAAAAGAGATAAATATGGATAGACCTAATGATTGAAAGTAGGGAAAGGTAGAATAATGGAGAGAAAGGAGAGCAATGAGCAATACAAAGTGAGACAAAGGAAGGAGTAAAGAAAGAAAAGGATTGAAAGGAATACAAAACGAGACCTAGAGGGGTAAAAAAAACAGAAGGAAAGAAAGAGTGACGTAAAAGGACAGAGATAAAGAAAGAGAAGGAAGGAGGAAGGACAAACGTACATACCGAGAGATGAGAAGAAAGAGAGATGGAACAAAAGATAGAAAAAACATGGGTGAAGTAGATAGATAGATAGATAGATAGATAGATAGAGTGATGGAGTGATGGAGGGATAGTGAGGGACGGGACCGAGAAAGAGGGAGCGGTGAAATCATGACCCCCCACAGCAACTGCTGTCCAAACTGAACTCTCGCCACTTAGCAAACACATGCTGGCACACACAGTGTTTACGCACACACACACACACACACACACACTTGGCAGGATGTATGCTCTCTCTCTCTCTCTCTCTCTCTCTCTCTCTCTCTCTCGGGAATATTACAAGAAAAGGCTGTAGTGGAGATATTGACCTCTTGGCAGAGTCATCTGAGTTTTCAGGTCTGTAAAGATTTTTATGCTAATAAATCTTCAGACTAGCATTAAGGCTTGGCAGATTTTTCGGGCTGGTAAAGCTACTCTAGCTATAAATCTTTTTTCACAAACATGGAGAGCGTTCTGGATCCAGTTGAGCATGGGGGAAATGTTTCTGGCCTGTGCAGAGGTTTGGTCTGGTGATGTTAAAGGTGTGTGTATGAGAACGTGTGACCTGATACGTTTTTAAAGGAGGTACAGTAAAGATGTTTCCGACAAGGGAATATGTTGATGGTGTTTTAAGCAGGAAAGATGCCAGGGCTTTTAAATATGTTACAGTCATACAGAAAGGGTGGTTTGACCTTTAAAGATGCTTGGGTTAAAGGAGATTCTTGCCCCAGGACAGATGTTGAGGCTTTTAAGAATGTTTGGGTTTTATGGAAGCTTGGGCTGTTTCAGTGATGCCAGGGATTATTTATGTTGTACAGTATATCTGTCTTAAAGCATGTCTTATCCACACTGCACTGGAATACTGGAGTACACTGGAAACACTAAATGAAGCACTAAATGGTACCTGCTTGCACTCTGCACTAAATATACATTCACCTTATACATTGCGTTACTGTGACCATACAGAACTGTTATTCCTCGGCTCTGTCTCTTTGTTTAAGTACACGTACAAAGCCCATCTAACCGTTGGGCCAATGTTGGCCCTTCATCAGTGTACTATCTGGGTTTAGTTAAATAGCATGTATGTGGAATATACAGTATATGTTTATAAGAAAACAATGTGCAATGGTGATGTTACGGAAATACAGACTGAACAGACAATGATCATATGAAAACCCGAACGGGCGTTTTATTAACGGCAAATGGGAAACGGATAAACCGGATAGTCTTAACTGTATTGATGATGGAGCTGGTGGACGAGTGCAGACAATCAGGTGAAACGTAGACCATAGAACACACACCGACCAGGAGACGAGACGAAAACACGGAGCGAATGTTTTGAGTCAGGTGGGTCTTTTTCCATATGTGAGGTCAGACACTGAGTGAGGGGAAGCCAGGTGTATTTAATGTGTAGTGCTAATGTGTGCTCAGAACTCGGGTGATTGGGGACGGAGATTGAGGGCGGAGCCTGGTGTTTCTGTAACAGCTGAAGAAGATCACATATCTGCTCAAAAGTTTGAGATTACTTGCAAATTTCTTAGTTTTTACAAAGAAAAGCACATTTTCATGAATTTCACAAACAGTTAAATTTAGCCGGAGTTCTGACTGTAATGGAGCGTCCAGCACAGTCTTCAGATCTAAACCCTATTTAGCTGTTGTTGTGAGAGCTGCTTGACTGTATGGTATGGAAGAAGACAATCCATCTTGTGGGAGATGCTCCAGGAAGCAGGGGGGTGAAATCACATCAGATTATCTTGAAAAATTGACAGCTACTGTAGAATGTCTGCCAGGCTGTAATTACTGCAAGAGGTTTTTATTTATTTATTTTATTTATTTATTTTTTATGAAGGCAAAGTTTGAAGAACACATTCATCATTTCCATCAAAATCATTATTTCTAACTCTAAGAATGTCAGCATGTCATGTTCTTTTTGCTGTATTTTCTATTCAGACTAATTTCATGTGTGTTTCCTTGTAAAACAATAACATTTCAACAAGTAATCCTAACATGATCCAAACTTTTGAGAGGTAGTGTGTATGCACATCCATATACATGTACAGTATATACAGAATAAATGTGTATGAATATACAATAGTGCAGAGACAGCATTGGGTTATGGGTAGTACCAAGATGCATAATGAATAAGCAGTACAGTTTAAGTAATTAAAAGTAAAACAGAGAATGCAATGGTTTTGAAATTGTAATCAATGTGTAAAGAGTAGATATGGGTGATATGGATGATTAGTATAAACATCTATCTATAAACGTAGATATGGATGAATTAGACCATACAGCAGACAGTTCTGGGTGGAGCAAAGCTGCATGTGAGTAAGCAGAGCAGTGTTATAAACAGACAGTGTAGTGCTTATTGAATTGTGATCAGCTGTTCACAGAAGCCATTTCGCAGTCCATCTGTGTGGCGCTGAGACACCTGAATCTCCTGCCTGATATCAGGAAAGTAAAGCGTCCATACTGCCTTTGATTTGACTTCAGTGAATAAAAACACCTCTTGCCAAACGTTTTTTTTTTTTATTTCTCTTGTCTGTGTGGCACCGCCTTAATTTCTCCATTATTGCATTTGTTAATTTGTTGACATTAATTGGCGTGGAGTGTCGCAAAGCAGGCAGTGCTGCACCTTGAATTGCGCATGCACGAAAAAAAATATAATTAATTTACATTTAATTTAAACATTTAATATCAGTTTACTCTTTTGTAGTTCAACAATAAAACAAACAAAAATGTTATGTCAAACTACAAATGACGATCTGTGTCGAAGGCATCCCCGCCCCCCTCTCTTCTCGGATGGTGTGGCGGGCCAAATCAAACATTACCGCGGGCCCTAGTTTGAGCATCTCTGCTCTAGGGGGTTCTGAGGTCTGAAGTAGTGCAGGAACCGTACCACATGCTCTCAGTGGTATATCAGTAAAAGTGTCTCGGAGATCAGGAGAGCCTTTTTCAGTCTCCTCAGAAAATATGATGAGTTCAAGTGCTAAAAATGTAGTTTGAAACAGAGGTTCTGTATGTGTAACTGATATTAAGTAGCACCTGACATACGGAGGCATTGTGGCTTAGTGGTTAGCACTGTCGCCTTGCACTTCCAGGTCCTGGGTTCGATTGCCACATTGGATTTGTGTGCATGGTGTTTGCATGTTCTCCTCTTGCTTGATGGGTTTAACTCCTATAAGTTAAAATCATAAGCCTGACTCAGGGGGCAAACTAGGGAATAAATAACCACAGATACAACACAGTATATTTGGAGAGATGCTGAGCCTCATTATGTGCATGTATCCTCATCTTGGCCTACAAGGTCTGCACTCTAGAGTTACAAGTGATCCTGATGCCTTCCGCCCTCCACACCTGTCTGATGCATCCTGGTGCCCCACTTCTGGTTCTCATCATATGTAAAAGCATTAACTCCTGCAGAGGATGGCCCCATATGGTCTGCTTAAAGATTCATGTGACAAGTGACGACTGTGCCACTTAAAATCCATGAAGAGTTTGGGCTTTAAAAGATGCTCAGGGTGTTAGTTATTTGGGGTTTTTAATTTAAATTGGGTTATAAAAATGTTTAGGCCAGGAAAAACAAGTTGTTTTGGATGCTAGGGCTAGTGGAGAAGTGTTGGGCTTCTATTTGTTTGTTTATATGTTTTTTCCCTCATTTGATTGTTGTTTCGGGTCAGGACATAAGAAGATGTCTGGGCAGTGAAAGGGTGTGGCTTGGGCCAGGAAAGTTGTTTTCAATCAGCAAGATTTTTTTTAAACAAATAACAGAACAGATTCTAAGACGAAACCAATTTCCTTTTAGTCATAGTGTTTGTGGCAATAAAGCTGTTTTAGGTCTTTACAGATTGTCAAGCGAATAAAGACTTCTATAGTACTACAGATATTGAAACAATAATCACTTTCACTTTTCAAAATGAAAAATAATTAAATGAAAAAAAAAATAAATGAAAAGACAGAACATGCCTGGATCACGTATAACAAGAAAAGATTCATCAGCCAATAAATATTGTAGTTATTTATATTTATATTACTGGACAGGAACATATTTTAGAGAGGTAAAGATGTCTGACCTTCTACAGATGTTCCAGATGTTAGGGTTTATGGACCTATACCAATTACAGGAAGTAAAATCATATATAATGTGAAATATAATGATCATGTAATTATAACAACAACTTAGCTTGATGGTGATGAGCTTGTGCTTGGGAGAAACATCTAGAGCAACTTCTCTCCATACACTATATACTGTATTTATAGTCATATATTATAGTTATATATTTATAACATGTTTTTTTATTTTTAATTTTTAATTTTAATTTTTTTTTTAGAGAAAATGAAGCGCAAAAGGAAAAACTGTGCAAGATTTTTGGGGTGTTAAAATTTTTTTGCTGCTCCTGACTTTAGTCCTGGTAAAGACATTTTTGGAATATTAAAGCTTTGTGAGGTGAATAAATCAGGGAGAAAGAGACCTGGCATCAGTGTCACCAAGACGTCTGTCACAATTTGATGATCTATATTAACCACATTTCCATCCAGTAACAGCAGCTTACTCAGTTCATTCCTTCTTGCCCTGTTACCATGACGACTGTCACCCACCTCTCTTCCTTCATTCTTTCTTCTGTATCTTTACCATGACTCTCTCTCTCTCTCTCTCTCTCTCCATCCCTCCTACTATACCCCTTTACCCACATTAGGCCCCCCACACTCTTTTTTCATTCCCTCATTCTTCTCTCTTTCACTCTGTTGTTCTGCCAATTAGTTTTTTTTCCTCCTCCACCTAATTCAGCCCTGTTGCAATCCTCATTTCTCTTCATGCTCGTTGTTGCTTGAGAAACAGATTCATTTCCATCCTCATTAGATTCTAGTGTAAAATATTTATGCAGAGTTGCAAATGGAAATGTCAGAGCCAGACTCCATGTCTGCGGAGAGGCTGAGCACTACAGCTGTCTGAAACTTGGACGTGGAGCTCTGACACTTTCTGATTCAGACTGAAACCTTACACAAAACCCTAAAACCTAACAACTTAAAACCTAACAGATTTATTTAAAAAAAAAAAAAAAAAAGTCACTGTCTGACCTGTCAGTAACCCATACGTCACTGATAAAGATCTGAAGCAAAGACTCAGATTTCTGAGGGTTTCTGAATCTAAAAGTTAGAGAGTTAAATCTCTGGAGACATTTGGACTTAATTAAACTGGATTGGTGTCTCTTGGGGGCAAATCGAACTAATGCAGTCTAAAATCTGACAACTGTTGAAAGTCTGATTTTCAGGTCTCTGGTTAAGATTCAATCTCACTTCAACCAATTTAGAAACAAGTCTCTTACTGTGTGACTCAAAGAAAACTGAATTTAGAGTTTTCAGTTTAGACTGAAACAGACTCAAGTCTTTAATTCTGTTTGAATAGAACCAACAATTAATTGTGGCCTCTGGGGCTGTGACTCAGATTCACATGACTCAGACCTTCAGTGGAGCTCCTGAGCTAACAGTTAGAACTCTTGATCTGGGAGAGTTTTCTGGCCAGATTGGACTGATGCAGACTTAATATTCTTGGGCAGTTTAAATCTGATTTGTTCTAATAAATACAGTATACATGTGACTGACTCATACTCTCAGGTTTTCACTTGGAATTTGGTCTTTGTTACAACTCGGCCTAGGTCCGATTGCAAAAACAAAAGCAATGAAGAAATGGTGAGACCAAGGGAATAACAGACTTGGGCCTTGCATGGTCTGCTAGTCAGATTTGGACCCTTGGGTTGTCTGACTCAGACTTACAGAACAATTACTTGGACTCACTCAGACTCAGCAATTGAAGCGTGGGATTCTGGATGTCTGACTTGAACTATAAATAAATCAGGTCTCCTGGGATGCAGATCTGACACAAACAGACTCCTAGTTCTGGGTGTTTGACTTGAATTTCGACTTATATCTCAACTGGAGTTTGAGTTGGTCTGATTTAACTAACGATCTCTTAAGTTGGTTGATTTGGGCTACAGTATGTTCCCGAGTGACGCAAATCCAGATCAGTTCTCCTGCACTATTGTGACACATATCAGTCCCAAAACATGTTTACATACTGTACGTACCGTGCCTTGCAAAATTATTCATACCCCTTGAATTTTTTCACATTTTGTATTGTTAGAACCACAAACATAAATGTATTTTATTGTTATTTTGTTATAGAACAACACGAAGTGGAACAGAATTGTGAAGTGTTAGATGGATGTCCATGTCTTGGTCAGTTTGCAGTTAGTCTTTCAGATGATGGATTGAGCAGTGCTCCATGAGATGTTCACAGCTTGGGATCTTTTTTTTTTTTTATAACATAACCCTGCTTTACACTTCTCCACAACTTTATCCCTGACCTGGTTAGTGTGTTTCTTGGGCTTCATGATGCTGTATGTTCACTAATGTTCTCTAACAAACCTCTGAGGGCTTTACAGCTTTATTTATACTGAGATTAGATGACACACAGGTGGACTCTACTTCCTAATTAGGTGACTTCTGAAGGCAATTGGCTCCACTGGATTTTATTAGGGGGATCAGAGGGGCTGAATACAAATGAACACCACACTTTTCAGATTTGTATTTGTTAGAAAAAAAAACATTTATCACCATTATCATTTTCACTTTACAGTTATGTGAAAAATTTGGAAAAGTTCAAGAGATATAAATACTTTTGCAAGACACTGTATCTACTGTATGTGTTTATTGTTATGATCGAGCTTTACAGTACTACAATGGAGGACAGCAACAGTAACAGCAGTGACTATATTCAGTGGAAGGACAAGCAACATCAGTGATGTAGAATCAATTCATGCGAAACTGAGAGAAATCTATTTTTAAAGGAGTATTGTAATGAAACTGCTGCCTAAAAAATTGTGCATCCAGCTTTTGGAGGTCCTGCATGTCCATATGAAGGACAGATATTTCACGGTCACATGCAGTTCTAAATGTCAAGCATCAAAATCCTGTCAGGGAAAAACAAAGCAGGCTTTGTTACAAAAAGGCTATAATGGAAGTGTAGCAGTGGATTGGGCCAGAATTAGATCTTTTAAGCTCTTTGGAATGGACTTATTCAGCTTAGGATCTCTCAGTCTGTTTGACGCAGATTTAGATCTTTTGAGGTCTTTGATGATGAATGACTCAGTCCCAGTCTGCTTGAGTTCATTAAAATGCAAGTGCAAGCATGGCTGTGGTTATGAATTTGACATCAAGAGAAAGGCATTGATATGCCGTGAAGTTCACTGCAGAATAAAGCACTATACACACAGGGTGACTGATCGTGCTTGAGTTCCTGCAGAAGGGATCGGCCCCTCTGTCTCATACACACCTGTGAGACCTGATTATCCCTTTCCCAGATCTATATAATAAATGCCTATGAAGTCTTTTAAAGTCTCCAGGGTTTTCGGTGCGTGTGTGCATGTATTTGAAGGCATGAGGGAGTCGGAGAGAAACCGCCATGCAGTTCCGTCTTTGATATTTTCTCTTCAGAAATGCTGCTCAGACATTTCTTACAGTAGATGAGGGAAGGTTAGCATCAGAGACATACACACGTGTGCTTCTTTTCCTCTTTAATTCACTGTGCCCACGGTCATGTAGTTAAACACTCTTGGTTTTTAAAAATGTCAGATTTGAAAAGCTGACGTGTCCGATCTCTACAGGCATGGCAGGGTTGACTGTAAAGCACTCTGCCTGTAGGGAATGCTTAAAGAAATGGAGAAAGAGAGAGATAATGAAAGAGATAGACCATTTGAGTGTCGCAGGGGCCTAACAACCCAAAAATCCAACAAACATACTGTAATACAAAAACAGAAGTCTTACTATGGAATAGTTTCTGCTCTTCTACCCTACCGGGAAACTTCACGGAGTTAGTCACGGATGAAGAAACTGAAAAAAAGGAAGCCCCTGATCATAGGAATGGTAGGAAGGGTGAAGGAATAAAGAGAGTAGAAACTCCAAACAGCAGGAGGAAGACAAGGAGGAGGATGACAATGACGAAAATGATGTTGGAGATGTTTGAAAGGAGAAGCACACACCGGTACCGAGTGGTGTGGAGGAGGAAGATGAGGAGGAGGAGGGCAGAGAAGAAAAGAAAGAGCGCTGGAACATTTGGGAACTAAGGAAGAAAAGAGATAACAGGCCCAACTGTGTTTGTTTGTTGTGATGACGGCACTTGGCTTCTGGAGCTAATGAGAAGCAATTAGACAGCTGCTAATTAAGCATGACCGCTGGAGTGTGACTAAGACTACAGGGGAATGAGAACAGGAAGATAGAGCGAGATAAAGAATGAGAGAGAGTAAGAACGAGTGAGAGAGTGAGAGAGAGAGAGGGAGAAATATCAATGAAGGATGGAGGAAAGTGACAGGGGAGAAATAAGAAGCCGGAGGGACGAAGGCCTGACGTATATAAATAGCACTACACAGCGTACATGACATTTAATGCCAGTTTGAATTCTCAGATGTGTTGTGCATTTCTAATAAAACACTAAACAACTCCATGGTGAGAGGAGTTGCACAGTTATTACCCCGAAGGTGATTATTTTCCTGTAACAGCATGTCCTGAAAGGTTTTGTTTCTTTCCCATCGCAACATATCACATGTTATAAATCCATTTTATTCTTCTTTCACTTACATTACAGCAGCTATAAACACACCTTTGCCTTTATTGTTTTTATTATGACATTCATAAAGAAAATAATTTTTGTCAATTTACAGAGAAATCATGACATCGGAAAGTTTAAACGTACAGCTGACACTAGAGACTCCTTCCAAACACATTAAATCTTTATGTGGAGCGTCTGCCCTCCAGGTTGCTGTGAAAACGTTGTTGCTATAGAAAGGATGGAGCATGAGAATTATTGTGAGGGTTGCCCACTAGAGGGCAGTGTTTATGAGTTGTAGTTTTTGTATGTAGACTCAGTTTCCCAGAAGGCTCCTCGGTCAAGTGATGCTCACCTGAACTGAGGAAGCTCATTAGCATTCTTATAAATAGCTGTTAGTTCTGGGAAACTGGGTCGAGCATTAATTTCTGTTCTGTTAAGTGCTTTAAGTTAAGTTTGTTTCTATTAAGATGTCTTTGTGTCTCCTAGCAGGATTAGCCTCTAGGAGAATTAGCCTTTTGTGTTTACTCTCATGTGTACTGTAAGTTGCATGTTTAGTTATTAGTCTGTATAAATACTAATGAGGGCACTACTAACATGTTTAGATCTTAGTCTGTCTAGTCCAGTGGTTCTCAAAGTGTGAGGCGCGCCCCACTAGTGGGGAATACAGACATGACAGGTGGGGCGCAATGAACGAGAGGAAATTAGTGGAAAATAATAGGAAAAAACTAAACAATCACACACAAATAAATGGATCATTAATACAAGTAAATTTAAAATAACATCAGTTGTGGGCCGGGAGAAAAAGTGGAACCATAGTGCAACAATAACGGTTTAACGTCGGACAAACTTGAGCAGCGCCGCTCGAATCACAAACCTGCGCGAGCCACTGGGCAGCGCTGCGCGACTGTGACATAAATAAACCGCGCCGACCATCAAAAAACATTTTACCCCGCTGGGATGCGCACATACAAACCAGGCATGACAAGGCGGAAACAATATTAAACAGTTCTGACATTTTAAATAAATAGTTTTCAAATAAAACACAGTGAGTCGCGCAGGTTTGTGATTCGAGCGGCGCTGCGCGATCCACTGGGCTGCGCGAATAAACCAGATCAACTCTGCGCTATGCAGATAGTCGCGCTGTATTTGCGCAGATATTCGGTTCAATCGGGTGCCACGATTTCGTCCCACTTTTGATGTGTTTGGCTTCACGTACACTTTGACAATGGAAGAAGACGGTGCAGCAGCAGTGAGTTTACTTACATGTGACGAAACCAACAACGAGGAGATTGTAAAGAAAAAAGGTGCCTCGTCTGTGGTGTGGAATTGGTTTGTATATAAGAAAAGTGATACGAATGAGATGAACGTGATTTGGAAGGTACGCAAGTGCACTGTTTTAACAAGTGGTGGAAACACATCAAACCTTTACTATCATCTGAAATCCAAACATCCAAACGAATATGGCCAAAGTAAAAAAACATCCGGCAAACCTCAGCAATTCACAGTTTAAATAAAATTACATTATGTAAAACAGTTTCTTTGTGTTTTAATTTTTATTTATGTATTTTCAGATACAAATTGCTATATTGTGATATAGCAATTGTGATTGTGATCGTTATCGAGGTAGAAAATTGCTTCTCCTGTGATAGAAGATTTTGGTTATATCGCCCACCCCTAATGAATCCTATCTTCAGCTTGGATTCATGGTGGGGATGGTGGGGGCAGAGGAGAGACCCGTGTGTGTTTTGTGTCTTAAACCGCTGGCAGCAGACCGCATGAGACCCAACAAATTAGGAAGACACTCGACTTATTTGAAAGAAAGCTGGCAGAATACAGACAGCAGGAGAATCACATGGTAACATCTGAATCAGTGGACAGCAAAGCACAAATGGCTTCATTCAAAGTTGCATACAGAATTGGCCAGTGCAAAAAAACTACAAACGATTGCTGAGCAGCTAATAAACATGGGGTCAATTATGCAAAGATAAGTGACAACGTGAGACTTTTATAACAATTGCAGGTGTATTTTATCTATTTTGAACTTGGTGTTGTTTGATCTTATTGGTTTAGAAATTTATATTTCAATAAACAGTAAACTTGGCCGATTTCGTTATTATTTTGTTGACAAGTGGGGCTTGAAAATTCGCTCACCCCCTTAAGTGGGGAATGACAGAAAAAGTTTGAGAACCACTGGGTTATTCCTTGCATGTATAGTCCCTAGTGTTTAGTCCGCTAGTCTGTTTAGTGTCTTGTCTCATCCAGTCTGTACTGTATCAGTGTTTGCAATCCCTAGTCTGTATGTTTTAGTTTGAGTTCTGTTTATAGTATGCTCCAAGTTTAAGCCAACTTCCATTGTTTGTTTGGTTTTGTTATTAAAGACTTTCATTGTTTCACCGCATCCCCTCTGTGCCTATGCCTCACCTTCATGCCCACAGTCCAACATCTAGCAGAACGTGACAATTATATATCTATTACACATTTTTTTTTTGTTTTCTTCCATGCTCAACCCTCCTTTCTTATCTAGGCGTGGGACCTGGAAAGGTGGAGGAAATGTTTTATGGATGTATGGTTAAGGGTCTTGCCCAGGGATCCCACACAGGCAACCCTGCAGTGGTGGAGCTGGAACTCGAGATCACCTGAACCACCGCTGATCAGAGAATTACATTAATTCAATATAAATAAAATATATGAATAAATCTATGGTGTGCAGCTACCCTGTCAGAGAGACAGATAAAGAGACTTACTGTAATTGTCATTGTAGTGATACAATGAAATTTGTTGGGCTGCAGAGCTGCAGTTATACAGAATTAACCAACACTGTTTGGACTACAATCATCGGCCTCATCCAGGAGTCTGCATACAGAAGTGAGGTTGAGCAGTTGGCTGTCTGGTGCAGTCACAACAACCTGGAGCTAAACACGCTCAAAACAGTGGAGATGATCGTGGACTTCAGGAGAAACCCACCTGCACTTCCCCCACTCACCATCATGAACAGCACTGTGACAGCAGTGGAGTCATTCCGGTTCCTGGGCACGACCATCTCTCAGGACCTGAAGTGGGACATTCGCATTGACTCCATTGTTAAAAGGCCCACCAGAGGTTGTATTTCCTTCGCCAGCTGAAGAAGATCAACCTGCCACAGGAGCTGCTTCACACAGTTCTACTCAGCCGTCACTGAATCCGTCCTGTGCACTTCAGTAACTGTCTGGTTTGGCTCAGCTACGAAAGCAGACATCAGAAGACTACAAAGGACGGTTCGGACTGCCGAAAGAATTATTGGCACCCCCCTGGCCACGCTGCAAAAACTGTATATATCCAGAGTGAAGAGAAGGGCTCGGAATATCACTTTGGACCCCTCACACCCAAGCCACCTTCTTTTTGAACTTTTGCCGTCGGGTCAGAACAGTTTTTTCCCCCAGGCAATCTACCTCATGAACAGTTAAACATCACTCTAACTGTCAATAAATATATGTGCAATATTGTGTACAACACCACTGTGCAATATACTGTATAATACCACAGACTTCAGATATTTATGTAACTTATTTAAAAGTATCTCACACCGTACTCTTTTTTTGTGTGTCGTGCTGTTTTGTCTTCTTCTTCCAATCATTCTTCTTTTGCTCCAACTACATTCTTCTTCTTCTTCTAGTATTACTACTCTGGACTTTGGTGCTTTTTGGGGACTTTTAGTCTAAAGTGTTTTCACACTGTTGTGATATACAGGAACCAGGTGTTTTATGTTCTGGATTGATTATGTGTTGGATTAAAGCTCTGCATGTTCCCCGTCTTTTGTCTTGCATCTGTTGAATCAGTGTTTTTTTGTGTGTTTGTTTGTTTATGGTATGCGTGAGTTTTGGGAGTCACATTGACTTTTAAAAGAACTGTAGTGAGGACATGAACACAGATGCAGAAAAGAGACATTTGCTGCTTGTTTGAAAGACAAAATCAAAATGATAGATTTATCATTATTCAGCCAACATGGAGTCCTGTTTTGTAAGCTAAGTAAATAAAATAATCTTTAAATATATATATATATTGCTCAGAAAATGAAGGGGTGGAAACATATGCACTAACACAAAATATGATACTATGCCATAGCTGGTAATGCAGCGTGTTCAGTACAGGACAACTAAGAAATGTTCAGTAAGAAAAAGAGTCTGAAGTGCTGATATAGTAGAACAAGGACATTCATTAAAACAAAGCTGTGATTTGCGGCTGCTGTTCTAGAGAATGAATTAACACCTTCTGACCAATCACTGTGCAGAATTTTCACATCTAAGCAGCTGTGCGTTCCTGTGAACACGCTTCATACTGTACAAGAAGCATAAAAGTGCATTATCAACATCATGCCTTCATATTATTTGCATTTAAATGCATTTGTTAATGCATGACTCAATGTGTTTATGGTGTATGTGTGTGAATGGTCCAGCAGTGAGGGTGTATTCAGTCTCCTTCACTGCGAGAGCTCTTCTAAGCCATCTGGCTCTCACTGGAGGAAGTGATGCTGAAGTAATGATTAACCCTCGACATGCCGTTGTTCTGCTTCAACGCCTGAAGCTCACTCATCCCTTTCTTTTTTTTCTTCTTCTTGTAATCCACTGCTCCTCCCCTCAGCCCTCATTACTTATACATGGGTTGACTTCTCCCCTTGCCCCAGGGTTATGGGTGCTGGGTGTACCTAAGCCAAGCTTCCACTTTTTCCACGTTTTTTTTTCTTTTTTCTTTGCTACGAATTCATGAATGGCGATGAGCTGTGAATAGGAACAAGGTGAGATTGTGCCTGTGTGTATCAGGGTGACCTGTGCAGATCCATCTTGATGGCATGCCCAAAAAATTCATTGTAAATCTTTGACCCTGTAGCATTGCAACAGTGTTAATGCAGTTTCATTTCAGACTGAAGTTTTCAAAAGTTTCTACAACGAGAGCACACGGTGCGATGTAAAGATCAAAAGGCAATTCTTTATCTATGTAGTGCACTTAAACAGGAAGCACAAGCCATCTTGGATTCAGACTAAATCAATATGAAGCTAAAGTCAATTACAGAATGTATTAGCAATCTCAGCTAGCTAGCTGTGGATTTTAGCCAATGTGCAGTACTAGTCAAATATTCTTTCTTCAGTTTTGAAAAACACTGAGTTTAGCTGACATTCCTGTGCCTAAGATAGCACAACCCTACCCTAACCATAACATGTACTGTTTTTATACTTAATGTTAGTTGTAAAAGGTTTATTAGAGTCACTTAGTAAGCATATCCAGTTATTAGCTAGATAGACAGATGGATGGTGGCTTAGTGGGTAGCATTATCGCCTTGTACCTCCAGGTCCCAGGTTTGATTCCCACCTTGGGGTCTGTGTACATGAAGTTTGCACATGCTCCTCATGTATGGTGGGTTCTCTGGTTTCCTCCCAAAAAACATGCTGATTGTCTGTAGTGTGTGAATGTAGACTGGACACCCTCCCATGGTCGTACAAATAGGAATAAATACAATGGACTCCATGGTCCCTAGTTAGCTCATGGGTGGATGGATAGATACTTTATTTATACTGAAGGAAATTAAAAATAAATAAAATTTTACAAAATTTTATTATGTTGAATTAATGAACATTATCCTAAAGGGAAAAAAAACCTTTCAAACTTTATACACTCAAATTCAAACACATTCAAACACTGTATTAAGTGTTAGGCCCTTTCCGACTTTGGAGATGTGGTTCCATAAAATAAGATGTGGTATTAGAGTCATGGTCCCTGTACAGTATGTGTCAGTATTAATGAAGAGAAGGAGGCAAAACACCCTGCATCTCAGTATTGTTGAAGAGGCATGGGCCCCTGTAAGTGTGAGTATTAGTGAACGACTCACGGCGGCCACCTATATACTGTATGTCAGTATTAGTCAAGGGAAGGATGCATGGGCCCTCTACATCTCAGTATTAGTGAAAGAGGCAAGGACCCCTTTATATGTCAGTTTTAGTGAAGTAAAGGAGGCACGGCCCCTCTACATCTCAGTATTAGTGAAAGAGGCAAGGGCCCCTATACATGTCAGTATTAGTAAAGATGTGGCCTCTGTGGTTGAGCACCAATCTGTGAAGGGAGGGGGAGCCAGAAAAGGTGAGTGACAGGGACTCTACACCTGAGGGGAATTTTCTCTAATCAGTATTCTCTGTTGCAGTGAGCAGCGGCAGCAATAAAGACGGGAGAGGCAAGAATGACAAGAGAGAGAAAGCTGGGACTTACAAAACAGAGTGTGTGAGTGTGGTTGTTAATAAAGGGGGAAAAACCCTCCTGAAAAGTCAAAATAAAAATAAAAAAATACAAAGTTTTAAAATCCCAACCCTGTCTTCTACCTCCTCAGTGGTCAGAACTACAGTTGCTACATTGATGCAGAAGCCTGGGAGTATAAGAAAGATACACCATAAGGGAGTCCTCGCTCGATATCATGCTTGATATCATCCACATGCTTGCTATACAGTAGTAGAATTCATCAAACACATTTACATTTAGGCATTTGGCAGACGGTCTTATCCAGAGCGACTTACATTTTTATCTCATTATACATCTGAGCAGTTGAGGGTTAAGGGCCTTGCTCAAGGGCCCAACAGTGGCATCTTGGTGGTTGTGGGGTTTGAACCTGGGATCTTCCGAACCGTAGTCCAATGCCTTAACCACTGAGCTACCCCTGGCTACAATACCCTGAACCCTCCAATGTCTTGCAAAAGCACTTTTAGGCCACAGTATGCCAAGTGTGAGGCTGAGGGCTCTGTTAAACTTTTTATGCATGTCATTGAACAGTCAGCAGAGCCTCAGTCAGGAAGGGTGGTTGTCCTACAGCTAATTCTGTTCAGAGAAACCCAGATTGTGGCTCAACAGCTTCCAATCACCAACATGCCTGGACTGGACTGGACCTGGAAAGGGTGGACATCAGCACCTGAGAACATCAGCAAAGTTTTGGTGCACTGTTAGTTAGCATGCATGGCCACTCATTTGTGCTTGTCCAGCTGCCATCCACAGGTGACTGCAGGATGGTGATTTTAGGGCCATGAGTGTGGCAGCAATGCCTCAGGAACACAAGCAGTTTCAAGACAAATAGCAGTTGATTGGACCAATGTTTCAGATCCCTGTGCCAAGATCGAGCTGGGATGTACTGCCTGCCAGTGATTATACAAGCAGTACCACACCAACTCAAAACCGCAATTTACAAAAGCCTGGTTCATTGTTTATTCTGGTTCCTGCCATCCTTCTGGTCCTGATGCAAAAACATAGAATTGAGCTGAGGTTAGGCTACACCTCAGCCTTCTAGTGATTTTGAAAAAGCAGTGGCGAGCATTTCAGTTTTTGTTGCAGTACAGTAAATGTGTGTTGATAGGTCCTGCAGCACAGTAGCATGGTGTGAGATGTCACAGTTGCAGTTGTGGAGCTGGCAACCACAGGTAACACTACATCAGATTCAAGACTCAAAGGTGCTTTATTGGCATGACAAATATTTACATTCGTATTGCCAAAGCTTACAGATACAGAACAGAAAAATAACAGGAGTAGAGAGTAAAAAAAAGAGTATTGAAAGAGTAATAATACAGTAAATAAATGTATATAAAATAAAAGAGAACAGACATTTAGTCAAAGATAAAGTGGCTCTCGTAAACATTATAAAAAAAAGGAGAGAGAAAAAACGTATACATATATGTACATAATAATAAGAATAGTGATCAGTTCATATTTGTGTGTGTGTGTGTGTGTGTGTGTGTGTGTGTGTGTGTGGTGGGGGGGGGGGGTCACTCACTGTCCCTCAGATCAGACAGACATGAATGTTAGCGAGGGCTCTGCCCCTTTAGCATTTACAGGGATTCAGGGACTCTATGGGACTTCTCATTCTAGAAGTTGAAACAAAACCCTCAGGTACATTTTTGACCATTTGAAAGAAATTAATCGTCAGTGGATCCAATGTAGTGTTGCACTGTCCCTCTCCTAATTTCATTATTAAAGATTAATAAAGTGATACATGATGCTAAGATCAAAATGAATATGACCTAGTTGTTGGTCCCAAGAAACCATCAGGAAGTGTTACTTCAGGGGCTCATCATAACCTGGTGGCAGGGCATTTACAGTAGGACAGGAGAGGACACTAAACCATCTAATGGCTTTTTTTATTGGCACGCCATTTGCAGGGATGTTTACAGCTTTTTGCAAAATGTCATCTAGTACATTTATGTGCCATCCTGAAAAGTACTTTTGTGCCACTTTGTGGAATCGAGGTTCCAAAACATTGGCATATTCCTCATCAAGTCATTAGAATGGACTGCATGAGGGCATCACTTTGTGCTAGTTAGTGGACTATGCCATACAATACTATTCCCCAAGTCCAGAACCAGAAGATATGAGCACATCACCCCTATCCTATCTTCACTGCATTGGCTCCCCGTGAAATTTCACATTGATTTTAAAATACTACTCTTGACATATAAAGCATTAAATGGTCTCGCGCCGCAGTATCTGAGCGAACTGCTAGTGTCTTACGATCCGCCACGCCTACTTCGGTCAAAGGATGCAGGCTGCTTGTCAGTACCGCGTATTTCAATTCAATTCAATTCAATTTTATTTATATAGCGCTTTTAACAATGGTCATTGTCTCAAAGCAGCTTCACAAAAATTTAAGAAATTTAACAAAAAAAAAAAAAAAATAATAATAATAATAATAAATAAATAAATAAATAAAATAATAATAGAAAATAAATAAATAAAAACAAATAATAATAATAATTATAGAAAAGAAAATAATTGGAAGTGTGGATGTGTGAGAAGAATGTGCAGATAATAATAATGAGACGAATGAATGAAATTTCTCTGATGAGCAAGCCAAGGGTGACGGCGACGGTGGCAAGGAAAAACTCCCTGAGATGGCATTAGGAAGAAACCTTGAGAGGAACCAGACTCAACAGGGAACCCATCCTCATTTGGGCGATAACAGATAGAAATGATATAACATCTTGTGTGTTGTGCAGATGAAAATTCAATATGACAAATTATTTAAATTGACATGAAGACCAGTTCAGCATAGGGACGAGTCAGTAGGTGCAGAGGGCAGATGAGGTCTGGATCACTGGAAGCACAGGAGCAGCATGTGTAGCTCCAACCATTATAAAGCTGAATCCAGCTGGAGCTGGTCCTTCTCTGGATGCCTCAGGAACCTCGCAGGGTCTGCCTTTGTCTACTGAAGCTGGCAGAATCTCCCGATGCCTCGGGATGGGTAGAGAAATACAGAACAGATGGGGAGAATTAGCGTAGTTGCCATTCGGTATAGGTGTACTGGAGTATGAGTACTGGGATGAGTTATGTGTATGCCAGATTAAAAAGATGCGTCTTGAGTCTACTTTTGAACTGAGAAACCGTGTCTGCTCCCCGAACACTGTCTGGAAGGCTATTCCAAAGCTTTGGAGCTAAATATGAAAAAGCCCTACCCCCTTTTGTAGATTTTGAAATTCTGGGAACTACCAGAAGTCCGGAGCTTTGTGATCTTAAGGCGCGTGGTGGATTGTAGCGCATCAGAAGACTGGTTAGGTATGTGGGAGCTAAACCATTTAAGGCCTTGTATGTAAGTAATACTATTTTGTAATTTATTCTAAACTGAACAGGTAACCAGTGTAGGGATGATAATATTGGGGTTATATGATCATATTTTCTGGATCTAGTGAGAACCCTGGCAGCTGCATTTTGGATTAACTTAAGCTTGTTTATTGAGGATGCAGGACAACCACCTAGTAATGCATTACAATAGTCCAGTCTGGAGGTCATGAATGCATGAACTAGTTTTTCTGCATCAGATACGGATAAGATGTTCCTAAGTTTAGCAATATTTCGAAGATGGAAAAAGGCTGTTTTTGTGATATTTGAAATGTGATTTTCAAAAGACAAGTTACTGTCTAATATTACTCCCAGATCTTTTACTGCTGAGCTGGTAATATCAGTACATCCTTCTAAGCGCA
This sequence comes from Channallabes apus, assembly GCA_030522415.1. Taxonomy (NCBI): domain Eukaryota; kingdom Metazoa; phylum Chordata; class Actinopteri; order Siluriformes; family Clariidae; genus Channallabes; species Channallabes apus. The sequence continues at coordinate 33,704,777 of CM060121.1, forward strand.
AGCTGAATTGTGAAAGCTGTTGTGTGCTGGTTTTTGGGCCAATAAGTAATATCTCTGTCTTATCTGAATTTAATAAAAGAAAGTTATTGGTCATCCAATCTTTTATGTCCTGGACACACTCAGTTAATCTAGACAACTTAGGTATTTCGTCTGGTTTAGTTGAGATATATAATTGGGTATCATCAGCATAACAATGGAAACTAATCCCATGTCTTCTAATGATGTTACCCAAGGGAAGCATGTATATTGAGAACAACAGAGGTCCTAAAACTGACCCTTGTGGGACCCCATATTTCACTGGCATTACACCAGACGGTTCTCCATTTAGATCTACAAAATGGTAGCGATCAGACAGGTAAGATCTAAACCATTTTAATGCCTGTCCCTGAATACCTATATAATTTTGTAAGCGATCTATGAGAATATTATGATCTATAGTGTCGAATGCAGCACTAAGATCAAGCAGGACTAGCAATGAGATGCAGCCTTGGTCTGAAGCTAAAAACAAGTCGTTTGTAATCTTAACTAGTGCAGTTTCTGTGCTATGATGGGGCCTGAAACCTGACTGAAATTCTTCAAGGATGTTGTTATCCTGCAAGAATGTGCAAATTTGAGCTGATACTACTTTTTCTAGTATTTTTGATATGAACGGGAGGTTTGAAATCGGTCTGTAATTTGTTATTTCATTCGCGTCCAAATTAGATTTTTTAAGAAGCGGCTTAATAACTGCTAACTTGAAAGGTTTAGGGACGTGACCTAGATGTAATGAAGAATTAATAATGTTTAGGAGTGGCTCTCCAACCGTAAGCATCACTTCTTTTAAAAATCTGGTTGGGATTGGGTCTAACAGGCACGTTGTTGATTTAGCCGAGGTGATGAGTTTATACAGCTCTTCCTGTCCTATACCTGTAAAGCAGTGAAAATCTAAATGTGAAGCTATAGGCTGAACTGGATCGTGAGATACTATTAGAGGTTGAACCTCCATTATTTTCTCCATAAAGTCCATAAAGTCTTCACTTCTAAACTGTGATGGGATACTCTCTGCGGGCATCTTAGGTTTTGTTAGGCGAGCCACTGTACTAAATAAGAACCTGGGATTGTTTTGGTTTCTTGCTATCAGTTGGCTAAGATGCTCGGTCCTAGCAGTTTTTAGAGCCTGTCTATAGCTGCACATACTGTCTTTATACGCAATTCGAAAAACTTCTAATTTAGTTTTCCTCCATTTTCGCTCGAGGTTACGGTTTTGCTCTCTTTAGGGCGCGAGTATGACTTTTGTACCACGTTGCAAATGTTTTATCTCTGACTTTTTTTAATCTGATGGGAGCAACAGTGTCTAATGTACTGGTAAAAATAGTGCCCATGCTGCTAGTCACTTCATCTAGATCATCTGCATTTAGGGGTCTAATAAGAAATTGGGACAGATCCGGCAGATTACTTGTGAATCTGTCTTTAGTAGTGGGATTCATATTTCTAACAGATTGATAACGTGGGGAGACACAGCTAATCTGTTCTACGGGTAGAGTATATGTCAGGAGGTGATGATCTGTGATATCATCACTTTGAGGTATGATCTCTATATTAGAGACATCTATACCATGGGATATAATTAAATCTAGCGTATGATTAAAGCGGTGAGTTGCTCCAATTATATTTTGCTTAACCCCAAAGGAATTTAGTAAATCCATAAATGTGAGTGCTAAAGCGTCGTTAGCATCATCTACATGAATGTTAAAGTCTCCTACTATCAATACTTTGTCAGAGTTAACCAATAGGTCTGATAGCAGATGTCCAAATTCTTTAAGAAAATCGCCATATGGCCCCGGGGGTCTGTACACGGTGGCCATGGTAAAATATAGCAAGGGTTTATTACGTATTTCATTTAGTGCAACATTAATGATAAGCACTTAATTTTAATTTTTTTATTTTTAATTTTATAGAACTTTATTAATCCCAGAGGGAAATTGCTCAATTTTCACATATCCCAATTAGGAAACTGGGGTCAGAGTGCAGGGTCAGCCAGCTTACGGAGCAGCGCCCCTGGAGCAGATAGGGTTAAGGGCCTTGCTCAAGGGCTCAACAGTGGCAACTTGGCGATGCTGGGGTTCGAACCCCCGACCTTCCGATCAGTAACCCAGTAACCCACAGCCTTAACCGACTGAGCCACCACTGCCCTTCAAATGAATTAAACCTGGGCCTTATTTTCTGGGTAACAGTGAGTACATCATTGTAGATAGTGGTGACACCACCACCGCGACCAATTAGACGGGGCTCGTGCTTATAGAAATATCCTGACGGAGTAGACTCATTCAGACCAAAATATTCATTTGGTTTAAGCCAGGTTTCAGTGAGACAGAGTGCGTCAAGGCAATAATCTGAGATAATTTCATTAACAATAAGTGCTTTAGGCGCAAGGGATCTAATGTTGAGTAGTCCAAACTTTAGAGGTGGATTTTGACTACTTATTTTGCCTTTTTCTGGTTTTATGGTTATCAGATTGTTTCGGGCAAATTTAACAAATTTATTCTTTTTTCTCAGTATTCGGGGAACAGACACAGTTTCTATAGGACAAGCTATGTGTGTGCGTCTATCACTACGGTGAGTTGTGATGTGTCTAATATGTTTGGAATCTACAGTATGACATACCGCCAGTCAGATGGTTCGTAGTGTCCTGGAGATGTTGTCAGAGAGGACTGCTGCTCCAGCTCTGCTAGGGTGTAGGCCATTGGTGTGATAGAGCCTAGGACGCTCCCAGAAAACATTCCAGTTATCAACAAAGCGTAATTTCTGTTGTTGACACCAAGATTGTAACCATTCATTAAAAGCAAATAATCTACTGAACTTCTCGATTCCTCGCTGAAATGTGGGAAGCGGTCCAGATACGATGATCCTTGTCGTGGGTGATGTGCTGCGGACCTTCTCGACCAGGCTCCTGAAGTCCTTCTTTAGGATCTCCGTCTGCCTCAGCCTGGTGTCGTTCGTGCCGGCATGAAGGACCACAGCTCCAATGTTCTTCCTCAGGGCAGCAGGCACCTGTGCAGCAACATCAAGAACACGTGCACCAGGTAAACAGCGTGTGTGCACCTTACCTTTAGCCGTGGTAGCACGCACGTGACGAACGATGGAGTCTCCGATGACCAGGACGTCGTGTGCCGTCTCGCGGAGAGGAGCGAAGCGGTTTTGTGTCGAGATGTCGAAGACGGGTGGTGGTGGTGGAGGGGGAGAGGTCCTCGCCCGGGGCTTGGCGTGCTTCTTCCGCCGCTGCTGTATCCAGGGTCCGTGGTATCCCGGCGCCGGGGTGTAGGAAAACTGGGCGGGCTGCGTCCTTGGTGTGTTGGACCTGGGCAGAGAAACACGCGGGGTTGAGGTTGTAGGAGAATTCTCACGCCGAGAATTTACCTGGGACAGGTGAGCGTCGGTCCGCGTCGATTCCAGCGTGGCTTTCCGCTGCTGTAGCCGGGCCAGCTTCACCTGTAGCTCACGGATCAGCTTCTCCACGGCCTCCACCTCCAAATCCACCGAGTGCAGCTCCAATGTCTCCTCACCTGCACTCAGAGGCAGAATCACAACCGACATGGTGTCTAAACACGGAAAATAATCGGTGTGAGGAAGCGAAAACAAACTTTACAAACAAACAAACAAACGTGATAGCCGGGCTAGCAATGCTAATGCTAATTAGCGATGCTAATGCCGGCTAAAAGCGGTGTGCTGCAAAACAATTAAAACTTAACGATATAACACGCGTTTCGAGTAAATATATTATAAGATACTTATCCGTTTTATGTACACTCTTCGTAAGGGGATGAAAAAGTTTAAAAGTTGGTCAGTATGGTGGAGCTCGGAAAAAAGCAGCGTCTCAGCGTCCTCCAATATTTGTATTTGTATTTCTTACAAAGCCACAAAATTATGGAATAGTCTTCCAAATAGTGTTCGGGACTCAGACACAGTCTCAGTGTTTAAGTCTAGGCTAAAAACCTATTTATTTATTCAAGCATTTTTATGAATAGATTTGCCATAAGGTAAAGGAGCAGATCTGGGGGACTCATCGACGTAGAGTATTATGGTGAACTGGTATGTTTAGATGCTGTCTTCCTCACTCTCATTGATCACTCAGGTTTGTTGACGGTGAGGTGATTGTTTGCTTTACATCTCAGTTCCCCCTCATGTTTGTTTTTCCTTCTGGCTCTCCCTTTTAGTTATGATGTCATAGTTAGTCCTGCCGGAGTCCCTGCTTGCACTCTACAGTAAATATACATTCACATTATACATTATGTGACTTTGACCAGACCTAACTGCCACCTCTCCTCTTCTTCTCTCTCTCCCCCTTTTTCTCTTTCCTCTCTCCCCCTGTCTCCCCCTTTCACTCTTTCTCTCTGTCGAGCTACACATGTCATCCCTGAGCTGCCAGTGATCCAGACTCCCTCTGCCCTCCAGACCTGTCTGATCCATCCTGGTGCCCCGCTTCTGGTTGGAGGTCTCGTCGCATGGATGCCCCGTGTGTGTCTTTGAGATGAGTCTGGTGTCTGGGGACGGTTTCACTCTACCATGAAGACGGTTCTGGCCTCAACTGGTGTTGACAGCTGTTTCTCTGAGGACTTGACTTGGCTACAGTTGCTCGATTGTTCAGGACTGGAATTTCCTACAAGTCTACCTGAGTCTCCAATAACTACCTGGACTCCATTTTAACATCAATTAACACCAACTATTATTGCTGAACTGCCTGCCACCTAACACACTGTATAAATGCAGATCATTTCCTGCTATCTGTTTCACCCAGATGAGGATGGGTTCCCTGTCGAGTCTGGTTACTCTCTAGGTTTCTTCCTATTACCATCTCAGGGAGTTTTTCCTTGCCACTGTCGCCCTCGGCTTGCTCACCAGGGAATATCTGAACATTCTGATTCATACACATTCACATTCCATACAAACTTAAATAATTCTTTTGTGCTTCAAATAAAATGTAATTAAATTGAAGTCAAGATCCTACAAGAGGTCCTGACTGACAAGGGCACTGCATTCATGTCACGTACACTATGCCAATTGTATGAATTATTGGAGATTATCTTGGCTCATACCAGGATTTGGCTTTCACTACCTTCACACTGCATTTACTATATGGATGCAAGTGGTTATTTAAGAGGTTATTCAGGAATATTGGGAGCAGAGACATTCTAAAATTAGCACTGTGGCCTTGCACCTCCAGAGGCTTAAGCTTTCGAGATAGCTGGTCCTGTGTCTTTTACAGTGACAGTCCCAGAGAGGAAGTAACTCGACCAGTAACCGAATGAAAAAATCATGATGAAATCCACCCCAGTCCCTTGTATAGACATCCTTACACCTGGTCACAGTAGTTATCAAGAGTAATTTTCTAAAATGTTCTGCCCTGGGTTACAGAACACCACATTGATCTGGCAGCCAATGATCATTTACCCAAACACAAAAAGCAATCTTCTGTGTGGAATTAGGGTTAGTCCACAGTCAAAGTCCAAATGTTGTTCCAATTCCATGCATTGACAAGCTGCTAATTTATTAGGTATTGGCACTAGCTCTAACAATGAGATATTGGCCGTACCCCTGACTCTATCCCCTGAAAATACAGTGCTTTAGGGTTAAACCAATTCATGATCCTTTCTTTTGGGTTGAGTGCCACATGCTGTACATCCTTTGCAAGCTCATAAGGCAAGAAATCAAGCACCAATGAGAAAGTGTGTCCAGTCATCCATTCGGTTGTCCTCAACCGTCTGTTAACCTCATCTGTCCGTCATTCCCTGAGAACCTGCCAGTCTCAGTGAAGTAGGAGTGGCCTCATATCACTGAGTGTGTATTGTGATGTGAATCGTATTTTTGAATTGTATTTTGTGAATTGGACTCATAGGGGCAGAACACCCCATAACTGCATGATGCAAGATTTAAGATGTGGAGGCATGAGCAATCGTGTCTTCCCCTTCATAAATCACACAAACACAGCACGGCACACACACACACACACACACACACACACACACACACACAAAATGAGCTGTGCTAATGTGCTTTTTTCATATGGCAGTAAATCCTCCATCATGAGTGGGATGTGGGGATTTAAAGCAAGACAGCGATGGAGGATGGAGGCGTGTGTAGAAATCTGTGTCAGTGTAAAGAACGATTGGTGGATGGAATCCTCATTCACTGACAGTCTCTCCCTCTCTCACTCTCTCTCCCTCTCTCTCTCTCTATCTGCATGTGCCTGGAGACACTAAGAGGGATTTTATAGTTAATGATGCACAAGCTTACAGGAGCTTAACGGACACAAACACACCCACGTAAATGCAAACACAGTATCCACACACATACAGTATGTTGATGTCGAGAATCTGGCTGTGGATTAGGTGAATAGAAACAATGACGTCCAACAGTGCGAGCACACACACACACACACACACACACACACACACAACACCTACCGTTTTACTGTAGGCAAAAGCATTGATGTTCATCTCTTTCACAGATATCACATTTACACGTTTTTACCAAACTAATGACATCAGTGGGTGGAGACTATACGCTTTCAATAAGCCCCTCTGGGAATTAAGCTAGGAGGTCAGTCTGATCAGTATTCTCTGACAAGTGAGAGGGATTAAAGTATTACAACATAACCTGAAAACTGTTTGCATTAAACAGTAATTACTTTTGACCCAAAAGCCCTTCAGTAGGAAGCAAATTCTATTACTTTATTTGTCGCACATCCAACACAGTGAATAAATACTCAACTGTAGAACTACATCAGTCCTTGGCAAACAATTATTTGAAGAAATCCCTTTTTTTTTTTTTTTTTTTTACAAAACTGGTGTCTGATTCACACTGTAAAAAATGAATCATGAGGCTTGTAATTTTCATAAAAAAAATAGATTGTAATAATTAAAAATAATGTGCACATTTCATTTAAAAAAATGGTTTTCTGTGTTTTTTATAATATATTGAGAACATTTCACTAATAAAATTCAGAAATAAATTTTACCTATTTTTTTAAGGAAATGAGTGCAATTTTTAGGCTTATTTTGAGGAACCATTTAGTCAAAAAATTTGAGGAAAAAGGCTTCATATTTATTTTAAGAGAATTGGCTCAATTATCTGGGTTTTATTAAGTCACCATCATTTGGATCTCAACAACAGCAGCAGAGATCAGACGCCATTTTGAAGGAGCAGGCGAACAGTGTAAAATGTTAAGAAGTAAGTTAAGCCCCTTACTAATTTTTATACTTTATTTTGATTTAAATAAGCTCCTTTGTTGCATTAGTGTCAGCAATATAAATTAAATAAATTAAACATTGTGAAAATTTCTGAAAACATCCTGTCCGCCAGTAGCAGACTTGAGTTTGTTGTTGTGTCTCCACAGTTCACTGGAACAGGTTTTGGGGAGTGCACCTACAGTATGCGGTTCCGTAAGTACGGTTCATTATGATTCACTGCGAGTTTTTGGCGCTGTGAGTACGTTTCCATCTTTCCGCGCCGGTCCTCGCAAAAGCTTCCGGACCTTACAGAACGTCGTGGAGCGCCAGCGGAACATCGGCGGGCAATCGCGCTGACTCACGGTGCCTGACACCGCATCTGAGTCAAACCGCATACGGGAAATAGGGTTTTATTAAGTCTCTCTGGATAAGACCGTCTGCCAAATGCCTAAATGTACATGTAAATAGGGTAATGTTACAAAGATATGAACCAAGAAATGGTTTACTGTACAAGTTCTCTCAGGTTTTAGTACAGAATGTGACTAAACCCACAAGAAAAGATGCTAGCATATAATGCTAAACAGTTGATTTCAATAGAAATTGTCAGTTACAAACTGTTTAACAAATTGTTTTACAGATCTTAAATCTGCTGTAAATGTTATATACACTATTTTACACAGTGTTTAATATTTTAATACCAGTGAAACATGAAATAAAAGCATGTTCAACACCAAAATGCATTATGTATTCATTTCATTATAAAATGTTTTTTTTATATTATTAAGTAATTTTCCTTAATACATATGAGTACCTTCTGTTTTATCTGCTTAAACTAAAAAAGATTATTCCACTAATAATGTTAAAATCATCATGTATCTGGCTAAATAATTTAGGATATTTTACATGATTTATTTAAGTAGATTCTGCTAGGGGAAAAAATCAAGCAGTAAATACTTAAAAATAATGTGCGTCTGGCAAAATAATTTAGGATTTTTTACATGATTTATTCAAGTAAATTCCACAAAAAAAATCAAGCCTTAAAAACTGCTTAAAAATATTACGTGCAATTTTGTTACCATATTTTTTTAAAGTAGATAGCACATAAGATTTTTTACAGTGCAGTAGCAACACATCTGTGAGTGTTTTATTCTTCTTATACCATAACCAAGTGTCAACAATTACATTGTATCAATATTACATTTATGTTATTTGCGTTAGTACCAGTTATTGATGGTTTAAGAGCTTGAAGAAAGCGTTTAAAGTTTAAATCTAAAAATAATCAGCTGATCTTTAATGTAATCAGTGATGTTCTTGTTATTATTATTATTATTATTATTATTATTATTTGAGGTTGATGTCCACATCCGTGTACGTGTGTGTTTCTGTACAGCAGAACTCTCTGTCTAACTTATTAATAGACAGAAATGACATTCTGTAAGGTTGAGTATCTGACGCCTTGTTTACACTAAGTTGTCCTTCTTTGGTGCTCAGACAAATACACTCCCTGTTTAAAGTAGATCATTATATCACCACATGACTGTTCATAACATCACTTTCACATGCATTTTTTCATTCAATGATCTGTCCATACATCTTTGAAGATTCAGCTTTCAAAATTTACATTTTTTTTTTTTTTTGGAATGATCCATCCTGTGCCACATGCTTGTTGAGGATTTGGATGCTTTGTAGGGCCATTTTGATTGTTTCTGTTGCTTGATACACTCTGTTGAGTTATGCATACAGTATAGCCACGCCCACTTTGAGGGCAAAAGTGCTATATTCATCTGAAAGAGCAATGTCTGCTGTGAGGTAAAGTGGCACAAAACGGCTCATAATATTCCTTTTGCTCAACATTAATTTATGACACAGATTTAACTTCAGGGAAATACTGAAGGACTGGCAAAGTCTCGTTAAATTTCATGCAGCCAATTTTGCATGATGCTGTGACGAAATCAGCTGGAAAGACTTATGGACATACAGACATACAGGCAGAAATATTAATAATACAATTAATGCTGTGAATCGTATTCTCACATATGTTAAACATTCAGCTACAAACATGCATTGTCTTACCAGTCTCTCTCTCACTCACTCTCTCACTCTCTCTCTCGCTCTCTCTCTCTCTCACTCACACACACACACACACACACACACACAACTCATCATGTTGCCCTTAAACATGAAATCATCAAATTCCCTGGAACTCGATGGAAAGCCTCGGCACAGATACATCTTTACTGTATATCTATTAAAAAGTGCTGACACTGGAGACTCCTTCCATACTGTACATATTACATAAACATCTTTCTACAGATGAATTTCACCATACTGTATTTCTGACCAAACATTTTTAATCTATTGCTAATATACAATAAAAAAATAAAGGTAGACATCAAAGTTTAGCATCCTATTTTTCATTCCTTTAATCTCTCTCTCTCTCTCTCTCTCTCTCTCTCTTTCACACACACACACACACACACACACACACACACACACACACACACACACACACACACACAGCATTCTAATCAGTCTCTGTGTGTGATGCCAACCTTTTATTTAATTAGTCTAATTGAGAAGCTAGCACAGCCATTTTCTAGAGTACCCCATGCCCAGTCTCCTCCACATGAAAAATAGTGGAGGTGGATGAAAGACTGTCGCACTTCGTTCCCATTTTGACTTTAACACACACTCCGTGCCCTGCTGTACGCTGCACGGATACAGATTGAAGAATCCAGAGAATGATTTCCAACAGAGCATGACATAAGAATCATCTGCGGTTGAAGCTGGACTCTGCAGCACTCGGAGCTCTGGATGAGTTGTGCTCGGTGTGTTACGGACCTGCAAGAGGATAAACACACTAAACTCCAGCTTTCAGACCCCTATAAATTACTCATCTGGAGTCAAGTGCAGTTTAGTCCTGAGTTGGAAGAAGGTGCTTGGTGCAGTGTCACTAACACTCACATACCGGATTCGTCTCAAGGCTCAAGCACAACACTGAAAGGCAGTTATGATGTAAAATGTTTTAAAATGGCTTTTTTTGTTATTTGGTGAAAAATACTACAGCTCTTATACAGCTTTGTTAATTATTAAGCAACTTAATGCTTTTCTAATACATTTATTCATCCAGAAATTTGTTTATAGTCAAAAGATGAAAATTGCCTCCTGAATGGGACAATAGAAACACATTTGCCTCAAGCATGAGTCCCAACAACGGGGCTCCCACAGCTATCCGATGCATAAAAGGTGTAAAGCGATTGATATTTACAGAAGATTGAAAGCACAGAACGATGTTGAGACTCTTAGTCACAGTAAAACATCTGAACGTTGCGAACATATCAGAGACGGCTGTATGTCCGTGAATAACGATCCTGGCAGAGGTGGAATAACTGATCCTTGAAAATCGATGAATAACTTGCGGAAGAGATCTGTGTGTGTGTGTGTGTGTGTGTGAACTGTACACACACTCATTCACCAACTCCACTTGAACATTACATGAACTCGGTTGGGAGTTATTGTCACATCCCCAGTACAGTCCTGACCTCGCTCCAAGCCATTTCCACATGTTGGGGTCATTAAAGGAGTTCCTGGGAGGCCGGCGTTTCAGATGTGAATCAATCAGGCAGTCCGATCATGGCTCCAGCGTACTAAAATCACATTTCTACCTTGATGATGTCCAAGCACTAGTGAAACACTGGGATAAGTCCATTAGTGTATCGGGGATTATATAGAGAAATAAAGGGAGATTTTACTCTCAGAACTCTGTTCACAAACAAAAGTGTCTTGCAAAATTATTCACACCCCTTGAACTTGTCCACATTTTCTCATGCTACAACCACAAACATAAATGTATTTTATAACTGAAATAAATCCAATTGAGAATATGTGGCAAAAATATGTTGACTCTCCATCCAATTTTGAGCTGTTTTGCAAAGAAGAATGAGCAGAAATGTCACTCTCTAGATGTGCAAAGCTGGTAGAAATATACCATAAAAGCTGTAATTGCAGCAAAAGGTGGTTATACAAAGTATTGACTCAGGGGGCTGAATATAAATGCACGTGGTTCAAATGTAGATTTGTAAAAAAAAAAAAAAAAAAAATTAAAAATTTCCTTCCACTTCATAATTATGTGTTACTTTATGTTGGTCTATCAAATAAAATCCCAATAAAATACATTTGGTATTGTAACAAGACAAAATGTAAAAAAGTTCAAGGGCCATGAATACTTTTGTACAGCACTGTACATAAATATTAGAAAATTTATACAATTGAACAATTGCATCCAAAACTTGACGTTTGTGTGTTCTGTGGATTACAAGTAAATATCTTGGCAAAGCTTTGAAAGACCAAGGATCATTCATTCATTCATTTTCTATACCGCTTAATCCTGTGTTCAGGGTCGCGGGGGACCTGGAGCCATACATATAAATTTTTATTTATACTGTTAAACATATAACAGTGCTAACCACTACACCACCGCGCCGCCAACCAAGGAACACACGAACATAATCACATGAAAGCAATTTTAATGTATTTTTGTATTAGAACTTGAATAGTTTGTCTGTTTGTTTCCTGTGTCTTTGTTTTACTACATAGAAAACTACTTTCTTGAGTTGTTACAACAACGAGTTATACTGTGTCTACTCAAAGGACCCAAATCTGCACAGGTTTTTCACCAGTTCATTGGTCCACACCTTGGGAATCTGTTGTCTATTTAACAATGCGTCCCTGAAGATCTGACCTTATGAGTCTACATTTACAGACTACAAGCTGAAGGTCTTCAAAATAAACTGCATGTTGGTGAGTCACTGTCACACCCATTCCAAAACCTTGATGCTTTTTTAGCCATGCTGAAGCAGATTTACTGATGTGCTTTAAATCTGCTTTAGACTGTACATTTATTGTCATGGTTAATATTATCAAGTTAATCAAATAAATAACGAAAAAAATATTATATAAACATTTATGGTCAACTCCTCTGTTGAAAAACCAAAGGTTCCAGCATTACCCTACAAAGCACTGACACTGGAGACTATTTCCATACATAACATCTGTATGTCTGTTGTCCATGACATTCATTTTCATTATTGTCTGTTCTGGTGTGACAGTGCTCGCCATTTACGTCCTTTCTTTTTTATTAATGTTTTTGCTTTCTCATTGTTCAACTGTAGATTTTCAGGAGCCTCGATTGTGAAATGTTGCTGAATAAATGTCCTCTGATATTTCAGAACTGACAGTGTCTGAGATATAGGCAGTATATTTATATGTTTGTGTGAAGGGCAGAAAGAAACAGAATCCCAATGCTGTATTTCACAGCAGAGCAAATTGTTTTATGATTGATTTGATGGCTGTAGTGGTGGAGACCTGGAGCTTACACTGACTACTGAAACAAAAGTAAAAAAACAAACAAACAAAAAAACATATTAATAAAATAAATTCAGTAACAGCAAAAATTATTCATTCATTCATTCATTCATCTTCTATACCGCTTTATCCTGTATTCAGGGTCGCGGGGACCTGGAGCCTATCCCAGGAGACTCAGGGCACAAGGCGGGGTACACCCTGGACAGCGTGCCAATCCATTGCAGAGCACACACACACACACACACACACTCATTCACACACTACGGGCAATTTAGGAACGCCAATTAGCCTAACCTGCATATCTTTGAACTGTGGGAGGAAACCGGAGTACCCGGAGGAAACCCACCAAGCACGGGGAGAACATGCAAACTCCATGCACACAGAGACAGGAATAGCAAAAATTATATATATAATATATATTTTCCCTACTATATATATATATATATATATATATATATATATATATATATATATATATATATATATATATATATATATATATTAGGGAAAAGGGGATAAATGAGAGAGATGATGGCAAGGAAAACTCCCTGTGATGACAATAAGGAGAATCTGTGAGAGTTGAATAAAATATTAAATGGGAAAAGTGAAGTGTTCAAATTAATATAAAGTCCGCAAAACATTTTTTTTTTTTTTTTGGTGCCAATTTCAATTGAAAACTATTAAGTAACAGCAGTCACAAGCCATCACAGGAAAACTGCCTGCATCAGCTAAGACCATCTTCATGGACATCAACATGAACCATCCTTATTCTCCACACACATCCCGAGCAGACCACACAGGGCCTAAATGCATATTTATTGCAGAGTGCAATCGTGGACTCCGGCAGGACTAACTATGACCGTATAACTAAAAGTGAGAGCTAGAAGGAAACACAGACAGAAAAGAAGGAAAACAATCAGGGAAGAAAAATCAACCAGTCACTCCACTGTTAACAACCTTGAGTGATCAATAAATGGGAAAGAGAGCATCCAAACATAACATTTACATTTAGGCATTTGGCAGACGCTCTTATCCAGAGCGACTTACATTCTTATCTCATTACACATCTGAGCAGTTGAGGGTTAAGGGCCTTGCTCAAGGGCCCAACAGTGGCAACTTGGTGGTTGTGAGATTTGAACCTGGGATCTTCTGAACTGTAGTCCACTGCCTTAACCACTGAGCTACTCCTGGCCCTCATAACAATTCACCATAATACTCTACATCCATAAGCTGCCCAGATCTGCACATTTACCTGAGGACAAATATATTTACAGAAGGCTTGGATAAATAAATAAGCCTAGACTTAAACACCAAGCATGAGTCCAGAACATTAATAGGAAGGCTATTCGTTTCACTTTTCATGTTTGTAAGAAAAATTTCTGCCCCTTGCTGTAAATTTCATAATATGAGGTACCAATAAGCAGCCTGCACATTTGGCCTTTGAAGTAAGCATGGATCATATCATGATACTGTGGCGCGAGACTATTTAGTGCTTTATGTGTTAAAAGTTGTATTTTAAAATCAACATAAAATTTCACTGGGGCAATGCAGTGTGGATAAGATATGGGTCATGTGTTCATACATTTTGGCTTTAGTAAGGACACTAGCTGCTTCAACTGGACAATGTTTATACAGTTTTTAGGCTATATAGCAGGTCAAACTAGAGCTAACACAATCATGAACAAGTTTTTCTACATCATGAAGTGACAAAATATTTCTTATCTTGGGAATATTCCTCAAATGCAGAGGTGTCAAGTAACGAAGTACAAATACTTCAGAAAGCGAGACATCGAGACCTTAATGCTTTTGTCGCCCCTCATGGTACTTTTACTTTTATACTTTAAGTAGTTTTGAAACCAGTACTTTTAAACTTTTACTTAAGTAAAAAGCTTGAGTTGATACTTCATCTTCTAAAGAAGTTTTTTTGAACCCTAGTATCTATACGTCTACTCAAGTAATGAATGTGAATACTTTTGACACCACTGCTCAAATGAACGAGCACTATCCGAGTAATATTATCTACAGAGTTACTGTAATTCTAGTAAAAGTACTTCTGTCTTGTCAATAATTAATAATTGTAACAAAATTTTTAATTAATAGTTGTAAATAATGTTAATGAAGTGTCTAATATGCTTTCCACATTTCTCAGCTTTATTAAGCTGAAGTCTCTCATCTGGGGCGCCTGAGACATACACTAGAACTACACCAAAGGGGAAAAAAAGCCACCACCTGGATTTAATTAAGCAAACAGTTAAGAGCCTTCCACTGACTTATTACTGCAGCGATCAATATGGTTTAACTGCAACAAGTTATTAAGCCTAACTGAGGCAGTGAGTAGCTTCTCATTTCTTAAAACACAACCATGTCAGAAAACATATTTTTGGTTGTGCCAAAGATGTTACACTTTTAAAGAACAGTCAAATTATAGTCCTCCCACAAGCAAAGAGCTTCTATCTGTGATTATTTAGAGATTACAATTCGTTGGTAGCTCCTCTCACCAGACTAACCTCCACTAATATCCCTTTCCTCTGGAACAAACAGCCAGAATATGCATTCTCCAATCTCAAGTGCAGGTTCACCTTGGCACCAATTCTACCCATTAAAGACGCCTCTTTTTAGTCTGTGGTTGACGTTGATGTCAGGAGTAGGGGTCATGTTGTCAAAGATCACTCAAAGATAACAAATAACACCCCTGCTTCTTCTTCTCTCGCTGTCCCTCCCCTGCAGAAAGAAATTACGACATTGGAAATCGGAAACTGCTGGTGGTGGAGCTTGCATTTGCCCTCTATTCTTGGTGTGAGCTGACCATAAAAATCTAAAATACCTTTTTAATCAGCCAATAGACTCAATGCCTATCTGGCCCTATTCTTTTCATTCCTTTCAATATCATGCTTTATCATGCCATATCTCAAAAGTTTTTCACATCCCAAAACCCTGCTCTCATCAAAACCATCCTGTCTCCTCTCTGTCTTGTGACAACCCCACTCCTGGAAACACAGATAAACCAGGCACATAATCAGGAACCAGGTCCAACCAGTCCATCTCTTTAATTCAATCCAATTAAATTTAATTTGTAAAGCTCTTTTAACAACTGTCATTGTTGCAAAGCAGCTTTACACAATAAAAAGAATTATGGAAGTGAAAATGAAATATGAATGTGTATTGACCAAAATGATAAGATGTTCCCTGATGAGCAAGCCAAGGGCAATGGCGACAGTGGCAAGGAAAAACTCTCTGAGATGGCAATAGGAAGAAACCTTGAGAGGAACCCATCCTCATTTGGGTGGTAACGGATAGCAGGGATTGATCTGAGGTCATACTATGACTAAGGATGCTGGAAGTTCAGTATAACAGGAGATGTGTTTAAGTTAATATGGAGTCCATTAGCGAGTCCTTCAAGAACAGCTGTCAGCATCATCCGAGGCCAGGACCGTATTCATGGAAAAGTGGAACCATCCCCAGCCACCACACGCATCCCAGACAGACCACACATGTGACAAGATCTACAACTAGAAGCGCGACTCCAGGACAGGTCAGACAGGTCCAGAGGGCAGAGGAGGTTTGGTTCAATGGCAGCTCAGCAGCGACATGTATAGCTCGACATAGAGACAAGGAGAGGGAAAAAGAGAGAGGGAGAGAGAGAGAGAGAGAGAGAGAGAGAAAGAAGAGGAGAGAGCAGAAACTATGAGAGAGAACAGTTAGGTATGGTCACAGTCACACAATGTATAAGATGAATGTATATTTTGTTCAGAGTGCAACCAGGGACTAACTAGGTCAGCATAACTAAAAGGGAGACCCAAGAAATGCAGACATGAGGGCTCCCTGAGATATAAAGCGACTAATCACTTCACCGTCAAACCTGAGCGATCAATAAGAGTGGGGAGAACAGCATCTAAACATATCTGTTCACCATAATACTCCCGAACATTAATTGGATGGATATTCCTTAATTTTGGGGCTTTGTAAGAAAAAGCTCTGCCACCTGCTGTAGTTTTCATAATACGCGGTACTGACAAGCAGCCTGCATCCTTTGATCGAAGTAGGCGTGGCGGATCGTAAGACACTAGCAGTTCGCTCAGATACTGCGGCGCGAGACCATTTAATGCTTTATAGATCAAAAGTAGTGTTTTAAAATCGACGCGAAATTTCACAAGTAGCCAATGCAGCGAGGATAAGATAAGGCTGATGTGTTTATATCTTCTGGTTCTAGTTAGGACTCTCGCTGCTGAACTCACTGAAGCTTTTTCATGCACCTACAGTAGTTGAACAACCAGACAGTAAGGCATTACAATAATCCAACCTCGAGGTGATAAAAGCATGAACTAGTTTTTCTGCATCATTTTTTAACAACATATTCCTTATCTTGGCAATATTTCTGAGGTGAAAGAATGCTATCCTGGTGATATTAACTACATGTGCTTCAAATGAAAGATTGGAATGTATAATCACACCGAGGTCTTTCACTGTGCACTTGATGGAACAGAAAGGCCATTTAAAGTTGCAGTGTGATCAAAAAGCTTGCTTCTACTGTAGCTACATGTGGTCATATGACTAGAACTTCTGTCTTATCAGGATTAAGCAGAAGGAAGTTAATTAACATCCAGTCCCTTATGACCTTCATACATTGCTCAACTTTAGTAAGCTGTTTTGAAACTAATACCATGCTTAGGAATTATGTTGATTTTCCAGAGGAAGCATGTAAAGAGAAAAAAGCAGTGTGCCTTAAACTGAACTCTGTGGAACACCAAACTCCACTTGAGAACATGCAGAATAGTCACCCTTTAAATCTTCAAACTGATAACAATCAGTCAAATAGGATCTGAGCCAGGAGACTGCCATTCCCTTAATTCCTACTACATTTTCCAATCTGTGAAAGAGAATACTATGATCAATGGTGTCAAAAGCTGCACTGAGGTCAAGTAATACTAGTAAAGTGACACAACCCTTATCCGAGGCCAATAGCAGGTAATTTACTACTTTAAGTGCTGTGAGGTTTAAATACATTTAAATAGGTTTGTGTATGCTATTTATATGTAGATATGAACATAGCAGCTATGCTACTATCTTTTCCAGAATCTTCAAGATAAAGGGGGGTTTGATATCGGCCTATGTCACGGCGTGCGCCTGTGATGGGCATGCGCCCAAACCTCCTATTGCTCCTCACTCACTCCGTAGGCTCCCTAGATAGGCGATTCCCCCTTCTACAGGTATGCACAGGGACAGGTATTCGGACTGGCTGGCGATAATTAACGTTAATAGGCTTGCTCCGCACTAAGTTTAGTCCGGGGTCCGGAAAGTACGTGATGCGGTGGAATAGGGAAGAGTGGCATGAGAGTGGGGCAATGTGACATGACCCAGGGACTTTAAACAAGGACACTGGAATTCTGCACTATGATCGCCAGGCTGAGGACAGCGCAAGGTATAACTGCGCGAGCTCCTGCTGCACCCTCACTCCCACGCCAAGCTGCCTTCGCATCCCCACTGCCGAAGAGGAAAATGCAGTGAGGAGCACTCAGCCAGGAAAGCCGCCCAGCCGACGTATGTCAGTGAGGACTCCTGCCTGAGGGAGCACGCACGGAGAGCTGGGAGGGGCCAGAATGGCCATCGGCAGCGCGAGAAGTGCCGTCACGAGGGAGCGTGGAGGAGCGCTGCCTCCACGTGCTCCGTTCTGTCACTCCACCCACCGCCACCTATCGCCAGCTGTGTGCCCGCATGCCAGCGTGGTACTGCCCCCAGACCTGCACATGCACAACCTTTCCTTCCCTTTCTTTCCATCCTGCCTCCTTTAACCTTTTCCTTCCCCATTTTAACCTTAATAAATTACCCTTTTTCCCGTAAGACCTCGCCTCATGTCCCGTGCTTTATGGTGCTGCCCATGCAACATGAGTCGAACCCGTTACATTTTTACATGTAACCCGTTACATGTAATTGGACAGCTGACAGGGGTCGAGGTCAGGTTCCTTACTTAGTGGTTTAAAAACTGCTATTCTAAAGATATTGAAAAATACCCAATGCTGAGTGAAGAGTTAATTATTTTCAACAGGGGTTCTGTTACTGCTGGTACTATCTGCTTGAGAAAATATGTCAGTTGAGGGTCTAATTCACAGGTTGATGATTTGGCAGAAGAGATGAGTGAAATTAGTTAATTCTTTTCAAGGGGAGTAAAGTATTCTAGGTGTTCTATGTGTTGTGGTTAGTTCATCATCTGTATCAATTAAATTGTCTGGTTTTAAAGCCAGAATTTTTGCCTATAATTTATGATTTTGTTATTGAAAAAGTTCATGAAGTCCTCACTATACCAGCCCAGGGGCCTCATGTATCAATGCTGAGATTTCACGCTCACGGTCGGAACAGTGAAATTAACGTGAGAATGTGCATTCTTCCATGCCAACTTCATGTCTGGCATACATGTATTTCTTGTGTGTGTTTGTTTTATTTCCGTTTGCGACACCTAGAGGCAATTATGTTAAATTGCACACTACAAAGTATCGCACCAACACATGTGAAAAACATTGCTATTAATTTATAATTTATAAAATAGGTTAATTGACACAATTTTTTCCTACCAATTATGTGATTTAGAACATATAAAAGCATTTGCAAATGTATACAACCCTTAGTGTATGGCAATGGCAGTGTTGGCCTTATTAGAGGACATTGTCAATGGCTGAATCCGAAGGGAACGCTTTTTTAGGGATCACAGTGTTTTCTGGCCCACGATGATGACTACCTTATTAGCCATTTCAGATTTCGAAGAGCTATCCTCTTGGAGCTCTGTGCTGAGTTGGGTCCAAATTTGGAAAGAGAGACAGCGAGGAGCCACGCATAAAAGGTGCTACCAACGCTTGGTTTCCTGGCAACTGGTTCTTTCCAAAGGGAACCGGCAGACCGCTCGGGGTTAAGCCAGTCGTCTTTGAGCCGTGCAATGCCAGCTGTATGGGACAGGATCATCTGCATGTCTAGCAGGTATATAAGGTTTCCATACCATGCAGTTGACCAGCCAAACATTAAAGCGCAATTTGCAATTCGCCGGTTTTCCTAATGTAATCGGAGCGATCGACTGCACGCACATTGCTATAAAGGAGCCATCTGAAGACGAATTTGCATATGTGAATCGGAAACATTTCCATTCAATAAATGTGCAAATAATATGTGATGCTCAAATGCGCCTAACAAATATTGTGGCAAGGTGGCCTGGGTCAACCCATGATTCATTCATCTTCACAAACAGCATGGTTGGGATGAGGCTCCAAGGTGTCAGGGTGCGCGATGGGTGGCTTCTTGATGAGTGATGTATTTAAAGATATTATTCCAGCTAAGTTTTTTTTTTTATTAATTCCAGAGGACAAACTTGCAAATAACACAGTTTTTCTCCGGTCTACCTCCGATAAAAGCACCTCCAATTTACATTCTGTGAAGTTTCTCTTCTTGCTTGCTTTTGCCATTGCTTTTTCGTTTGGTTTTGCCAAAGTGGAGTCATTACCATATTTATACGGGGGAGGAGGCAGGGAGTATTGCGCTTGTGCGCTCAATTTCACGTTAATTCGGATGTACAAAGAGAATATGCGTGGGATTCTGAGTGTTTCATACATCAGATTTTTTTACTGCGTACGCACATTTACAGCTTTGTCCGGTACGCAATGTTTTAGTATGAATTCAACGCAAGTCTTTGTACATGAGACCCCAGATCTTTTTCCCCCGGACTGAGGTGGTACAGATGATACACCTAGAGCCAAACCCTTCCCTGGATAGAATTTTCACTTCCTCCCTTGGGCACATCCTTTTTCAATATTGTTTGGGTTACCAACCCCTCATTTTTCCATTCTAAGAAGATAAGGGTTGTGGTACCTTCAGCCCAGTCCTTTGTATACCGCTGTTCATGAATCTGGTCTAGGGCCAGGACCTGACTCCTACGAATAAAATCTGTGCATTTAAGCGGCAAGCAAGCCAAAACTGACTGGCAGCTCCCAGGTAGCAAATTGGTTGGAGAGTCATGTTATCTACTTGAGAAATTCCCAGCAAAACAATTCACATAAATTGTCACCCAGGTTCATTGGACTCTCTTCACCAAGATTATTAAACCCTATTCCATTTTTCCCTGCCCCTCATCATTTGCCACATCAACCTGATTTTTCATGTTTAGCAACTCAGATGCCTTGTGTCTAGTCAATTATCCCCTCCCTCCCACCCTCCTCCTCCTCCTCCTCCTCCTAATTCTCAACTCATCGGTGGGGTGAAGTGTTCCTAGTCCGCAAGTTGCAGGAAGCATGACGCAGAGGGTGGGGCCTTCAGTACCTTGTCAAATAGGAGGGCCAGGACATTCACTGACAGCATGCAGAAGCACCAGCCTAAATGTCATTAAGATTTCATCATGCAGGTTTGGTGTTAACCCTTACATATTCGACACTTGGTTCTCACATAGCCTTGGGTTCATTAAATTCCTGCACACTTACTGTAATTCCACTTAATCTATCAGCTTCAGGTTTTTAAATGGTCACCATTAACCTTTCCTTCTCGCCAGATTATTTCGTCCCTCCATGGCAAGTTTCACATGGTATTTTAAAGTCAACAGTATGTGCCTAGTGCTCATGGTCTAATGATTTTTCTCTGTAGAGAGATGTGCTGGATTTATGAACCTTTGATTGTTTACGTGTCTACTTGCAAGACTCAACTCACACATAAATTAAATTTGGGTGTTTTGGACTTAATCAACGGTGGCACGGTGGTGTAGTGGTTAGCACTGTCGCCTTGCACCTCCAGGGTCTGGGTTCGATTTCCGTCTCTGTGTGCATGAGTTTGCATGTTCTCCCTGTGCTTGGTGGGTTTCCTCCGGGTACACCGGTTTCCTCCCACAGTCCAAAGACATGCAGGTTAGGCTAATTGGCATTCCTAAATTGCCCGTAGTGTGTGATTGGGTGTGTGAGTGTGTGTGTGCCCTGCGATGGATTGGCACCCTGTCCAGGGTGTACCCCGCCTAGTGCCTGAATTCTCCTGGGATAGGCTCCAGGTCCCCCGCGACCCTGAACACAGGATTAATCATTTTTTATGCATTTCTAGACTCAGTTAGCACGTTTGATTAAATGCACGCACTCTGTATTTATTAGCCTTTGATCCTCCTCTTTTCTGTTGCAAGACTAAATGTACTGCTCTGGATTAATGAACCTTTGATATTTTACATTCCTGTAGGTTTCTTTAACAAGCTGGATCTACCAAGAAGCACTCTTCGATTTAAAAACTTTGATCTTGTATATTGAACCCAGTTTGTTCACCAAGTTTGACTTTAAGTTTGGTGGACATTAAAGTCAACTCACTTTACATGATAACGCTTTTAACCCATGCTTTTAGATCCTTGCAGAATTTCAGTTTTCATGATTTATGTTTGCTTGGACTTACTACCATTATCTCCGATGCCCATTGGATATCATGAATTTTAAATTTACTGTGTCTGTTTGCTTGGAATTAAACATTGATAACAGTCAGCTCCCTGACTTGTGCGCTAAGTGCTAAGGTGCTGGACCACCAAACAGACAATCTCCGGTTCGAACCCCAGCAGCTGTTGGCCCCTTGAGCAAGACCCTTAACTGCTCAGATGTATAAGGATGGATAAGGTGTCTGCCATAAATACCACAGTGAGCTTAATTAAAAAAAAAAAGCTTTCAGTTTGATAGTGAGAAATAAGAATAGACTGTGGAGCATTGAAAAAAAGGTCATGTGATATGATGGGTCCAGGTTTATCCTGTTCCAAAGTGATGGTCCATTAAGGTAAGAAGAGAGGTGGATTAAATAATGTACCCATAATACCTTACTGGGGCTTTTTTTGTTATGTACCCAAAAATGAGGTCAGCTGACTGACCGATTTTATTATTTTTTTCTGATGGCACAGGCATATTCCAAGATAGCGATGACAGGATTCATCAAGCTCAAATCGTAATAGAGTGAATCAGGAAACATAAGACACACACAAATGAATGGCCACCACAGTGTCCAGACCTTAACCCCATTGAGAATCTTTGGGATGTGCTGGAGAAGGCTTTTTGCAGCATTCCGACTTTCCCATCATCAATACAAAATCTAGTAGAGAAATTAATGCAACTCTGGACAGAAATAAATATTGTGACACTGTGGGCCGTAACCAAAGCAAGGGGTTGTGCAACAAAATATTAGAGGGAGTGACTTTTTTTTGGCCAGGCAGTGTATACAGTAACTGTGTGTCGTCAGCATAATGGTGGAAACTACTACCATGCTTACAAGGTACAGTATGTTACCCAGAGTAACTGATAACAATCAGTCAAATAAGACCTAAGCCAGGAGAGGGACATTCCCTTAACTCTTATGACATTTTCCAATCTATCGATGAGAGTAATATGATCAATTGTGTCAAAATCTGCAGTAAGGTCAAGTAACCCAAGCAAACACAACCCTGATCAGCGGTCAGTAGTAGGTTATTTACTACTTTAACCAATGCAGTCTCTGTGTTATGATGAGGAGTAAATCCTCATACATTTCATGTACATTATTCCTAAGTAGATATGAGCATACCTGACGTGCTACCACTTTTTTTTAGGATTTTGAGATAAAAGCGACGTTTAATATCAGTCTGTAGTTGGACAGCTGATGGTGTCAAGGTCAGGTTTCTTAATAAGGGGTTTAATATTAGTGTAAAAGCTTTAGGTGCATCGCCATTATAAACATATGTATATGTTTGTGTAAAGGGCAGAAAGAACCAACAGAATCTCTGTACTGTATTTCACAGCTGAACAAATTGTTTTATGATTGATTTTTATGGCTGCAGTGGCGGAGACCTGCAGTTTACACTGGTTTATGGAATAAAATACATTCATATATTATATTGTTAATTAATTCATATGTTGCAAATCTTCTATATCTTCGTTCTTTTATCTGGTCTGAATCATTATTTTATTTTCCCCATTACAACAGAATTGAAACATAATTTCTACAAATATAACAAATAAGTAAACTTTGTTTAATAAGTAATTAATGTTTAAATGTACATTTTTGATAACTAATAATTGTTTTGAATATTACTGCAACCACTTCCATAGTGTCTACTAAGTGTCATGGTTGCCCTGACCTGACCGCAATATTCACCATGTCACATTGTAACGCTTGGATTTAGAAAACCGCTTGGTTACAAAAGAACAACGGATTCGGGAATCTAAACTGGGGCTTGAAAACAATACTTCCGGTATTGCGCAACCGCAGCTGGACAAAACACGACGCGACACAAAACAATTATAATAAATTAAACAAAGTGTATTAAACAAGACAGACAGATAAATAAACAAACACGGTGCACCACAAACCAATATATACAAAATATATACAAATAGCAAAAGTGTGTGCGCGATGTATGCGGGTGTGCGTGTGTGTGTATGATTGTCCAGTGTCTGATATATGGCAAACGGTAGGAATGGGTGGAGTTGGAGAGATGGATCGATCTCACCAGATGAAGATGGAAGTTCTGGGAGATCGAGAAACGGAATGAGCTGGGTACTGAATGAAATTAATCCACAATAATCCACAAACAGGCTCTCAGTCTCAAACAAAATGCAGCGCGCTGTCCTCATCTCTCCGTGTCGGCTACCTCGCCGGTTCCGGCTTCATGCCGGATCATGTGACCCACGTCACTTCCGGGTTCCCTTGCGCCGCGATCGCGCATGCGCGGGAACTTGCCCGGTGACCAAACCACTGTCAATGGGGAAAAAGAAACCGCTAGGGCACACCTTCGGCCACAGGTGAGCAGCATTAGCTCCAAGACCATTTTCCTGTTGTTGAAGGTGTCCCTGATGTGTGGCTGTGCTACATAGACCCCCCCCAAGCTTCCGGCGTCTGAGGAGAACGTCCGTACCAGCACTTTAAATTCGCCACACTGTACACACTGTACACACGGCTTTTTGTGGGTATCCCCAAGACCTTGTGTATTTTTTCGGTCTTCTTTGTACTTCTGCTGGACCCTCCCACTTGGGCACTCGCTTAGCAGAACCTCTTTTTGTTGTGGAGGAGGGAGGTCGAGTTTGGATCCACACCAAGTCTCCCGGTTGAAAGTGCGCTGCTTCCCCCCGGGTATTGTGACATCTGGCATGTGTGGATCTGGATGGTTTGTCTCCTTGTAGGCCCTCCTCCGTGATAAGTCTTAGTCGGGGTGTTGATGGATGTGTCTTTTGTCGTTGGCAAACGCTGCAAGCTTTGGTATAACGCCAGACGTCTTTCCGCACCGTCGGCCACCACGCCACCTCTAATAGCCTCAGCAGGGTTTTCAGTTGTCCCCAGTGTCCTCCCAGTGGATTGTCATGATAGTATTGAAGAAAACTCTTTATTAGAGACTGGGGAACAACGAGCTGAAATTTCTCTCCTTTCCTTACCGGTACCCGGCGATATAGCACGCCCTGACGACCTTCGAAGGTGACCCTCTGATCTTGTGTACCTCTTTGATGATCTTTGGAGAGCAGCTTCGTGATAGTTAGGTCGTTCTGTTGGGCTCTGATGATCTCGCTCAGGTCGCTCGGGAAGCTGGAGGCCTCTTTAGTGGACATGGTGGGTAGACGTGGGGTGTCAGCTCCTTTCAGCGGTGGGTGTGCTCGGGGTATGGCGTCTGGACCCGGATTAAAGAGGTCCTCGCGATCATTCTCTCCCCTAGCGCCTCTCTCCGCCTGTTGTTCCATGGTGCTCGCCGCTCCTCTTAACGCCACTCTCACGTTGCTGTTCTCCCTGGTTCGCCTCACTGGTTCTTCCTCTAAGATATCAGGGTTCCCCATGAGACAGAGGGCGGGGTGATCTTTGGTGGAGTCTCCCAGGCGTTGCCCCGGCAGCTGTACCGGAGACCTCGGGTTGTCTTCCTCTTCGTCGAGGTCGTCATCCAGTATAAACGCCGCCGTGAACGCCTGCTTAAAAGACTCCCAGTCCTTCACCTTGCCTTTCTCCGTCTTCCACCAACTGAGAGCAGGCCCTCGTAGAACTGTGCCGAGGGTTCCCAGCAGCTCTGGTCGGGTCAGGGGTCTGATCTCCAGGTACTTCTCTGCTTGCTCTATGAAGTTCCACACCTCAGCTGTCTCTGACGCGTCACAGTAGGCTGGAAACTCCCCGCAGATGGATGGATGAGCATGCAGAGAAGAAGAAGAAGAAGAAAGTGGGGAGGAGAGCAGAACCGAGGAGTGTGCTGGAACACCAGGAGGAACGTCGGCGATGGCATGAGTGCTTGGTAGCTTCACCTTGGCTGTCGCTGTAGTGGTTGGAGTGCTGGGACGATGTTGTGTAGGAGATGGTGTAGGGGTGCAGGCCTGTAACCTGTGGGCGGAGGGCGTACAAGTGGGACGCAGTCTCTTCATCCGGGTTTCCCAGATGGCGTCACGTCGCAGAAAACGGTCAACGATGGCTCTCTCCATCTTTTCGAGAGCCTCCTGACAGTAGCGTTGCAGCCCTTCCAGGCTCGCGTCCACTGCGTCACGCAGACTGATTTCTCGGTTGAGACTGCTGTCTAGGGATTGTCTATAATCCTGCTCCATGGAGCTCACTTTATCAGTAAGCGCCCCCAAGTCCATCTTACATTGATACAGTTCTTTTTGTAGTGTGTGCACTACTTCAATATCAGACCCATGACCAATAATATCATTATCATCATCATTGTCATCATCATGGTTATCAGATATATATAAAGAACTAATCAATGAAGTTAATTCGATTGTAGGGTTACGGCGTGTATAAAATGCATCCTCTACATCAACCAGCATTTTATAATCTACTACACAGTCGGCCTTAGCAGCACTACCAGCATTAGCCTTAGCATTAGCTTTAGCACTAGCATTAGCGATGTTAACATTAGCGTCCATTTTGTTCAGCCTTTTTACACAAAACTGGAAAATATCCCAAAATACAGATTCCCCGTGCGTACGGGCCACCACTATGTAACGCTTGGATTTAGAAAACCGCTTGGTTACAAAAGAACAACGGATTCGGGAATCTAAACTGGGGCTTGAAAACAATACTTCCGGTATTGCGCAACCGCAGCTGGACAAAACACGACGCGACACAAAACAATTATAATAAATTAAACCAAGTGTATTAAACAAGACAGACAGATAAATAAACAAACACGGTGCACCACAAACCAATATATACAAAATATATACAAATAGCAAAAGTGTGTGCGCGATGTATGCGGGTGTGCGTGTGTGTGTATGATTGTCCAGTGTCTGATATATGGCAAAAGGTAGGAATGGGTGGAGTTGGAGAGATGGATCGATCTCACCAGATGAAGATGGAAGTTCTGGGAGATCGAGAAACGGAATGAGCTGGGTACTGAATGAAATTAATCCACAATAATCCACAAACAGGCTCTCAGTCTCAAACAAAATGCAGCGCGCTGTCCTCATCTCTCCGTGTCGGCTACCTCGCCGGTTCCGGCTTTATGCCGGATCATGTGACTCACGTCACTTCCGGGTTCCCTTGCGCCGCGATCGCGCATGCGCGGGAACTTGCCCGGTGACCAAACCACTGTCAATGGGGAAAAAGAAACCGCTAGGGCACGCCTTAGGCCACAGGTGAGCAGCATTAGCTCCAAGACCATTTTCCTGTTGTTGAAGGTGTCCCTGATGTGTGGCTGTGCTACAACATGACTGTTGATAGCCCATGTTCTCGTTTCTGAGATTAATATGGATTGTTTTGTTATTTAAAACTCAAGGTCAAACTTTCTCTCTCACACTTTATAAAAGACACTAACATTTGTTTCTTATACTGAAATCAGGGCAGCAAAGTGATGCAGATCAACATTTTGAAAGCTTATTCTCATGATGACGATGATGATTTATTCTAGGTGCTTTTCCTGCCTTATTTTCCTCTGCTTTCATCTCGTGTATGGACTCATCTTAGCTCACTTTAATCAGCTATACACACACACAGGGCAAGTGATTGACAGAACACTGAACTCTTCATCAGCTTTAAGTCTCACTGGAGGAGGCTGTGAGTCATCGCTAACACACGCACACACACACACACACACACACACACACACACACACACGAGACATGCAGA
Organism: Channallabes apus; assembly: GCA_030522415.1. Lineage (NCBI taxonomy): Eukaryota > Metazoa > Chordata > Actinopteri > Siluriformes > Clariidae > Channallabes > Channallabes apus. The sequence continues at coordinate 33,732,394 of CM060121.1, forward strand.
GAGGTGTGGGTGTTTTCACGACAATGTGGATTTCCCAAACAGGAATATACCCTACACACGCACACACATAAGACTTGCAGAGGGGTGTGGGTGTTTTCACGACAATTTGGATTTCCCAAACAGGAATATACCCTACACACACACACACACACACACACAGATGGAAAGAGAGAGAAAGAGAGAGCAACAAATAAATAAAAGAAAGAAAGAAAGAAACGACCAAGTAGGGGAGAGACCAAAATAAAAATAAATAAATAAATATAAAAATCAGGGAGAAAGAGCACTAGATACAGTAAAGGACAGAATGAGGGAATGGGAGAGAGAGAGGGAGGGACAAGGTAATAGGTGAAAGAAGAACAGAGAGAATCCATAAATTGGAATCTAGTACATAATAGATTAGTGATTTTATTAGAGATTATTAGTTTCATAAGAGATTATTACAGTTTTTTTCCCAGTTGCTATGGAACATTTTTTAATCATCCTACACTTATGTCTCACATACCGTGGATCACCTGTGTTACCACAAACTCAACTATCAGCTGTACAACACACTAAATCCCCTGTGCCAAATGCACAACTACACAATGGATCAACTGCATCTCTCTCTCTCTCTCTCACACACACACACACACACACACACACACAGGATCACCAGTGGCACCACACACTAGATAACCTGCACCTCATACTTGATCTCTTGTGCCACACACTGGATTACCTACACTATGAACTGAGTTCACCTGGCTCACCTGCACTGAACATTGCATCATCTGCAGCACACACGGCCTCACCTGCCCCTAATGAACTAGATCACTTTCACCACATGCTGGATCACCTTCAACAAAACATTGGATCACTTCACCTGCATCTCACACACACACACACACACACATATACCGGCTTACCTGTGTCACCACACACTGGTTAACCTGCACTGAACACTAAATACTGTGCAACACACTAGATAAAATACACCACATATAGCTGTACTGGGTACACACACACACACTAAATCACTTGTGCCACATACAGTACTGGATCACCTTCACCCACACACTGCACTGCACCTCACAATAGATCTCCTGTGCCACACACTGGCTCACCTGAATCTTAAACTGGATCCACTTTATTGACATGCTTGATCACCTTCACCCCATGCTGGATCACTTGTAACACAATGATTCATCACACAATAGATCACCCACATAATGGTGACTGGAGGGAATCCACATTTGCTCCACGTAGATTCTCTACTGGTGTCCCACAGGGTTCAGTACTTGGTCCTCTTCTGTTCTCCCTCTATATCCTGTCTCTAAGGTCATATAATCACATGGCTTTTCATACCATTGTTATGCAGATAACACGCAACTTATTCTCTCCTTTCCTTCCTCAGACACTCAGGTTTCCACACGAATGTCAGCCTTTTCTGGCAGACATCACATCCTGCATGGCAGCTCGTCAGCTGAAACTCAATCTGAGTAAAAACCAAACTGTTGTTCATCCCTCGTGATTTATCCCTTGGTCAAGAACTTGTGATCTCCTTGGACAATCGGAACACTCCTTCAGCCACTGCCCACAATCTTGAGGTAACTGTAGACAATAATCTTTCATTTTCAGCACACATTTTCCCCACATCTTGTCAATTTCTTCTTTACATCAGAAGAATCCGTCCATTTGTTTCTTCACACTTGTTATTTCAAGACTGCAACTTTCTCCTGCAGGTCTGGAGGAGGAGGAAGTATGTTCCTCAATACTTGGTCTAACACCACCCCCCTGGAGTTTACCTGGATCACCTGCACTGAATCACCTGCACCACACACAGGCTCACCTGCCCCTCACATTGGATCAAATCCATTAACACACTGGATCACCTGCAACCCCACAAACTAGATCACATTCACCACATACTGGATCACCTTCAACAAACACTGGGTCATCACAAAATGGACCACCTGCATCACACACAAACACACACACACACACACACACACACACACACACACACTTGATCACCTGTGTCACCACAATCTGGATCGCCTGCATCGCATACTGCATCACCTGCACCTCACACTGGATCAACTCAATTAACAGACTGGATCACCTGCTTCACCACAAACTGGATCACTTATAAAACCCAGTAATCCACTCAAAATACTTAGTCTGAGAGGTAAATACTGTCAGTGAACCAATCAGTATAGTTTCAAGATAGGCACAATGCTTAGTCATGGTGTCAGTATAACAGTGAACTCTGTGGTTTCTGATCAGAACTACAGCTAAGGTTTTGATGACAATTGAAAATCCACAAAGGCTGCACTTTACTTTAATTTACACTATACGGCAAATATCAGTTACTGTATAATAGTATAAAGTTACACAATACTGTATGTGGTGGATTGACTGCAAGAGATTGGAAATGATTTACATTTACACATTTTGTACTGGGCAGCATGGCAGCTTAGGGCTTAGCACTGTCACTTCATACCTTTAGGGTTTGGGGATTTGAATCTCTTCTCTGGTCTATGTGTGTGAAGTTTTCATTTTCTTTGCATGCTTGTGGGTATCTTCCTAGTAATCCAGATTCCTCCTACAGTCCCAGGATATGCGGTGTAGAATGATTGGTTATTATACCAAATTACTCAGAGTGTGAATCAGTTTGTATCTGCACTCCATCCAGGATAGATTTCAGCCTTGTTTCCAAGCCCCCTGACCCTACACTGGATAAGTGGCATACAGTAGGTGATGGATGGATAGATGCACAGAAGGGAAAAAATACAGGAAAGTGTTACATCACTGCATAGCACAAAGGAATAAAACAGTTCATTAGAACTGTAAACATGGTAAGCACCCCTTTAGGCATGGGGATTACAGTGTGGTCTTTCTCAATCCACTTGAACTTCCTGTCTGTAGGGCCACAGATTCTCATTCACATCACATTCTAGCACATTCTAGTGTTATCCCCTTTATTAGAGAAACTGAAGATTCACCCGAGGGCAGTTCATCAGTTCAGGACACATTTACTGTACAGGAAATGTTAGTATAAATGTAGAGAAAACGTGCTTGACAGATTCAAGCATTTTGCATGTAATGACTTAGACAATGACCCAATGAAATCCATTTCAATCACCATGATGTAAGTTACTGATTATGTAGAAAACATCAGGCATTTGTGTAACAAGTCATTGCATGTATTATGTGCACAAGTCAGTAAATGATGCAGAGATGGACCTTTAGTTTTAAGAATCTCAATTCTGATCCTGAGAAATGTCCCACTGAGCTCGAGGAGACCATGCAGCATGACATGATGGTGCCCTCTGCTGGCTGTGAACTGAAACACTACTCTTTTATTTTCAAATGTTTTATTCTTCATTTACAGTATTACTGTACAGCAGTTTGTCAATAGGTATGTTGTCTTTAAAAAAACACACACTTTTTGTCCATTCATAAGTTAGTTCCTGTTCCCGTTACATTACAGTGTTGTTCCCTAACCAGAGACACTGTTACACTCTTACACCTTTACATGGCAAAATAATGACGGGAAAACAAGCTCACAGACGGCATACACAACACATGACTTATTAGTGATACAGTGTGTGTGTGTGTGTGTGTGTGTGTGTGTGTGCGTGTGTTTTAATACAAGCAAACATGGTGACACATTCAGTCATCCGACACTTTTAGTAGGCAATGAGAAACTACACATAGAAAAATAGATGTTAATCTGTTTACATTTATTTATTTGCTTTTTTACATTTAGAAACAACATTCATCATGTATGCATTCCATCATCATCATCATCATCATCATCCCTCAAAAGAGCGCTTTGTATAAAGCCATTTCATACATCTCATACATCACTACAAAATACAAAATCAGTTTTTGGAAAGAAACGTACAGCGGCCCAGAGCAGAGACTACAAACATCTCATGGTGTTTTTTTTTATTATTATTATTTTAAAATTTTTTTGCTAAATAGAGGATTTAAAATGTGTTAAAACATTTGTAGGGTGTAAACACAACATAGCTGTCTTTAATGGGAATAAACAGTGAGGATTTTCTGTGCATGTTTTTGTTTTATTTTTTTTACTAAAATATGTGCAAAGCAGCTAGAAGACAAGATGACAAACAAAAATTGTGCCAGCTGTGTTTCCGAAAAAAAAAGGTTAGAAAGTTGACTTGGCCGTTCCTTCAGGTTCTTACTTCCTAGACCGAAGCTTCTGCCCCCAAAGCTATTCGTATCCTGAAACAGATTTAATTCTAAAATTGTTCTGCCTTCTCCCTTTGCCCATTCTGCCCTCCATCTGCCCTCCATCCAACCCTCCATCTGCCCTCCATCCAACCCTCCATCTGCCCTCCATCAACCCTCCATCTGCCCTCCATCTGCCCTCCATCCAACCCTCCATCCAACCCTCCATCCAACCCTCCATCCAACCCTCCATCTGCCCTCCATCCAACCCTCCATCTGCCCTCCATCCAACCCTCCTCCTGCCAAGGTAAACTACCAGTCAAACGTTAGGACACACATTCTAATGCCACGATTTTTCTTTCCTGATGTTTATTTCTTTCTACACTGTAAAACAACACTGAAGGCGTTTATTATCCACAATCCACAATAATCTCCTGTGAACAGTTGATATTGAGATGTTTATCTGCTACTTCTGCTCTGTGAAGCTTCATAACGCCTCTAATCTGAGGTGCTGGTTGTTAATTGGTGATTTCTGAGGCTGGTGACTCTAAATGAACGTCTCCTCTGCAGCAGAGCTCAGTTTTGGTCTTGTTCTCCTGTGAAGGTCTTCATGAGGAACAGTTTCATCATCATGGAGCTCGATGGGTTTTACAAACGTACTGTTCTTGTTCGAACTGTTCCAGAACAGCTGATCTTCATGTCTTAAAATAACAACTTACAGTAATTACATAATGCCATATAAGTTATTTTATTAGTTTGGGGAAAATCCAGGATTGTTGTAGACTGTAGAAAATAAATCAAATATTGTGTCCAAACCTCTGGAGAATACCTGACAGATGTACAGCACCAGGCAAAGATGAGGCAAAACATTCAGCTGTTTTGTTTGTTGTCATTTGATTAGTGTTTAAATCACACAAAACACAATTCACACAAATGTTAGACATTTTGGAAAAAAAAAATCACAATGGAGTTCCAGAGTGTATTGAATAACATACATAAAGGGGTTTGAACTCTTATGCAAGGCACTGGAATGTACAGGTATATGCTTTTTATTATTTGTTAGAGTGAATTGTTTAATATGAAGCATGTTAAATGGTAAATGTATTAAAAAGACAGGAAGTTATTTAAATATATACATTTCTCATGAATATTTATGATATCTGTGCTTAGCCACAAGACTTGGGTTTATTATAACATGTGAGTTGCCTCATGGACGACACGCAGAGCTGAAAAGAAAGACAGAAACACAATAAAAGACTCTGCAATTAAACAAGAGACGTGAAGTGGAACCGAAGACTTTTTAATCAAAGTAGAGTTTCACATGAAGGATGCACATCATCTAAATATATTTTTTTACATAAAATTTTATAAATTAATCTTTGGCAATACTTACTGTATGGTTTCATGCAAATGCTACGTCATGAAACAAAAATCTAACTTTTACATGTTTGTCGTATTTATTGTGACTTTACAGTCGAATACATTATGAATGTTTGAGATTATTATCAAGTACACTAGCGTACGCTAGCAGAAAATTATGGATCCGATCATTCTCAATAAAGGCAAGAAAGTTTACAAATATTAACGTCTTGACTTCAGTTAGAGTGAAAGTTTCAGATTAGCGTCATGATGTTCATAAAGAATTCATCAAACCTAGCAAAGCCCTTCGTTACCACCTAAACTCACGGTATGGCGTGCTAAGAGCTACAAAGCCAACTGTCACGACATGCTAACACCAATCAATCAGGACAGAAGCATAACTTTTATTTTAAGAACAATCTATGTCACATGACCTGACGTAGTCTTATGGAAGAAATCGTTTGGTCGGATGTTCACCGAGAGATCCGAACTTCGTAAACCTCGTACACGGCGTATAAACTGTATCGCAGACCTTCATGTCACCTCAGTGCTCAGTTCAACACATCCATCACCTGAACATAAAAGCGACATCCTTATGCATAAAGGCACATTTATTATTTACGTCTTACTTCCCAACAAATACATAATTCCTGCACAGCTTCTGTCTCAGCAAGCACTTTTTAGCTTACTCAGAAAACACCAAATCATAAACATAAAATAGAAATATGGACCGGCAGGAGCTTAGGAAGCTCCAAACAAAGTCAGGACCCAAAAGGTAGAGTGTAGCTGGGGTTTAATACTGTTTTCAACACACCCTTGTAGACGTGCCGTCTTTAATTTGTCCATGATTGAAACTGTCATCACATGAAGTGTTAAGAGTATTAATGGTATTAAGAGGCGGGGTGAAGTAGGATGGCGCGGGGTGTGGTATGATGGGGCGGGGTGTGGTATGATGGGGCGGGGTGTGGTATGATGGGGTGTGGTATGATGGGGCGGGGTGTGGTATGATGGGGCGGGGTGTGGTATGATGGGGTGTGGTATGATGGGGCGGGGTGTGGTATGATGGGGCGGGGTGTGGTATGATGGGGCGGGGTGTGGTATGATGGCGCGGGGTGTGGTATGATGGGGCGGGGTGTGGTATGATGGGGCGGGGTGTGGTATGATGGGGCGGGGTGTGGTATGATGGGGCGGGGTGTGGTATGATGGCGCGGGGTGTGGTATGATGGGGCGGGGTGTGGTATGATGGGGCGGGGTGTGGTATGATGGGGCGGGGTGTGGTATGATGGCGCGGGGTGTGGTATGATGGCGCGGGGTGTGGTATGATGGGGCGGGGTGTGGTATGATGGCGTGGGGTGTGGTATGATGGCGTGGGGTGTGGTATGATGGGGCGGGGTGTGGTATGATGGGTGAACATTTTAAAATACATAAAATGTGTATGTGTAACTATAGACTTTAGTGGTGTTGGCAAGGGCATGTTGAAAGCAGTGGTGTGTGTGTGTGTGTGTGTGTGTGTGTGTTCCACTGCAGTGGTAGCTGGCACTCTTGGACCTACACCGCCTCCACATAATTGGCTGGATAAAGACCCTCTTTGCCTCCATCCATCATTCCTCTACACCAACCCTGATCATCCTCTTCCTCAATCTTCATGAACTCCTCACCTTTAAACACACACAAGCAAATAGCCCCCCCCCCAAACACACACACACGCACACACACACACACACACACACACACACACACACACACACACACACACACAGATCAGAAAACAGAATTTAATTTTCACATTACTTAAGCTGTTCTGGTTAGAGTCATCATTCATCATTAGAGAAACATCTCACACACACTCACACACACACACACACACACACGCGTACCAGTTTTAAAGGACAGCTCATCTGGTTCCTGTCCAACATAATCATAGAGGGCTCGGACTCGGACTCCACCAATCATTACGCTGAGAGGAAGAACACACACACACACACACACACACACACACACACACACACACACACACACACACACACAGACATTAGTTACAGTACGAGGAATAAAACTCTCACAGATGTGCTGTTGAAGGTAAATAAGTGTAATGTGGTAACAGTAACTTCACCACATCTTCCTTCAATTGATTATTTTCTTTAAACAGCGTGACACACAGTGTGTTGTTTCTTACATATTTATTAAAATGCTGTTTTTGGTTTGTTTGTTTGTTTGTTTGTTTGTTACTGTAAGCATAATCTGAGACACACCCTCTCTCCATCACCACGGCTTTCTGCTCCACAGCTTTCTTGCCCTTCTTGAGCTTCTTGTCCGGTTTCCACTCCTAACAGAGAGAAGGTCAGAAAGCAGAGCAGAAGATTTTACATCTACAGACGTCCCAGTGGAAACTCAGCCAATGTCTGCTGATTTATTTAAAGATTTAAATTAGATTTATTTGTTTTTCAGCTCCACAGCTCCTCTCACTTGTACACACACACACACACACACACACTCCAAATAAAAAAGAAGAACTTTTTAGAAATCAATCCTGTGCTCTTACAAAAATAGACGTTCACTGAGCACTTGGACCATTTTGTTTTCTTTCTAAAACTGTAGCTGGAGTGTAACACCAGGCGAAGCGGCGCCGCCAGATCACTGTAAAACATCCAGCACAATCACGTCTCCAAAAGAGATGCACTTTCCAAAAAAAAGGTTGGGCATTAGAGAAGAGAAATGCAGGGAAACATGCGTGGGAAACGAGTTCACGTGTGTCTTATTCACATCATCTGCTTTTCTGGATATTAATCCAGTCTGAGACACAAGATAAACTGCCTGCACTCAGACTTTCTCTTTATTCGCTATAGATGTTACATTATAGATTAGATTTAGCAAAAATACTAAATACTTTGTCTGTGGATATCAGCACATGAGGAGGACGAACACTAGAACACAGCACAGTTACTGTATAAGACGGTATTTGACCTTCTTAAAATTGATAGAAAAATACCATTAGAACGATGTTTTGGTTTTTCTCCTGGCTGCGGTTTCCGAGTGTAAAGAGGAGGTAAAGATTTCTATTAGTGTTCCAGTTTGGACCGGTTTGAACACTGACGATGATAAACTGTCAATTTACACAGAGCTTGTCCTGACCTTGTCCTGACCTTCCTGTGGTCCTCAGCAAAATCCCTCCTAGCTGATCTGATCTGTCAGCAGTGTGAACTGTTTATTATTGCCACACAGTCACACCTGACACCCTGGTGCCCGTCCCATGCCCAGATCAAAGGGCGGGTAGCAGGAGGGGCATCTTGTGCCCAGTTGTGTGCAGATCGGATGGTCCGCTGTGGCGACCCCCTGACAGGAGCAGGCCGAAAGACCAACAACAACAACATAGATAACAATACTATTATTTATTTTATCAGTTGCATCAGGCCTGTTAAAACTGCCCCCCTGCGACCCCCCCCCCCCAATTTCCTTCTAGTGCAGCATTGTTTGAAGGTTATTCATTAACATTATACCAACGTGATTCTAACGTTCAAAGACAGCATGATCCTAATGTTGTGTTTCAGGACAATGACATGTTAGGGTTCCTGCTGGGTGTGTACAGTAATAGTGAGTGAATCAATGCGAAAAAATTACAAATCAAGGATATGGATTATAAATAAGCACAAAGAACTAATGGACTATTCATGCTGCTGAAACAAGTCCATTAACAAGAACAGAATTACTCTAACGCATCTCTCTGTTCAACCACCTCCACCATGTTGCTCATATTCTTCTCCATCTCTGGAGTCAGCTAATGCACTCGGTGCAAAGGTTTGTGTAAACAGACCTTACAGACTGGAAAATTGAAAGGAAATGTTGAAAGAATTAATTAACCAGCAACGGATCATTACCTGGAACTGAGGCCAGTCGGTGGGCATCCCCGGCCCGTGTGTGTTCTTCCACCAGCGCAGGTCCTCCTGGTCATTAATGGCCATCAGAGCATCATGGAGCTCGTTATACACAGCCTTCACACTGTCAGGCAGAGAGACAGAGAGAGAGAGAGAGAGACAGAGAGAGAGAGAGAGACAGAGAGAGAGAGAGACAGAGACAGAGAGAGAGAGAGAGAGAGAGACAGAGACAGAGAGAGAGACAGAGAGAGACAGAGAGACAGAGAGAGAGACAGAGAGAGAGAGAGACAGAGACAGAGAGAGAGAGACAGGCAGAGAGAGAGAGAGAGAGAGAGAGAGAGACAGAGAGAGAGAGAGAGAGAGAGAGATTACACACATCTGAAAATGTCCTTCTCTGGGATCAGGGAAAATCAAACAGCTACCAAACGATGAATCTAAACCTCTCGTTGTTGGTGACGTCGAGGTGTCTGTGGATGGACAAAAACGCCTGCTTGAGGAAGCTGATCCTCTTCCTCTCCTCCTCCTGTGATTGGTCAAAGATAGACTCCATTTCCTCCATGTAACGCGGGGCATAACGTGTCACTTCCTCCAGAACCTTCTCGTACCGGGCTCTCACCTGCACCAAGACACAGTGTGTGTTACCTGTTAGCAGAAACCTGATGTGATAACTACAAGGGGTGTTCGAGTCAAAGCAGGACTTCTGCACACAGTTCTGAGCATAAACACTCCCTTTATTTCTCTATATAATCACCTACTACACTAATTCACTTATCCCAGTATTTCACTAGTGCTTGGACACCATCAAGGTAGAACGTTTTCCCAGTACATAGGAGCCATGATCAGAACGGCTGCTTCACGTCTGAAATGCTGGCCTCCCAGGAACTGCTTTAATGACCCAAACACATGGAAATGGCTTGGAGCGAGGTCAGGACTGGGGGACGTGGCAATAACTCCCAGCCGAGTTCCTGTAATGATGCGTCTCTTCCGGAAGTTGGCAAAGGGTTATCTGTCGATTTTTAAGGATCAGGCGTTCCCCTCGCTGACTGTTCACGGGAACGACTGTCACTTCGGCAGGGATCCTCATTCACGGACGTACGGCCTTCTTTAAAACGTTTGCACCGTGCAAATGCTTTACTGTGGCTCATTTAAGAGTCTCATCACCGTGCTTTATGACTAAATCACTTTAACACCTTCATTCACAAGTCCCAGTTTGACTTGAAGCCCTTTGTAGTAGAAAAAGGCTAGAATATGCAAATTAGAAGCCAGTTCAATCTGCCTCCTACTTTGGCCTTGTTCTGTAAGATTTAAACTCTGACATATTAAAGCAACACTCCGGACCTACTTTCTGAGTCTCCTGCTGTGCGTTCTCTCTCTCGTCCTGGATCTTCTTCTGTTTCTCGATGGCGATGTCGGGGTTTCCCTGAGAGTGAGTCTCCCGTTCCCGAGCCATGTGCTCCTTACGGCACGCTTTATGGAACGCCGCTTTCGCCTTCTCCAGCTGCACATATGACGGGACAGTATGCAGGACAGTGTTATTTAGTTAAGTGAAATATTATCAATATGAACACTACTGATGGGAGGAGATGGCCTACACATCCTCAAGTACGAGAAATAAATATTGTAACAACAGGCGAGTACTAAACACGTTCTAAAAGCATCCTGGGTTATAATGGATGGAATACATGAGGACAAGAGGATTTATTGTCCCAAAAACAAATAAATAAACAAATGACAATGTACAAAAATGTACACAAATTCCATATGGGAATGTTTTCAGATATCCAGGAAAACTTGATGAAAGCAGACACAACCTCTTTTGAATGTTAAATGAAAACAGAATTAAAATTAAAAGGTTTGGTAGTTGAGTTCTCAAACTCGACTTTTCCAACTAAAACCACATAGCAGTTTTACCCAATAATAACAACCATATGAAGTCTCTTGGCTGCTCTTGGTTTCTCAGCAAATGGACTTATGATCTGTCTATAGATAGAATTTTTATTAAACGTTTTTAATTTTGTGCCTGAGCTATTTAAAATTTTTAATTAAATCCAATTTAAATACTTTGTATAAAAATCTCGATAATAAAACACAACTTAATGTTTGTGTATATTAACTTCAAAGCATTATTTAGGTTTTAAAATATATAATGAGGGATCTTCTAACCACCTTCTTGAGTCTCTTGGCCCAGGGTTTCTGAGCGCGAGCGAATCCAGTCTCGAAGTCCTGTGACTCTCTGAAGCCGCCAAACATCTTCTTATGGAAAGTGTCCTTCTGCCACGCCCTGATCCGGTCGCCATCCTCGGAGACCAGAGAGCGGCAGATGGTTGAGTGCAGAGTGGAGAGACGATCGGCAGACGAGAGGAAACACTGCCAAGCCCGTAACAGAGAGCCGTACAGAGGACCTGATCAGAGAGAGAGTATCAGGAATACAGAGAGAGAGAGAGAGAGAGAGAGAGAGAGAGAGAGAGAGAGAGATTTTATTGGTAGTAAACAACTGAATCAATATGAACACAAAATAAGATAGAGTTTCTTTTAAGAATTTGTTTCTGTAAAAACAGGGCCCAGGTCACGGTGCAATCTTTTCCTCAGACCAAAAGCATTTAGATCTGTGAATCAAAGACAGTATGTCCATTCATATAGAATTTTAGTTGTGATAAAACATTTTTTATTTACTTTTGATTTGACTCAATAGCACTTAAACTTACTCTTCGATTTGACTCAAGCAGCTAGATTACTTACAGTTTTCATTTATTTAAAACTACTCAACATGAATAAAGTGTGCCAGTTGTGTTGTTGATTGTTTATTGCACAAAACTGTTGCCAATATTGTACATCACACTGCAGTCCAGGAGATGGCAATAATGCATCAACCGCACATGAAGCTTAAACAATAAGCGATAGATAGATAGATAGATAGATAGATAGATAGATAGATAGATAGATAGATAGATAGATAGATAGATAGATAGATAGAAGCAATTTTCTCCAAAACCTGAGGAACATTTTCAAATAATCTGTCAATTTTATACTATTGAACGCTTGTACATTCACCAAAATAATTAAATTCAATAAGTATTATTATTATTCAATAAGAATTGACCTATAAGAGTCCATCATTGTTCCATCAAGAAACCTCAAGAAACCTCATCCTGCTTCCCTCAACGATTATCGCCCTGTAGCCCTCACCTCAGTAGTGATGAAGTGCTTTGAGCGGCTGGTCAAGGACTTCATCATCTCTTCACTACGGGACACACTGGACTCTCTACAGTTTGTATACCGCCCGAAACGTTCCACAGACAATGCAATCTCTCATCTCCTCCACACATCACTCACTCACCTGGACACTCGGAAAAGGAATTATGTTAAAATGCTCTTCATCGGCTACAGCTCTGTATTTAATACCATAATTCCCTCCACATTCACCACCAAGCTGGAGCACTTGGGACTCAGCTCATCACTGTGTCAGTGGATCTCCAACTTCCTAACTGGCAGACCACAGGCAGTACGGATGGGTGGATATGTCTCAGCCTCCCTCACTCTCAGCACTGGAGCCCCACAGGGTTGTGTTCTGAGCCCCCTGCTGTACTCATTGTACACCTATGACTGCATAGCCACTACGAACTCCACCACCATCATTAAGTTTGCTGACGACACTGTCGTGGTGGGCCTAGTTTATTCTTTGGTATTGTAACGTCCTTCAGTATAGAAGAAAAAAAAGATCACATAGACGAACGGAGTTGTTAGCGAATGTGCAGTTTCCTTTTTTTTTATCGTCATGAGCATGCCCAGTGACAGATTACACCCGCTTAGTTACCTCGTCACGCACGCGCGCAGACTTTTACTTCCTGTTTGGTGTCTGTGTATCATTTCCTTAAAGAGTTATTGCTTCTCAACAGGATGAGAATGTTTTGATTTCATGTTGAATGATAGAAAATTCATCAATTGATTGAATTACCTCAAACTATAAAGAGTCAACACTACAAGATAGACCAGAGTCCATTGTCCTAACTCAGAATTCTGATATAATACATAATGAATAATAATACCTGATAATAGTACACAACACACTAACATGATAAATGTTCTGAGTTGCTGTATTTTTAATATCAGAATGAGTTCAGTTGGACTGAATCTGTTATTTTTCAATGTCATGTGATAAGAGGCTTGAATTTAAGTTCAATAAGCAGAATATACTGTTCATGTTTACATGTTTTTATATTGGGATCTTAACAGTACTGAATACTTGACTACTACTATAGTGATACAGTGTATGCTGTCATTTATAAGTAAATCTAGATATAACAAACATTAACGTATCATGGGGAAGAAAAAACTGCCATTTTCTGGTGAGAAAATTGTGTCGAGTAAAAAGGCTGAATGGCGAGTGACTCCGGAAATCCACTAGTCACATCGGGCAGTGAGCAGAAAAGTTAATGTCAAACCCTGCTGCACTCGATCTACAGCAGGAGGTGCTGGACCAAAGCCAGGAAGATCATGAAGGACCTCAGCCATCCCAACAATGGATTGTCCTCTCTGTTGCGGTCAGGAAAGCGCTTGAAGGCCAACATAGAGAGACTGAGGAGAAGCTTCTTCCTGCAGGCGATACCGTCTCTCAACCAGATTAACACACAGGACTAATCATCTCCGCGTTTTTGCAACATTCCACACAAATGGACACGCATGGACATTACTCATCTGTGCACACACGCCTACGCACTGTAGACCGGACAATCATGGCATAGCACACTTGCACACATACTGTATTGCACATTTGCACAAACAATGCTCAATTGCACACCTTAGGACAATTGCACACATTCGTTCCACATATTATTTGCATTTAAATTCATTTTTATCTGTACATATAGGCTTATATTTCTTATATCTTGAAAACTTCTATATTTTGTTCAACTTTCTTATAGTTAAAATATTTATTTATTTCTTGCCTCTTTTTCTATTTTTATATTTCTCGTTATTATTTCTTGTAAAATGTTGTTGTTGTTTTTTTCATGGGCGGTCGTGTAAGCATTTCACTGCATATCGTACTGTGTATGACTGTGTATGACTGTGTATGACTGTGTATGTGACAAATAAAATTTTAATTTTAATGTTTTAATGATAGATGGAGTAAATCACATACAGTAATCAGTTTAATTGCACACCACTGATGTCATCAAAAGTTATTTGTGCTTGGTGATCTTCCTAGGAATGGAAATAAAACCTGGAGCCTCTTGGATAACCCCTCAAAACCCCTTTATCATTTCAGACTGGTTTTTAACACCTAGCTGGTTTTAAGCCTTTCATTTCAGTGATTAGAATGATGAGCATGAGCCATGCAGTACTCACTAGTGTCCACTAGGGGCTTCCATTTATTACTCCACTCGTTAAGCTGCTGGGCGTAAAGCCTCTCTACGCGTGCCCGCTCCTGAAAACACGTCACAATGTCGTTACACGCTTGGAAGGCATCCTCCGTCCTCTTCACCGTCCGTTGGTAGTTTCCAGGCTGAGAGCGAGACAGAGAGAGAGAGAGAGAGAGAGAGACGTAGATATGCTGTTTATTCAGGATTATCCTGCTGAAGGTCCTGGCAGTGATGCTGGAACTGCAGCTTCGTGTCCAACATGAAATAGTTGGAGAAAGACACAAAAATCTGGAAGGTTTGAACTCGACTCTACTAAAAGCAAAATGCTGCAGCTGAAGCATAAAGCAGAAGAGAGTGGACGCATGAGCAGATTCCTGCAAAACTAATACATTTTTGCAAGACAGAAATATCTATATAAACAATATTAATCTTACAGCAGATGTTGTCTCTCAGCCATGATGTTTAATATTTGCTTGTTTACTTTCGTACCTAAACTATGAGGCTGATGCAGCCAACAAGTAATAAAAGTATCAGTCAGAGGTTTGTCTCTCTGGTCTTCGTAGGTTATTAGCTGCATTACTGCATGAATAATGTGTACATTTAATGCGGAACTACAGTTTTAGAACAAAAACGATTTGTTCACTCTGGAAGAACCTTTGTAGAACCTACACAAGTGTTCTATATAGAACCCTACAACCGTTCATGGTAAATTTGCTTCTACACAGAGAAACAGAGGAGAATTATTATTATTATTATTATTATTATTTATTTATTTTTATTTTTTAATTTTTGTCTCACCCAAATGAGGATGGGTTCGATTACGAGTCTGATTCCTCTCGAGGTTTCCTTTATCCTCAGCACCAGACAAACTGATAAAACTACACATTTATGAATCTAAAAATCCTTTTTAAATGTTAAAAGTTTTTTTTTTTCTGTGAAGCTGCTTTGTGGTAATGTCCGTTGTTAAAACTGCTACACAAATAAAATGTAATTAAAGATTCAGTGGGAATGATGAAGAGAGGACACTGAAGGTAACAAATTGAAGAAGGAACAAGAGCACTGAGGAAGGAACACAAGAGAGGGAACGCTTGGGAAGGAAACTGTTCCTTTAAGAATAAAAATGGAGCTTGAATGCGGGACAAAAAGGGACGAGCGAGAGACCAGAGAGCGTGTAATAACATTTCCACAGCTGACTTCCAGTTTGTTGATGTGGACTCTGGAACGTGCACGTCTTTATTCCTGCCGTCCATCTTTATCTGACTTGAATCTTATCTTTTAGCATGCTACCTGTTTTCCTTTTTCTCTCGTTCTCTCACTTTATCTGTCTGTCGCTCACCTTTCATCTCTTCTATTCCATGAGCTCATAGTTTGTTATCTATCTCATCCCCCTACACCCCTTAGCCCCCAGCACCCATCATCCCCTCACCCCCCCCCCCCCCCCTCCACCCGTTTCTCACAGGCCACTACGGTTTGTCCATCTTTCTTCCTCTCAGTCCTGAAGAAAATGAGAACAGCTGAGGAATCTGCGCAGGCAGCTTTCAACAACACCAAGCGAGAAGAGCAAACCATCTTGTGAGGCCTACAGAGAACTGAAAGAGGAGCTACGGAAGCCTAGCTGGTTCATGCAGAATATTTCTGAACAGAATCCGTTTCTATCCGAGCAGCCCGAGCCAGAAATGCTGAGAGACGGAGGCTTCTAGGAAAATGTTTGAGACCTGATCTGAATTAGAATCAGCTTCCATTTCTGAATAACAAGAGAAAAGTAGAGTAGGAAATAAAACAAAAATGAAGTCAAAAACCAAACAAAAATTAAGAAACTTAATTATAAATAACAAAAGGGTAGGCGGTCTACATCCAATCAAATATAAAAATTAATAATATATTATTTAAAAAATAATACATCACAATATATTAAATACTAAAAAACAAGTGTTTTGTGATATTTTGCTGTTTTAATAACATTCTGATTTAAAATCTATCTATCTATCTATTTAAGGTTTAAGGCGTGGTCACGGCTGACCCAAAAATCCTTCTGGAATTGAGATCAAAGTCTTGAGATCAATTTGTTGCCGATCGTATTAATCCACTATAGGAGGAGTATATCAAAATCCATTAGGTGCATTTTGTAAATGATGCAAAATAACTGACTTCCTGTTGAGTAGAGCTCATGACACGCATAGCGAATAGAGATATAAATGTGTACCGGGTTTCGCATCCATATAGGGCAAGTGTGTGTGAGTCAGAATTCTGACTTAAAGTTACTTTTATTTAACCAGCAAGTTTTTTGAACCGGAAATGACACAGGTTTCTCCCAGACTGAACCCTGTTGGTGTGTGGACAGTCATGTCTAAGACAAAGGAGCTCACTGAGGACATGCGGTTCTGTATTGTGGCTGCTCACAAGTCAGGAAAGTGCTGTAAGACCATATCTAAATGATTTGAAGCTCCAATGGCTACAGTGCAAAGTGTTACTAAAAAAATACAAGACGTTCCTCGCTGTAAAACAAAATCTTAGAGGACATGGTCGGAAGTCAAAAGTGACACGTGTGCTGACCAGAAGAATAGTGAGAGAGGTTATAAAGAATCCAAGGATCACATCCAGGCCATCCTGATGCATCTGCTGGTCGCAACATCTCAAGGCAGGTCTTCCAACGAGCATGCACACCACTGGGTTTCATGGATGCAGACCAAGGAGGACATCACTTCTCCAGATAAGGAACACAAAACCCTACTTGGCCTTTGCAAATGCTCATCTGGACAAAGAAGAAGACTTCAGTTTTTCTGTTTTATGGTCAAATGAAACAAAGAATGGAATTTATTGGCCACAATGATGTAGGAACGCCATCTCCACTGTCGAACATGGTGGTGGTGGGAACCTGATCCTTTGGGGTGTTTTTCAGCCGGTGGACCAGAGAACTAAGTCAGAATTTGCCTGGGGTATGAATAATTTCGGGCTTGCCTGTATATCCTGCATGCTGGTAAGTGCATCGTGACTGCAGTGTAGCTCTCACCATCCAGAAGCTCTGGTTGCCAGCATCCTCTGTTCTGCTCTCCTGATGGACGGATGACATCCTGGGTCCTGAGACTGGGGGGAAAAACAAGCAGAGCTGAAACTGGCGTACGGGACAGCGCTCCACACCAGAGCCGTGATATCACCTTTACATTCATCACAGTAGGAAGGAAATAACATCTGATTAAAGTGTGACGTGATCAGGCTACATATATTTACATGTGTCAGAAAATATGTTTATGCATTTATTGTTCTTTTGTGTTAAATAAAGAAACAATACATTTTCTGACACGGCAGTGTGTGTGAGATTCCTAACAATATTTAACTTTAATTTATTTATTTATTTATTTTTATTACAATTTAATTCTCATATATTAAAATGGCATAAACCAGTAGCTTAGATAAAAACATGAATTTTAAATTTAGATACACTAGAGGTTACCAATGGTTCTGTCCATGTCCATCCACATGATGATGATCTGATAATCAAATGAAGAAATATTCTATTATTACCTCACTGTATGTCATGAAATGTGATGATGATGATGATGATGATGATGATGCTGCCCGCTGTATTACTAAAGTACTGGCCAAAACATGCACACAATGTTTTTGTCTTTTAAATATAGTATGTTGTTAGAAAACATGCCTTTAGAATATATGCTTGTGTATTTAATTTAATTTAATGGTATTTTATTTGTTTAAATTTTATTATTTTTCTATTAAAATTTTTATTTGATTAGGTAAATTAAAAGACACTGTTTTCATTTGCAATTTCTTTTTTCCAAGTAAGAATAAAAAATTAATTAAATCCAAATGTACCTTTGTTACGTCCCTGACGTATTATATACTGTATATATATTTTTTTTCTGTGTTGCCTGCTCTCTTGGGTGTGTTTCCCTCTCTCTGTTTTTTTTTTAAACAGGTTTAATTGGCCTCTACCGTGGAGAGGGGTGCTGATTGGAGGATCAGTCAGTGATGTGTGCCTTACTCCCGCCTCCTGTACCTCCATTGGACAAGCACTTCCTGAACCTGTGTGCCTTACTCCCGCCTCCTGTGTTGCCATTGGACTAGAACTTTGTGCAGCTCTATTTAAACGCCATCCTGCCTGCTGCTCGAGAGACAACTGCTTGATTTGTTATGGTGTTTTGCTGGTATATATTGGACTCATTGTGTATTGACTTTTGCTGCCCTTTTCGACCTCGATTTTTGCTATTGCCCTTTGTATATAATTTTGTATATATCATCGTGTATATAGTGGTAAGTAGGGAGTCGACGCCCTTTTTGTTCTTCCCCCATTTTTTCTCCTGGTTATGCTAGTCAGGGAGTTAGGTAAGACTATATGTATTTTGGTATGTTTTTGTTGTTAGGTTAGGTAGACTTTTGTGATTCTAGTTAGTGGGTTTGGTTTATTATTTTGGCATTGTCGGCTCCTGAAGATATTACCACCTTTGTAAATATTTGTACATAGAATTAAACTGCAGTTGATCTCAACCCCCCCATTTATTTCCCCATTTACCTTCTTTCCTTTTCCTAATTTATTTTATTGTCTGTTGCGGCCTGACCCTAGACCAGGACGTAACAACCTTTTTGTCATTTTTACTCCTGGGAATATTAACTTAATTATACTTTATTCTCATTCATGTGATATACATTTATTTGTAATGAATATTAAATATGCTTTGTCATAAATAAATACATTTACGTACATTTCTCAACTTAAAAATAAAGAGTGCAGTATTCATGTCTATTGGAGGTGTTTATAAAGATAGTTTTTATTATTATTATTATTATTATTCATTTGAGCAAAAACTGGCAGAAAATAAATATATTGATTTAATTTGGGGGGGAAAAATAAGGAGTTTACGTTCTCTACCTGAGACAGAGAGTTTGAGTAATGATGTGTGTTTGGTCTTCTCATTTAGTGAGAGAGGAAGGAAAAGAATCTGGATGTGCGTACATGTGTGTGTGTGTGTGTGTGTGTGTGTGTGTGTGCAGCTTTCCAGGAGTGTGTGTGTCGTTTACAGGCTGTATTTTGTTTAAAGCAGAGTTTATGGCCTGGAGCAGACGAAGCGCAGACATGGAGCTCACACCGCACTCGGCTCTGCTGTTACACCACCACACTCGCTCCTCTCACTGCAGCTGAGCAGCTTTCAAGTACATGTTATCCGCTTTTAGCTCCATTTACTGTCCAGGAGACGAGTTAGATTGTTACAGGACCTAGACAGGTTCTCCATTTATTCTTTTAAAGTACATAATAATAATAATAAAAATGTAGCTCAAACCTCTGACCAGAAGAAGAGCATCAGAATATTTAATGTGTAGCTCTGACACTGGAGACTCCTTCCATAGATACTGTATGAACCACCATTAAAATCATCAGGCATAGATTTAGCTGTTTGTTCTGACTTTGGATTTGCGACGGTCTCTCAGTTCTTTATTGATCTAGGTAGAGGATTAATCTCACTCATTTTTTAAACTGTCAAGAAATTAAGAAATGTTAAAAATAAAAGTCTTGATTATTATAAGGTTGAAAAACAATATTTTTACACACACATTCTCTACAAGGTTAAGAAATCAACAATGTTCTTTAATTAACCAGTGTCTTCTTACAAATCAAAGGCCGATCAGCATCCAGTGTTGGTGATTAACGTCACTACAACATTAATACAAGCAGAACGTTCTGCTGCGCGTCTGGTCAGGTAGGTAAAATAATTACATGTGTATGGGGGACAATATTTGAATTGCACGAGGCACAAGATGTTTTTTGTTTTTTTTACCACACATACTGTACACAGAGACAGAGAGAGAGAGACAGAGAGAGACAGAGAGAGACAGAGACAGAGAGAGAGAGACAGAGAGAGAGAGAGAGGTTTTTTTTGAGGTTTAACTTAACTTTAATAAATACTGACAATTTACAATAAAAATACTTTTACAGCAGCATCAATTAATAGGAGAAAAATTTATGAATAGATAAGATAGAATAAAGGAAAATTAATGTAAAGGAGTGCTAAAAACAGTTCACCTTCATCAATAAAACAGAGTATGTTTTTATAACACCACTTTAGCCTAAAAATATCCAAGTCATTCATTTCTTTCTTTTATTTACCGCTTTTACGCAGCATCTGTAAATGTCTTTTTTTTTTTTTTTTTTTTTTTTGCTTCATAAATTGGTGAAACATGCCCTTTATCTGCATCTAGATAACAACCGTTGAAACCATTTAAATTGGGTGAAAAAGTCAGTTCAGGAAAGGGGTCGCCTTTGTCTGGTGTTTCTGTCCCTTCATGATATTCCTTTATTATATCCAGTTCTTCTCTTGACAGCTTACTTATCCATCTTTTGATGATGGTTTCCATGTGCCGTAGTGACCGTAGCCCAAGTTCCTGAGCCACCGCTCTTGTGTCCTTAAAATCCAGTCCTGCTGTGTCTACTAGTCTCTTCAGTGTTGTGAACTTTTTTTCTTGTAGAATTTTTGTGAGACCTGGAGAACTGTCCTTAATGTCCATTCGTCCTCCTCCCAGTAGTGGTTCTTGCAGAAGCCAAAACAGCGAGACAGCGGGGCCTCGGGATTCGCACTCGAACAGAGTCCATGTTTTAAAAATACTTTTGTAAAAATTAGACATGTTGAAAACATTAAAAACGGTTGAGTCCATTAAAAACAAGATACGATGACAGTCAAAACCATTGATTTTTTTCAATATGAAACTCATAGCATCACTCCATACCAGGGAATCAGATCCGATTAAGTATTTTTGTATAGTCATTAATAAAAATAAGGAAAGGAAGAAAAGAACATTCATTCTACAGGGTTTATTTTACGCACTCTCTTCATCTTCACACTGCAAATCTTGCCTGGTTCTGGTTACAAACTTTTTAAGTCTAAATATTTCCTGGTGAGTGAAGTCCCTGTGCTTTTCTCTTATTATAGCTGTTGCTGAGTTGATGAAGTTTTGTTTGTTGGGGAAGAACTGGTCTACTCGCACTCCTCTCAGACTTCTTGTTTTTTGAAGAAATTGTTTTATCTCTTTTTCTTTATATCTGCCCATTGGTTCGTCCCCGTTTTGTTTGTCTTCATCACTTTCTGTTTCTGCATTTGTGTCTTTTTCACTGCTGGATTTGGCTTCTTCAACTGGTCCTCTCTTTCTGGTCTGAGGCCCACTGTTCCCCGCTTTAGTTTTTCTCTTAGACCTGACCAGAGTAAAACCAACATCATCTATGTTCATGCTGGTGTTTTCTGAGCCTATGCATTCATCATAACTTTGTCTGTTAGTCAGTTGTGTGTCCTGAAAAGAATTCTCACTCACGGTAACTTGGAGGTTTTCTTTTTCTGTCTCCATCTGCATATTTTCCTGCTCAGTAGTTTTTCCTTCTTCTTGGCCTTCAGTGTTACCTTCTTGTAGTTTAGTTTCTTCCTGTCCAGTTGTTTGTACACTATTTGCTCCATTGTCTTGCTTGTCATTTGTTTGCTTGTTTGTTTCTGCCTCCTGGTTGGCTGTAGCTTCTTTTTCAGGACAGTTCCGGATTAAGTGACCCTCTCGACCGCAGCCAAAGCATTTCAAGTTTCCGGAAGTTGCAAAAATGGCAAATTCCTCCCCGTGTACATTTACTTTGAACATGATGTTCAGATCTTCATCCCTGCTGTTTAAGATCATGTACACGTGTCTTCTATAAGAGACGATATGCCTGAGCTCGGGGTCTTTACAGCCTGCTGGTATCATCTTAATGGGCGACACTAATTTTCCAAATCTGGACAACTGTTTACTCAGAACATCATTGTCAATATATGGGGGGACATTAGAGATCATCACCTTTTTTGCGGGGGTATCGAGGGGGAGAACATTAACCAGGGTATCCTTAATTACGACCTTGCTAGCTATTACTGTCTCAGCTTTGTGAATCTCATCAACAAAGAACACTACAGCCTTGTTCATGCGGGCGGCGGACACGATGCTCCTCCCGCCGATTAACTACAGCTGAAGCGCGCGCCTCCACGGAGCACGCGACACTCGCTAGCACTTTAAACCCGTGCTTTCGGGTTAGGTTTGTAAACGCCATACTGACACACACACACACACACCGGCCGGCCGGGCGGCAACGGCACGGCGCCTCACCCACACACACACACACACACAAAAACCAACACACACTATTCACTCAACTCATACAAACATACAAAAAAGTAGAAAAGAAAGAGTTTTCACCTCAACCGCTCACACACACACACGCTCTGTCCACGCTCACACACACTCGCTCGCGCATGCGCACAGAGAGAGAGAGAGAGAGAGAGACAGAGAGAGAGAGAGAGACAGAGAGAGACAGAGAGAGAGAGACAGAGAGAGAGAGAGACAGAGAGACAGACAGAGAGAGAGAGAGAGAGAGACAGAGAGAGAGAGAGAGAGAGAGAGACAGAGAGAGAGAGAGAGAGAGAGAGACAGAGAGAGACAGAGAGACAGAGAGACAGAGAGAGAGAGACAGAGAGAGAGAGAGAGAGAGAGAGACAGAGAGAGAGAGAGAGAGAGGAATCCACATTCCCCCTACCCACAATTCCTGGCTTGGAAACCTGAGCTATCCCAAAATAAACAGGGGTGAGAGTTCAGTGTGAGCAGCACAACACACTAGTGCTCACTCTAACAGCTGGTGGGTTCGGGCGTCGGCCCTGAGCGAGAGGGGGGGGGGGGGAGCACATGCTCCAGAGCACGCAAAGCTCCAAAAACACATGTGGAAAGCAGACACACACACACACACACACACACACACACACGCCCCACTGACACGCCCACATACCTCGAGGCACATTGCAGTACAAATGCAATACACACATCTCACACTATCACAAGACCAGGAGACAAGACTCAGTTGTTGTTGTTAGACCCTGTTCACTGACGCGCCCCAAAACTATTGGCACCCACTGATACAATGAATTAAGTGATACTGAACTAACTGATGATAAATTAAATCAGTGGCTGGTTTTACACATATTGTTTATCATTTAAAATCATAAACACTCTTGTAGAAAATGTTTTTTTGTCATATTAAAAAAGGGTGACGTTATCCTTCCAGTTACAGTAAGGGGTACAGGGCTATTTCTCATCACACTAGTCCATACATTACTGATTCTTTTATTTGAGAAGTGGATATACAGTATATATATATATTCATAGTTTTATGGCAAACACAAGCACTTTTGGCCTTTTGCTCTTCTGCTTCAGTTAACATCTAGACACAAGTTAAAGTTTACACACTGCTCAGGAATAATATATCCACAAAGTTTGAGTTTGTCTTTCAGACATTACATTGGTGGCTCAGTGGTAGATTTCTTTAATATTGTGAACTTTAATATTGTGAACTGCATTGTCCCATAAGAAATAATGTACATGCAGATAATCCAGCCGCCCAGAAATATTACCAATATTACCGATTGCTTCATTCACTCATATGCTGAAAATGCTTCGTATGTAGAGGAAGAGTTCATGCAAAACCTAAAGCTAATATTTGTAAAGCGCGGCGTTCGTATGTCAAGGTATCACTGTAAATAAATAAATTAATTAAATAAATACAGTCAAAGACTAAAACCATTGCAGCAGTGTGTACTGTGAGTCAATTAAAGGTGGGCTGTAGCAGTTTGTAGGAGATCTGTGCCTCTTCACAGTGGATTGTACAGGCCAGAGCTTCCTGAACATCTTGTTTAATGTTGAAATGTACAGCTTTTAAAAACTCTCACATGTGGGGCGGAGAAAATGCCTAAATCCCACCCTGTGCACTAATCTAGTGTAAATAGAAATATTCATTAACCTAGGCCACATGTCTTTGGACTGACACGCAGTCTTTACCTACACAGAGGTGAGATGAGAGTCAAACCCTGACCCTAGAGGTGACAATGCTGATCACTGCACCACCTGGAGATGGTCTATAACCCAGTTTGGTGCTGTTTTCCTTTGATGCAGCCAGGAGAAGAAAAAGAAACTCCACAATAATTGAATACGTCCTGTTAAACTAAAAACCTCATAAAAGTTCTAATTAAGGGTTAAGTGTTACTGTAATTCTGTAACTGAACTCACTCACTCATTCTCCATAGTGTTTATTCTGTACAGGGTCACAGGAGGTCTGGATGCCACTGGACACGGGACACAGTTCCACCTGGACACGGGACACTATGCCACTGGACACGGGACACGGGACACAGTTCCACCTGGACACGGCGTCACTCCATCGCAGGCACAATCACACATTACAGGCAATTTGGAAATTCCAATGATATTACTCTGTATGTCTGTATGAGGAAATCCACCAAGCACGAGGAGGAAATGCAAACGACACACACAGACATGAGATGTGACGTGAACCCGTGACCCTGGAGGTGCAAGACGACCAATCCTTAAATAAACTGATTCTATCTCACACCTATCCGTCATACGAATGAAAAGTTGTGCAAAAATTACTATAAGTAATTAATGTCAATATTTTGTGTAATTTATCAGGCGAAAATGAATACATTTTGTATTCATAATATGAAATCTTCATTTTAGAAATTCAATATATTTAGTATTTATTCATGTTTTTAATTGAATATGTTGATTCAGTTTTGTCCAGTGTGTCCCTGAAGAAAGCAGATTTTATTAAATAACGTTGATAAAACACACTATAGTCATAGATATTAAACACCAGATCCTGGACTAACTGATGTGACGTGTAGAACTCGTTTAAAGTTTGATTCTGGCTCTGAGAACAGAACTAATGGATGTCAATGTAAAGCAGCTGATGTGTAACAGGTTTCAGTTTCAGTCTGTTTGTGAACTTGAGCTTTTATACAGATAAAGAGCAGCATCACTCGGAGCACTCAACCTTTAATCAGTGTAAAAAAAGCTTTTGGATCCACAGGCATTTCCCTTATAAAGAATACAAATTTGCTCTTTTTATTTTTATTTCCTAACTAGCAATAATCGATGGAACTGAAGCAGAAATGTCGTGTGTGAATCCAGATGTTGTATAGCCGCTGTGTATACAGTATGTAACCATCATCACACAAAAACTCTCAGGACGTTATTGTTTCCTTTCCCTAGATTTCGTGTGATGTCACTTATGCAAAAACAATTCATATAGTGTCAGCCAAAAGTTTGTACACCCCTACTAACTCCATGCTCGTTCCTGATGTTTATTTCTTTCTACACAGTAAATCAACACTGAAGGCGTTTATTATCCAAAACACACAATAATCTCCTTTGAACAGTTGATATTGAGATGTTTATCTGCTACTTCTGCTCTGTGAAGCTTCATAACGCCTCTAATCTGAGCTGCTGGTTGTTAATTGGTGATTTCTGAGGCTGGTGACTCTAAATGAACTCAGCCTCCCGTGTTCATGATGTTTAAAATCTACAAACTGATGCTTCATAAAATAATGCTTTGGGTTTTTTTCAATGCTGTAAATGCCGTTCTCAGAGAACCAAGAAAAAACATCAGAAAACTAACATTTACAGAACATTATGCCAAGATACACTAGTTACTCTCTCTCTCTCTCTCTCTCTGTCTCTCTCTCTCTGTCTCTCTCTCTAATAAGGTTTGAGTTCATATCTTGTAGCCTTGACGTCATCTCTGTTTCTTCTGTATTAGTTTAAAGTTACAGTTTAATGATCTATTAACAGATTAACATCTCTCTCTCTCTCTTTATTCTTCCAAACACAATCTTCATTTTCAATTCAATTCAGTTTTATTTGTATAGCGCTTTTAACAATCGACATTGTCTCAAAACAGCTTTACACAATCAAAAGAATTATTTAAGTTGTATGGAATGTGAATGTGTATGAATCAAAATGGTCAGTTAGTCCCTGGTGAGGAAGCCCGAGGGCGACAGTGGCAAGGAAAAACTCCCTGAGATGGTAATAGGAAGAAACCTTGAGAGGAACCAGACTCGACAGGGAACCCATCCTCATCTGGGTGAAACAGATAGCAGGAAATGATCTGCATTTATACAGTGTGTTAGGTGGCAGCAGTTCAGCTATAATAGTTGATGTTAATTGATGTTAAAATTAAAATGTTAATGTCTTCTGCACCTGCATGTGGCCTGGACTCGCTCTGCCTCCAGACAAATAAAATAAATCTTTATCTTTCTATCACTTGTATACCACAGACACTACTTATTCCCGCTTTTCGCTCACCCTGTAGATTGTCTCTGAAACACCTCCTCCAGTTCAGTTTATTTCTCACACTGGAGACTCACTGGTTAAATGGAACTTAACGACACCTCACCATACGAATGTTTTTTTTATCTGTTTATGGTAATTTAAGTCCTCTACAAATGCGCACCTTCTGACCAATCAGATTTCGGAAGGTTAACAATATCTACACTTCTAAGAACTGACAAATTTTCAGTAGTGTTGGTCTCAAAAATATTGGCACTCATGAGGATCTGATGTTTCTGCAAGTCTTTAAACACATTAAAACTCAGAGGGCTACCTCATCTTTCCCTCTCTTTCGTTCTTTCTTTCTTTGTTTTTTTTCTCTCTTCATCCAATGATGAAATTAGTGTTTTCCTAATGGTCCATTACCATGACATGCCCATTACATCTCTCTCTCTGTCTCTCTCTCTCTCTCTCTCTCTGTCTCATGTTACATGATGCACTTAGACTCATTTTCACTTTTTCGTGGTTACGCAGCTCATGATTTGTTTAGTTTTCCCTTGAGTTTTTTTCTTTCTCCTGGAACACATGTCCTGTTTCTCATCTCTCCCTCTAAATCTCTCTTTCTGACCAAAGTTTTTCATTCTGCCCCTTCTCTTTCACTTTCCCATGAACTATCTTATACATGACCTTTGACCCATTCTTCCTGTCCGCCCGCTTCCCCTCCCCCTCCCTATTTTTTTTTTCTTGGTGCTTTGTTTATGGATATGAAGGATTCTGCCTTTAAACTTCCGGCCCATCTCATAAAGCTTCGTGAATTCTTCAAGAGTCACGTGCAGATAACTCTCTAGGACGTACAGATAAAAAGAATTACGCTGTCACAACACCTTTTCTTAAACTGAAAATAATATAAAATATAAAATCACAGTTTGTCATCACTCCTATTTTAGATCATAGTGTGTATGTGTGTATCTAATGTGAGGGTGCCAAAACTTATTACGGTTTTGCTAAAGATCAAACAAACAATATAAAAAGTGTTCTCTTTCAAACCCCTTGGTTTGGACTCGGCTGAGTTTAGGGGCCCCTCAACTCCCCCCACCCTCCCCCCCTCCACCACACTCACAAATACACACACACACACACACACACACACACACAAATGGAGAAATATATAGCATGTTATGAATGCATGGGCTAGAAATAGAGCACAGATCCAACATTAATACCGTCTGAGCAACAGAGGACCCTGGGTGGTGCGGGGGGGGGGGGGGGGGTGGTATATATATATATATATATATATACATTATAAATTATTATACAGTGTGTAAATCTATATATTAAGAAAAAATAAGGAGGCGTACCTTAAGCTTTGGAGTTTCTATTGTAAAGTTTCAGCCTGAGATTCTCCAGCTGTGTCCTTCTTCACCGCTCCCTCGCACTCCTTCACTCTCTCACTCTCTTTCCTTTTCTCTTCACTGTTTGGTGAGGTGGCTCGTTCTCTTCCCTCCCTTTCTCCGTTCCTTTCTCTCTCTCTCTCTCTCTCTCTCTGTCTCAGCTGTTCAGGCGTCCTCTTGCTTTTTGGATCATAATCCAGTTGTGCTCCTCCTCTGGGTTGCCAGATTGGTTTAGACTGCCCCACCCCACACTGAAGATTCAGATAGATAGACAGACAGACAGACAGACCAGACAGACAGACAGACAGACAGATAGATAGATAGATAGATAGATAGATAGATAGATAGATAGATAGATAGACAGACAGACAGATAGATAGATAGATCGATAGATCGATAGATAGATACTTTATTAACCCCAAAGGACATGCCAGTAAAATTATGCACATTTGCATATGGACCATAAGTTTTTGGACAGTATCTGAGCCTAGGATCAGAACGTTTAGATTTTCAGCTTTATTGTACGGGCTTTAACTAAAAGATTAAATTAAATCCATAGGAATTGTGGAGTGTTATGTTCTACAGAGTGTTACTGTATATTGTACAGTGTTATTTATCATGAAATCTCCTTACAGAGTGATTACAAGCCGCCCGCGACCCCCCACACACCACCTTCATCTGCCCCACATGCTGCTCTGGAATGACAGCAATGAATTCATCCAAATCGGGATACCATAACACACACACACACACACACACACACACACACACACACAAAACCCCACCCAGATATGACCACAGCTCAGGCATAATATGATACACTTACGGTACAGTATGCCCAACCCTGCCTGATGGCTAACTGGTGAAAATGAAAAGCCTAAGCAGTTTTCTGAGTTTAAATAATCAGTGTAAATGTAAAGACTTTCAGGGAAAAAAAATTATAAACTGAAATAATAAAATAGTTGAGGTAAGCTGTTTGGTCTAGTAATGCTGAATGTCACTGCTGTTTCTAAGTTTTTGTGTCTAAAGATCAGGGCCTGTATTTACTAAACGTGTATTAAAGAAAACTCATTAACACCTTTTGGCCAATCAGATATAAATATAAATGAATGTTGTTTTTCTAAAATCGTCCCATAAATCATGTGCTGCCTGTCAAATAAACCTTACAACCATTTTGGCAACAATAAAACACATAACATGTGTCTTAATCGGTAGGAAACTGTTAAATCGTGCACTGATACCAGTTTGAACATTTCTTGTTTAATTCTGTTTATTTGTCCTTGCTCATCTTTTCCTTGTCTTAGCCTTGGGCATTATCTATACTACCCACAGCATTGTCCTCTTCCACACACACACACACACACACACACACACACACACACACACACACACACACACACACACACAGTGACATCAGTTAAAGATGGAGGTTTAGATTACTCATTTGTTTAGACTATACAATGCACAGATTGTCTTTTTTCATGCAATATATCATCTGTTTTATTATGAATTGGCTCCTGGTCTTCTGATTCTCCAGTCACCAGCTCTAATTGAAACTGCAGTGTTTTGATGGTCTTTCAGAAACACTTATAAACCATATGAGGTACATGGCGGTATGAAAAGTTTTAAGACTGTTTTTGTAACAGGCCAACAGGTGGCAGTCACACTGATCTTCATAAGTCAGCATGCCAAAAGACACTGTCCTGTGCAGGACGTCCAGGCGGTGTTCAGTTGGTGTTATTCTGACCACGCGCGATTCTGCATGAAGAACAGAAGACGACAAGAGATCAGGAAGAACTTCAACGATCTCAACCCACGATAATGCAGATAACATTCGGGAACTTGTGCATGCTGACAGTCTGAGAAATTCTAGACGTACAATAGTCACCTGATAATATTGAAGAATTAATGGAAGAAAGTAATAAGTAATAAGCGTATTGTCCTGTCAACAGAGATGATCTCAAAACTTTTTGATACCATATTATATTTTATTAGGCAATCTACATACTTTTTAAAGTTAAGCCTTTATTTGTCACATAAACATTACAGCACAGTGAAATTCCTTCTTTGCATATCGCAGTGTAACTGGGGTCAGAGTGCAGGGTCAGCCATGATACAGCGCCCCTGGAGCAGATAGGGTTAAGGGCCTCGCTCAAGGGCCCAACAGTGGCAACCTGGAGGAGCTGGGGATCGAACCGCGATCAGTAACCCATTAGCCCTCTTAGCTACCACTGCCCCTATATACCACTATATTAATTTATATATAATGTATTCAACATTATGAGGAACCAGAGTTAATAAGTAATATATAAACAAAATTCTGAAGAAATATACGAGGATTTTAAAGCGTGAATAAACAATAAGATATGAAAAGTTTAATTGCAGTATGTGAATCTAAAGTGGTCAACGGCCAAATCGAGCACCAACAAAGATGGCGGTTTCAAGCGTCCGGTGTTCATCAGGACCTCTAGGTGTTCATATCTCTCGCCTGATTTTATATATATATATATATATATATATATATATATATATATATATATATATATATATATTATAGCACAGTGCCTGTAGGGGTAGTTTTGAATTTATTCGTAGAGGAGGACGCCATCTAAAGGACATTTTTTTCAAATGATAAATTCCATCAATGTTTCGTAAATGGCAAGTTTTAGGTTTAAATTACTATAAATATTTTTTTTCTTTTATCACTTCTAGTTTTATTGGATTGTAAAAAAAAAAAAAAAAAATACAGGTCACCCTGTATTAAAGAGATTTAAATTTACTTGTTTAAATACTTCTTATTTACGTTACATATTTCATCAAACAAGCGCTCTCTAAATATGAAATTTTTTTTCATTGTAATGTGTTCATTTAAACAAAAATGAATTAATAAAAAAAAAATTACACACCTTTTTTGGTCATTTTTTAAGAGGACA
Source organism: Channallabes apus (assembly GCA_030522415.1). Classification (NCBI taxonomy): domain Eukaryota; kingdom Metazoa; phylum Chordata; class Actinopteri; order Siluriformes; family Clariidae; genus Channallabes; species Channallabes apus. The sequence continues at coordinate 33,763,614 of CM060121.1, forward strand.
GTATTGACCCAGTTCATGAATATGTTGTTATTATAATCCAGCAATAACAGCGGATACCTTGAGGTCCTTGAACACACGGACATTAAAAGCCGCCATGTTGGTTGTTTCTGTCTTTCTGGTTTCCGGGTGGCTGTGGAGACCAGGCGCGCGCTGTTCCTTCCTCCTCAGCACGGTAAGATTTGTTGTTTGGAAAAAAAATTTCCAAACAGTCTTTTAAAACATTGTTTTAGACATGTTCATAAAGTACACACGGTTAATTTGGGACTGTAGTGGTTAGTTTTGTGTTTGTATTGTAATGGTTTTTGATTCCGACTTCGAGACCACGTGGCTTCAGCTCGAGACTTATGACCTCATTCCTGCAGGTTTAATGTGTTTTTATAACTTGATGCTGGATTTGTGGATTAATTCAGTAACTTGCAATAAAATTCAGACTTGCAATGGACAGCTCGTCTTATTTACCTTAAGTTTATTTTATACATATTCTGTTTGTCCAGTAATTGTATATTGGAATTGAGGTTAAGATTGTTCTATAAAATAAACTTTATCCTTAATTGTTTGTCTTCTCTTTAAACTTGCCTATCACATGAATAACATCACTCTCCTTTGACAGATTAATTTTTCCACCTTTAAATGGCAATCTTTTGACAATCTAATTTAATTAAAATTAACTTGATATAATTTATGGTGTAGTTAATGTACATCTTAATTTCTCTTTCTAAAGTAAATTATACAATTGAGTATAAATGCAAATTGCTCTGATTTGTATATAAACTGTTAAGTCCCTTATATGATCCGTGAACAGCTTGAATGTTCAGGTTTATAACTGAGCTCAGCATTTTGCTGGTTCTGGTCTCTGATGATGCTTGGCACTGGGCTCAGACACTTGGTGGTGATGCACGTGCAGCTCCGCTCCTGACATGGTGGAGTCTGAAGAGACTTTTTTTAAACAAATGTGTGGTTTTGGTTATTAATACAGCGATACTAATCTCTTGCTCTTCTCTTCTCTCTCAGGAGACCGTGAACGTCACTTCTGCAGACCTGAAGGTGTGTAAAGTCTTGAGTCCTCCTGTAAGCTCTTGCTCTGATGATGCTTTGCACTGGGCTCTGAGTGACTCTGGAGACAAAAGTGCGGCTCCGCCCCTGACATGGCGGAGTCTGAGGAGACGTTTTTATTCCTAGATTATAAAATCTGATTAAAATCACGAGGTTAAGGTTTGACACTTGTGTATGTTGATTGTGTTTCAGGTGACGCTAACGAACCAGGATGATTTGAAGATTAAATTTCCAGTTAGTTTATTAACCGTGTGTCTACATGCTGTAAGTGTTGTGTAACTTTAAGGTTGTGATTGTGTATGAAAATAAATTCCTTCTTTAAAGACTCGATTTATGTGGTTTTACTTTATAGACCCATATTAAACAAATTTAAACTTTAAAGATGTTACTCGCAGGTCTTCCTCAAATACTTTTCTTTTTTTAGCAAGTGGACACTGGGGGGGGGTGGGTGCAGTCTAAATTCCCCATTTATAAAAATTTCTGTTCGTTATGATGGACTGTCACAATTTACTTCTGAAATTGTGGCTGTGTATAACATAAATAAATTTAGTTTTCCAAACTTAAGCACCTCCACACAATAGCAGTTCTTTTCATTCTAAAAAAAAACTCACTAATGTAAAAAATAAGCTACTTACCCAAAGTTTTAAAATGGCTGCCAGGTGAGCACATGGTTTTACACTTTCCTGCTAAAAGGTTGTCTGTATCTAAAACTATCCACGCAAACGTACTCAATGTTTCAGCTTTGAAATGAAAATGTCATGGATACACAGTACTTGATAACGTGCTCCAAGTGTCAGAACTTTTTCCACATGGTCACCATCTCCTTTTAGCAGTTACCCAGTTCCTTTTACATCTCTATGGTGCTGTTTTGTCCCAATCAATGAGTGAAAAAAAAAAAATTTCAAAAGAGCCTGCAACTGAAGTGATTACTCTCGAGTTAAGAGCTGTTCAGTTCATTATTTGGTGATCATGTCATCATAAACATCCTGAATGAGTGTAATGGGAGGTGACTTACACACCTGGTGAATGTGTGTTAATTTCCTGTAGAAATTCGAGCCTGGACTGTCCATAAAAACCACTTGGTGAGACTCATCAGGGGAAAAAAAGGCTTCAGTTTGCTAGGGAGCATAAAGATGGGACAAGGTCATGTGACCTGATGAGTCCAGATTGAGTCTATTCCAGAGCAATGGGTGTGTCAGGGTAAAGAAGGGGAGTGCATGAAGTAATGCAATGTTATGATCTGGGGTTGCTTTAGTTATCGAGGCTCACCAACATCATGTGGCAGTAAAATGAAGTCAGCTGACCACCTGAAGGTACTGGATTACCAGGTTATCACATCTATGGAGGTTTCCTTCTTCCCTCATGATCCACGCCATATTCCAGGAAACATTTTCACACATGAACTGGACTGCTCAAGCTAAACAAAGTCAAACGAAATGCTCCTGTGTGCGACTCTTTTATTTTTACATCAACTCAAGGTTCATGTTTTTATATGAAACGTTCCACAATTTAAGGAGCAAAAAGAGGATATGAATGTTTTCCTGCAGCGTATCTCGGCATCGGCAGTAAGTTCAGGTCAGAGCATTTTGGGGTTTTTGTGCTGATCTCCAAAGAGGAGGACAAACTGTCTCACACCAGGTTTTTGAACAAACCAACAAACAGCAGACCACTCAAAGGTATTCCTGCATCTTTATTATAATTCTAATAACTTTTTATTCATATCTTAAAACATTTGTAATTCATATGTGTATATGAATGCGTATATGTATACCACATATACATATATTTTTATATATTCTGTAAATAATCTTTCAGCTCTTCGTAGTTAATATTCTTTCATATCTTTGTTTTTAAAGGAAACAAAAAACAAACAAAAAGAAAACAAACCACAATGCTTTCCGCACACCCTGCTCACCTATGGCGTCGATTGGGTCACATGACCGTTCTTTGGTCATGTTCGCAATGCATCATGGGCCCGGTATGGAGCTGCGTAAGTGTGCCAGAGTGAATGCATAGCCTTGTGTTTGTTACGTTTTCCCGGTTGCACTCCTCTAGGATGCAAAATAAATTAACGAAACAAATAACGACAAAGCGCTAGTCCTAGCAAAATAAAAAGAAATCAGAAAATAAATCAGGTTTCCTGAAGCAATGTTCACTTGGAGTTGAGCCTGGAGTCCACTTCAGATTTGCGCTGGATGCTAACAAGCTTAACGTAACTGACCAGTTAGAAAACATTAGCTAAAGTACACCGTCACAGAGCGGCCAACTACAAACCCAGCTCTTTTGATTGTGTTTAACATTTTAAATACGGAGTGTAAACGTTAAAAGTGCTAACTTTGTGATCATTCATGTGAGGCTAATCTAGCTTCTGTTGTCTGTTAGCTAAATTCACCTTGTAGCTCCAGCGCAAAAACACAAAGAAAACATACGTGAGCCATCTTCAAAGATCGACGTTTGCGGTAAGTAAAATAGTGTATAGGTTTGGATCGCTAAATTGTTTGATAAACATGTCCTCTAAAAAGAAAGGTAGAAAAAAAAATCATAGTTTTCATTCTACCCTGTCTCAAAGCAACAGCTGAACTGATGGGATCTCCGTCACCGTTCTGAAGCTGTTTGATTTATTTATTTTTCTTTAAATCTCCTACTATCACTTAATGCGAAGCAAATGAGCGATGCTGGAACAAAACGGAAACGTTTCCGACGTACAGGATGTGTAGAAAGCACTGGGAGTAAATAACAAACATCTTTTTTCTCTTTGTCTTTGTACGTTATTTGGAAGACAGAGATTCATCACACAAAGTGAACCCAGCTTGCTTTCTGGTTAACATCAGTGTTAAGGTTAAATCTCGCTCATCCTCCTTCTTAAAGTCTGTTTGTGGGGAAAATAGACGTGAAGTAAGTTTATATGAAGGTGATTAACGTTAGAAAGAGATGATCAGGATGAGAAAGCCCTTTTTTTTTCACTGATATGTCACGGATATGATGTAACCCCGAAACGTCATGCACACAGATGACTGACATTTAACAAACATGTTCAGGGACAGTGGATTTGCATATATGGTTCGATCATGTGGTAGTGGACATGTCATGACAAGGGTGGAGCTTAAGTTTGCTTTGATCAGGTGAAGCAAACTCGACCATGTAGCGTCATAACTAATTATTATCACACTGAGCTTTTCGGAACAAGTAATCACTCCTGTCCTGTGAAACTAGGACACTCTTGGCCATGTTTGTTGTACTATTCTCTATTTTTATTACTAGTTAGATGTTTAGCGTAGGCAACTATAAAGCAAACTAGCTATTGTCTGGTACGTTTCTTCAGTAAACATGGCAGAGATTTGCCTAGGTTACACAAGATGAGGCGATTTCATTTGAGCAAGGGCAAATTTGATTTATTTATTTATTTATTTATTTATTACAGTACTCTCTATAGCTTATCAAATGCAGCGATTATATTTTGCTACAAAAAGCTGTTGCGATGTTAATCAAAGAATGGAGAGCTAATCAAATTCTCCACATGTGGGCAAAGCACCCGAGAGTATGACTGTTTATTGTGCAAATGTACTAAATGTAAATGTTAGTAGTTTTAGTCTGAGCTGAACCGTCTCCATTTCTAAGCAACAGGCTGATTTATGGAAGTAAAACTAGTTTTGATACGACATGATCCAAGTTCACGATTTAGACCCCGGAGTTTAACTTCAGCTCCACTCTTGCTAAATCAGCGATGCCTCTTGTTTGGACACATCGAGTAAAGGGGTGCAGAATGGCACAGCTTTCACAGCTGATAACAGCGAGGACCATGAGAGCAATGAACTGCACTAAATAACAATACATCTCTCTTCTTTTATAGAACAACATTAGTATTCCAGACCCTTTTAAAGTTTAAAAATGTCTTTTTTTTTTATATATATATATATAAGAACAATCGTCATATTAAAACAGGTTTAAGCACGAATGCCACAAATTCAGGGCACCTGGATGGACGCACATCCCTCTTCGCTCCTCCTAATAAAGAGAGCTATTTTGAAAGGATTAGGAAAGAGACACTTTGGCATCTCCAGCCTCTCTTATGGACAGTGAACCTCAGGATCGCTGTTCAGTCGATTGGTGTAGCAGTCACTTCAACTTGTCGAGAGTCTCGTAAAAATGGTGATGCGGTTTCTTTTAGTTGATGCCGTTCACCAATGGTCCAGTTGTAGATTAATAGAGGTGTCCCGTTTTTGTATTGTGAACAAATTCGTTTCATGGATTCATACTGAAGATGGAGGTGAGCCTGATGTTGCATTGGGTACGGGTATACTGTATATGTGTTGTGTTTGTCTGGGCACTTGTTTTTTTTTCCGTTTTGTTTGTATTTTTTGCTACGGGTTTGTAATACAGTGACCAGTCTGTTTATATATATATATATATATATATATATATATATATATATATATATATATATATATATATATATATATATGCCATGAGAAGGTTCTAGCAAAAGTTCAACATCAACAAGCTTCAGCAAATACCTCCAAAGATAAAAATGACCTTCGAACGCTATTTCGTTCATTCACACAAATACACACACACACACACACACAGTACAGAAGAGGGACTCTATAAGTCTACACATTCTCTCTGAGTTAGGTATTAGGCAGTAAACTGGCCACTGCTCTGAGCACCTTGGTTTCCACCACTCAGATTCTTTTCTCAATTGACCATCCCACTATTTTTTGTTTTTGGCTAAGAATTCCAACTGAGAACCAATCAGAAAAGGGGAAAGTAAGGCATTAAGTCATATGTGAAATGGACTGCAGTGGATAACTGAGTATTACTCTTGTGTCATAAATAAGCATATAAAGAATAAATCAACTAATTAATGCAAAAATACTTTTTCTCAAAGTATTTGGCTCAGATTACGGTCCTGTTTATATTTTTAGCAATTTCTGTTTCTAATTTACACTTCAGGCCCTTGTTTGATCAACACAAGTGAGAATGTGCCTTATCTGTGAGTGATTTGTGAGGTGTGTTTTGGGGCAGTTGTTGCCGGATAAGATTGGTATTCCCATCTTTGGACAGTCTTTCATCCCTTACGATTCTCTCCGCTGAACATTCTTTAGTAACGATGATGTCCTCGTTGCTTCTGTTTGTAAAAAGGTTTGTCTCAGACAGCTCAGACTTTTGTCACTTCCTTTGTCCTTAGTGTCTTTCTAGCTTTGGGTCTGTCCTCTCAGCTCCTGGCACCTTCATCCCTGGCTCTTCCATCTCCCGGGGAAAGGGCAGAAATGGGGAACGGGCTAGAGGACAACCTGAGGGAAAGTGGAAAGCCTTTATGCAGAAGCAGTATTTCTGTGTTTCTTTCTGTCTTGTCTCTGACCCATCCTTTCCCCTGTACCATATTTCAGCTCATGCAGTGGCCAAATCAGTTGATATCTCTGCCCATGCACTAACCCCCTACTATTCCTCTCTCCTTACCCCTCCTCTTTCCCTCTCACCTGTCCATCACCCTCCTGAGCGCTCGCTCTATATTCATGCGATGACCCACGCGAGTAACACCAAGGTCCAGGAAATCCTCCTTGGTGAGAGAAGGCAGGTGAGTGCCATCAATCTCATTGTCCAGGAAGCGCTCCCTGTGCTCAGCTAGGTTCAGGTAGGCCAGCCAATCAGCTACGTCATACTTGGTCCAGTAGGGCAGCGGCTTGGAGGCAAAGGGCTTAGAAGGGGATGGAGGTGGCAAGTGAGGGTAACTCAGACAAGTGGGTGGAGCTATAGAGTGGAGTGGTGGAGAGGATGAACCAGAGAGGAAGTGAGTGGGTGAAAGGGAGCGAGAGACCACCAGGGACGAATTGGGTGGCGGTGGGGCTCCAGAAGGAGCAAACAAAGGAGGGGATGGAGAGAAATAAGCATCACCTAGGGGATTAGCTGGGGATGGAGGGGTGATTGAACCACGTAGGTCATATAAGCTGCTGTAGAGTGGTGAGGTAGGAAGAATAGGGAGGGAAGAAGGGCGTGGGGGACCTAGTTTGGGACGTTCTGAGGGCGAGATGAGGGGACTGGGTGCTCGTCGGCGCTGAGACTCTGCCTTGCGTGATTCCCTGCTTGGGATGAACTGGAACTCAAGGGCTTTGGAGCGGTACACAGGACGGTGCTTAGGGGAAGTCGGGTAGGGTGCATAGCCTGAAGGCGAGACTGGTGAATGGGAGCGGGCAGCGGTGCCAGGGGCAGCAGATGTTGGTTGAGAAGGGGCACTTGGAGGCTGTGGGGAAGATGAGCGAGCCCAGTTTGGGTAAAGAGGAGGATGCGGAGAAGCTGTAGGAGATGGAGATAGTGCAGGCTGAGCCAGAGGAGATGGAGAGGGAGAGCGTACTGATGGAGGGCTCAGTGCTCCTGTTGAGTCCTCAGAGAACCTGTGGGGAAATGGACAGATTAAGAAAAAGAGACTGTGAAGAAGAAATGTGAAAAAGACAGAAGAAGAAAGCAGAATAATTAAGATGAAGAAGAATACGCAATACCTATTTTAGCTTTTCCCCTATAATAGGCCATGCCATGTCATGCCTACACAACAGGCCATGTTTTAAAAAAAAAATCTAATATACAATATACTGAACATTCTGGAGTTTATTGATGGGGCTACTCTGTAATACCAAATAATGGCACAAGTTGGCTCTTCATTGTTGTTATGGTAGACTACAGCTGAATGTGTGTTCAGGGGAAGGTGCTTTGCTATATTATTTATATCATTTCTATATTCTACTATATGTAATGTAGTAATGTAACTAATGAATGTAGTGTCATGGACAACTGGCTTGTATAGTTAATGTTTAATACTGTTGGAATAAAGCTACATGTCAGTATACTGTCATATAATAAGTGCTGCTGAAAATACAATTATTTAATAAAGGGCTTAGTCTGTACAAATCACCATGAATCTGTAGAACACTCATAGGATACATATTGACCCTTGTTATAAAACCTCCTATGGAGTTGTGAAAATCAATGGAACGCGTATTTTCAACTGCAGTCATGCAGCAGAAATTGTGTTACTGAAATATCAATGGGCATGGCCTCTCCAGGTCCGCAGGACTTTTTAAAACACTTTTTGAGGTTACCAACAAAAATTATTTTAATAAAAAAAAAAAAAAAAACCTTAATCATCCTCTTGGCACCATGCCGGAAACATTTTCAGGAGAAACAATTATATAGAACCTACGCAATTATATGTAATAAAAACTATTGGATCATGAGACTGACAGGTGTTTCTATGCCCAGACGCCCTGTTATTGTTACATTGGTTATGAAAACAATTAATAGCCCTGAATGTCTGCTTTCAGTTTGAGCCCTGGGTTTCTCCTGTGAATTTCACATTTCTTGTTAAAAATGATAGCATGAAAACCAGAGAGCTGGCTTTAGGCGATATGTGACCCATAAAAGTATTAGGCAAAGCCAATGCAACAATTTGGAATGACCTGAAAAAAAAAGTAACTACCAGATATTAAACAGGTTATAGATGGAAAAACAAACAGCAGATGATAATAGAAACATTGTGAGAGCTGTGAAGAAAAACCTTCAACCAATAGTCAGTGACACTAACAACTTTGTCAGGGCAGGAGAAAATGCATTATTATTCACGTTTCTTTAACAGACTTTAAGAGCAGAAATATATACAGTAGGCTATACCCCGAGACTGCTCAGTAGAAAGTATTTAAAGGTTGGACTTTGCCAAGAAATACAGAGAAGAAAAGTTCTGAAACCAAGATTAAGCTCAACAAATGAGATGGAAAGGCCAAAGTGTGGAGAAAGAAAGGTTTTGCTCCTGATCCAAACCATACAAGCTAATGGGTAAAGCACAGTGGAGACGGTGTCATGGCTTGGGCTTCCATGGCCACTTAAAATACTTACTCAATCTTGGATGAAGGAAATCATGATGGAGCAGCAGAATGAACTCATAAGTCTATAGAAACAGTGTCTTTCAATTCACAAAGAAACATATCCAATCTAATTGTGTGAAGCTGTTTTGAGACAATGTCAATTGTTAAAATCGCTATACAAATAAAATTGAATTGAAATTGAATTAATTGGGAGACTTGATCATGCAGCAAGCCAACGACTCAAAGTACAGTGCCAACACAAAACGGGGGAAAAAGTGGAAAGTTTTAGACTGGCCCGAGTCAATCAGAAGACCTTAACCTAACTAAGCAGCATTTCATCTCATGGAGAGGAGGCTGAACGGAGGAACCCACCAAAACAACAAGGTTGAAAAAACACTACAAAGAGGAATTCAATGGTTGGTGATGTGGGTTCCAGATTTTGTGTCCCAGTTTTTGCAAGCAAAGGATATGCAATTAAATATTAAATGCTATTTAATACGGGTTACAACAACAACAACAAAATGTATGGCCTGTCACTGTCAAGTGCCATGTTCTGCATAGTTTTTTTTCAGATTTGGATGTAAATATCAGGAAATTAAATCTGAAATTCCAATCTATTATATTGTATTCATCTTTTCCTCCCAAATGTCTTCAGTGAATAGCAAAAACAATAGAATCTTCCTGGTCATTGCAGTAGTTTTAGATGAACTGTATATACAGTATACACATACAGTATAGACATACATATATATAGACAGGGAGAACAGTGGTGCAGTTACCTGTATCTGAGGAACGACAGACAGATGGACATTGACAGACGATTTAAGTAGAGATCACAGAAAAAAGGAACAGTTTAAACAGACAAATTTAGACAGAGTTTACATTCAGCAAGGATGCTCCAGGACAGTCCCATGCAAATCATAAGCAATATCAATCAGGAAATAAGACTGGTGCAAATATACAGGGACCAAGTTTGGAATAATCATGCAAACAAACAAAGAAAGTAACAAAGTAAATAAATAAATAAATAAATAAATATTTCCCTGTATAAATATATTTAGATTGTTTACTGATGTGGCTGGAAGAATGTTGGTCATGCATTCATGGACATGTGGCCTCAAAGACAAAAATGTGCCTTGATGAACTGATTATACAGTATATGGGGTAGGAGGGAAACCGTATGTGTCAGATTTCATACATGCACAGTTCTCTGTCTAATTAGAGAGGGTTCTAGAGATTTATATTCCGATTAGAGTATTTCAAACAGAGAAAAACAGAAGAAATCAGATTAAATGCACCAACCCAATTGATTTAAACAATACACTTTATAACCAGTTAAATAATGAAGCCCTCCCAAATATTTGCTTTATATCAGGACTTTTTAGTATAAGGTTTCTGGTTAATTGTTCATTTTAATATGAGCAAGCAGGAGAAATTTCAAAACATAATAACATACTATACTGTGTTCCTTCATAATATACAGTAGGACAGTGCTTTTTCAATATCAATTGGACTCATTTTCATTATCTCAGTCTTTTAAAGACAATAAATAAGGCTTTTTGCCACTTGATTGTGATCTTATGAACTTGTGCCAAGGCTTAGGAACCAATGCAACCAAATCAACCAGTTGAACAGATCAGAAAGTCATGATTATAAGCCCTGAAACCACCAAGTATTACTAATTGGTCCTTGTGTAAGGGCCATTGACCCTCTCTGATCAGGATTGACCACAGTTTTGAAATAACATGGGATATGCAAAAAATATAATTTCATGGTACTTGCATATGTTAAGATTAAGGATATCTTCAAAATCAGATTTGCATTTTGCATACCAGCAGCAGAATCAAATATAGACACATGCAGTCACAGGTCTACAATCACAAATACATGCAGGCATACAGTCACACTGACACTACTTTAACACAGACCTGTGCCTGCTGAGGGATCGCTGTGCTCCCCAGTTCTCCATTCCTTTGCTCCTTTGTTGCAATTTGGTGTTTAGTTCACTGATGATGCTGGCTTTCATGCCAGATATGGGTGGGTGCATTTTACGCCCTTCCAGATAAGTCCCATCAGACTGCACCCCACTTTCAGTCACTATCTGTGTAGTGCCAGTTGACCCATCACCCCAAAGGGGTTTCATCTCAGGTGTTCTTGGTCGATCAAAGTACATGACAGCAGAGCGAGACAATCCTTGTCCTTCCCTAATGCTATAACCATCCCGAGTACCCACGTCCTCTTCCTCTCCCTCCTCCGGCTCCTCCTCTTCAGGTTCTTCCTCCTGACGGCGTCTGTGATAGGCTGGTGGAGCAGTGCTGCTCTGCCGCCTTAGCTCTGATGCACGACTGGCTTCTCTGTATCTTTGCGTTTTGGGGTATGTGGAAGCAGTGCTGGCTGCTTTAGTGTTGTGCATTTCAAACGTCTGTCCATCCAAGTAGCTCATGTAGGATTCTAAGAAATCTGCTCCACTTGTCCTGTCACTTTCTGCTGCTCTCTCCATCCTCTCTCTGACTCCCCCACTGCTAAGGGCCAATATTCTATCCAGATGGTGGTCACTGCTGCTACGGCTGTCCAACTCCTCAATGCCAGAGTCCACCACAGTCTCCTGGGACTCGCCACTCTTAGCCATAGCTGAGGAGTGTGGTGGGTGGTGCTCAGCACTGGGCCTCCTACTTCCACTCCCTGTGGCCACTGTGGAAACAGTTGCCATGCGCTGTGTATGCAGGCTGGCAGCAGGTGCAGTGCTCGCAGCAACTGCAGTTGTAGTGATGGTTGCTGTTCCTGTGGCACAGGTTGCAGTCATGGAGAGGCTGGAGGTCCCTCTTAAAGCAACAGATGTAGCTGGAGTGGAAGAAGCAGCAGAAGGCCCCCCATAAGCAGGGGGAGCTGGGATTGTGACAAGTGGTGGTGTGGGAGAAGTGGCACGTCTGGTTGCAGGAGTGCTGTTATAGAGGTGGTGAGTCTGAGGCAAGTTATAAGGTCTATGGTAGGAAGAGGGAGGAGGAGGTGGTGACACAGAGGGTGGTGGAGGGGGTCCAGAAGGTTGGAGAGTAGAAGGTGAAGGAGGTGGGGGAGGGTTGGGAGAAGCAGGAGATGGAGAAGGGGCAGACTGTGTCAAATTAGCAACTTCACTATCATAGGAAGTGAGACTAGAGGTGGTAGAGTCACCAGCCTGTGGAGAGGGCAAGGGTGTGTGAGCAGGGAAGCCAGACATGAAGGCATCTTTTGGGGGAGGGGGAGGTGGTGGCGGAGGTGCTGGATGGTGTTGTTGCTGCCGAATTGCAAGGTTGTTAGCAATCATAGAAGAATAACCTGCACCACGGTCAAAGCTGTTAGCAAATTCCACTGGTGGTGGCAAAGGATCAGCAAACACAAACTCATCGTCTGCATCTACTGAGGGAGCTGGAGGAGGGAGGACCATAAGTCCCATGCCACTGCCCCCCGCTTCACCAGTCCCTGGTCCTCCTGTTGTACGTGTGGTCATGGCAGATGGCGGTGGAGATGGAGGGGTGAGTGAGAGGATGTATGTTCCTGCCTCACTCTCCATTCTCAAGAAGGAAGGTCTCCGGGGTTGCTGAGTAGCCGGATGTGTGGAAGGCTGTTGCTGCTGGCTGTGAGCTCTTTCCATCTCTCTCTCCCTCTCTCTTTCCCTCTCTCGTTCCCGGGATCTTTCCCTCTGCCGCTCTCTTTCTCGTTCCTTCTGTGTGGGTTGGTAGTGTTGAGACTGATAGTGGTGTGTGTGGACTGTTTTGTCCTCAGAAAAACGAACTCTTAGCCCTTCCCTGGATGGTGCAGCTCCTGCAGTCTCTCTCTCAGCACGATCCCCAGTCTCCTCTGTCCAACCTCCCCCTGCTCCTCTAAGGATCCTGGGTGATGGAGGCCGAGTGGAGGTGGTGGTGGCAGCAAGTGAAGAGGATGTGACAAGATATGAGGAAGAGACGGAGGACTGAGCAGCAGACGAGATCATAGTGGCAGAGGGAGTGGCAGAGTGAGAATGTAGTGATGATGGTGGTGCAGCAGATGAAGGAAATGGCCCCACAGTGGAAAGTTGCCGGGTAAAATGGTGGTCACCAGCCCTCTCCCTCCGTATTCGTCCATCATCTTTTAGGGCGCGCTCCCGTGCAGCTAGAGCAAGTCCCAGTGGAGAGGATGGGTCAAGAACTTTTCCTGTCAGGGGGTGGATGAAGGTGGTGGTAGCCTGTTGCTGTTGTGACTGTTGACGGCTAGCTCCCAGGTAGAAGTCGGCAGGTACAGACTTAGGCTGATAGTCCCCTAGAGGAGCAGCTGTGGAATATTCAGGGAGACCAAAGGCAGGTGGCATGCTGCGAGCATGTTGAATGAATGTGTCACCTGAGAACATGCCCTCATCAATAGATTTGGAGGGTCTCAGGCGAGGTGTAGGCTGGGAGCTCAGTTGCTGCTGCAGCTGCTGCTGAGAAGCCGGACTTCTTCCTATTCCTGCTACTCCAGTACTCCCTGCCAGTTCTTCCTCAGCAGAAAGAAAAAAGGAGGCACTCTTCCGTCGAGCTTCATGGAAGCGCTCACGATCCCTGCGGGCTGCTCCCACAATGGCAGCACCAAACTGGCTAGTAAAGTCCAAATTCTCCTGAGATCTAAGTGGTGGTAGAGAGGGTGGTGGCGGTGCAGGGACTGATGGTGGCTCAGGTGGGGGCATGGTGGGTGCAGGTGGGGGTGCAATGGGTGGGGCTTTGGATCTGTCGCTTTCATCTGGAAGGGGTGCATCAGCCTCAACACTGCTTCCTTGGCTACTGCGTCCACTGCTGCTAGTGGAGGGGGCTTTGACAATGATGGTTGGGACAGGAATAGAGCTTGTTTCCACTGAACTTTTACTTCCTAGCGTGCTCTGGGCAGAACGTAGATCTTCTACTTTTGACTGCTTTACCAGAGGCCCCTTGCCTCTTCGGACACCTGGCTTCTGCACTCCAGCTGCAGCTGCTGTCCCTGCTGTTGTGCGCTCTGCTCTCGTCTGCTGGTTCTGAGCAGTCTGTTGCTGCTGTGGGATCACTGTGGCCACACTAGTAGGAGGAACCGCATTGCTGTAACCTCTTCTCAAACCAGCCGACCTTGCCCCTGCTGCTCCTGCAGCGCCGGTGGAATCTACTGTATAACCCATAACTTTCCTGGAAGCAGTTCTGCTGGGGACAGAGGGGAGCGCTTGGGCATGAGAATAAGACGTTGCATGGTCAGAAACTGCAGAGCTTGTGGGTGGTCCAGGGGACCTGTCCCTTGGTCCATGAGTGTAGTGAGATGACTGGGAATAAAGCTGATAATGGGTGGAGGTGGAGGTAGACTGTGACACTGATACTGAAGGCTGTTGGGAGGTCTTGCCTCTCCAGCCCATAGGAGGTGCCGAGGAGAAAGGGGGATCAGGGGGTGCTGTGGTCGGTGGAGGTGGAATGTCATCTGGACCAGGGACTGAAAGGCTTCGTGCAAACTTCATGGCAGGAGGATGGAGGAACTGCCTCTCCTCCTCGGGAACCCCTAAAGTATGAGAGATAGATGTGAGAATAAACAAAAAGAAAAAAGAAGATGAGATAATGACTAATGATGTATGGCTAACAAGTGGGACATTGATTATATATATATATATATATATATATAAACTTAGCATTTCACAGATAATTAATTGATTAATTAAAAGTTGATAAAAAATAAATAAATCTGGTCCATCATGTAATGCTTATTTCTGTGTGTCTGCTTGTCTGTCTGCTTGCCTCCTTAATACTAGAATTAGTGTCTATTACTATCTTCCAGCATAACCAGGAAAAAATTAGTATTCATGACTGCACGAAACAAGTTCCTGTTTGTATGAAGCTGTGTTTGGTGTAATGTATAATTTTTTTTTTTATTAAACAAAACAAACACCCAAAATTGTTTGGAGTTATAGTATCAGAAACCCTGAGAGGGCTTATTTCTTGTTAAGTGACTGCATGAAAACAACTGTGCAACATGGCAGGTAGTGGCTTTTATTTGTTAAATGTAATTTCACAATTTAAAAAGACCCACAAATGCCCTGTTTAGTAAATATTGTATTAATTCTGATGTTGTTTTGCACCCAACATCAGCTCTTTATATATACTGTAATTCTTGGCTACAAGCAAACAGAATACAGGATACTCAGCCAATTGATAGTCTAGTTTATGAATCAGTTTGCAATGCTAAAATAGCTAAGGTTTTTTTTTTTTTTTTTTTAAGTATTTGGGTGTTAAAGCATGACTGTGAAAGCTGGCAACCGTGCTCAACACAAAATGATAGCGTTACCTATATTGGACAATCACTTATTTCTAGGGTTTGTGTGTGCGAAAAAACAGACATTGAAATGTTTACATGGCCAAGAAAACAATTTTCATTAAGAACAAGAGTTGTCCATTAAAAGAGGGCCTGAGTACATCAGTTTAACCGATTTGCATTGATGCTGGTGAGCTACAGGTTACACACGTGCTCTTATAGCAAACTGCAGAAAGCTTTTTTCCCTGCCATCTGAGAAAGACGTGTTACAGCAGCCTGGTAAAAACCATTCTGAATCTCACAAGCGTTTACTGTGGTCCGCCCCATAAATGTTTCCCAAGCTTGTGACGATATACATGGTGCAAGGTTAGTGATATGACATCAGCATGGCTTCTTTGTCTGTTTTTAGTATAATCAGATAAACCAGACTGAAACCCATGAAGCAAAACAAAGTGGAAGCTGATCAGAACCAGGTGTTTGGTGTGTACCAGGCTGGATTTTTGACAGACCCAACACTACACTGGCACTCTAGAAGCACAGGCACAGGCAAAAAAACACAGCTGCGCAGACGGACAGGCAGACAGACAGACAGACAGCCTCACCGATGGACTTTTGTCGCAGCATACCGTGCTGGGGGACGTGACCTGACACAAATGGGCCACGGTCATAACCGAGCCCTTGGCCAGACGACGTTATTCCCATCCCTGATTGGTCGAAATTGGACTAGTGAAAAGAAAAAGATGGGTGGGAGGAAATAGAGTGATATAATTACCGTATAGATTACATATGTATTATGCTCACTGTGTAATTGATCAGAATTTTAATTAAACAAGCTTTAAAGTGAACCAACTATTCCTTTAGCCACTAGAGGTAGCTGTGAGCCATGAAACACTCTCTTCTTTTCCTTCTTAATACAAATATCACAAAATGCTAAATAATTAAATATTACAAACACCGCCAAAACATTCTGACTCTCACTACCAAAAACATTTTCATTACATAAATATTATAAAACTGTAAAAAACTAAACAAAAACATAAACAGCAAAAAACTAAAGGAAAATGTAATATGTTTTTAAAGCATGAACCAAAACATAGGATATCTTAAGAGCAATTAATTAACTAAAAACGTTATACTGACTTTAACTATTTTTCGTCATTTTATAACTAATATTATTACTTAATATTTTCTATTTTTTTAATTAAAATTTTAAATGTGTTTCTATTTTTAAATTAATGAATAAATAAATAAGCAAGGTGAAAGTGATATAGATTTTTCCCCAGAGTGTAAACATTACACATTTAGAACTACATTTGCCAACACTAAACACACACACACACACATACAGTATACTGTGCACATACCTCGTTGTAAAAGCCCCGGCCTCGCTCCCGCTTCATTGCCGGTCCTCGTGGCACCGGGGTCTCATTGGTGCTGATGGTCTGCTGCGCCGCTGCCAAAATTTCATCCAGCTTGTCTGAAAAGAGAGAGAAGCCTGTGTTGTAAAGTTCTATTAGCAGAGACCTTTCCAACACTGAGGAGCAATGCCAAAGGGAAAGAGATTTTACCAAGTAAAAAGATTTTTTTCCCCAACAGAATTAAGCCCTGTAATGTTTTTACATGAACAGCTTTGTTCGCTTACTCAAAGCCATCTGATAGACGGTCCTTTTCTTCTCTGTAGCTTGTGCAGATTCAAACTCTATAAAACACAAACACATCAGTTATGGAGACTCGACTTCTGACTGGGTTTACAGGAGAAACGTCAGGTTTTACATGATATCTTACATGAATCAAGTCATTTTTAGAAGCACATATGTGCAGAAAGTCAAAGTGGGACTTTTGATTTTGCAGATTTTTTTTGCAGTAAAATCTCCCTTTGTTTCTCTATATAGTCCCCTGCTACACTAACACACATATCCCAGTGTTTCACTAGCGCTTGGACACCATCAAGGTAGAAAGTTTTCTCAGTACGTTGGAGCCATGATCGGACTGCCTGTTTCACGTCTGAAACGCCGGCCTCCCAGGAACTCCTTTAATGGCCCAAACATGTGGTCAGGACTGTACTGGTCGTGGCAATAACTCTCAGCCGTATTCCTGTAATGTGCAAGTGGTGTTGGTGAATGAGTGTGTGTACAGTTCACACAGACAGATGTGCCTCTTCCACAAGTCGGCCTTCTTTAAAACGTTTGTACTTTTCAAAACAGTGAACGGGAAAACAGCTGGCTGGTGAGGGACTGACTGTTTATAGCTGCTATAAGGTAGAAAAAAACAGGAACTAAAATGCAACTTTAAATGGATAAGAAGGCCAACATACAGTACATAGTGGCACCCTGCTGTGGTGTAAGAGGAATAAAGGACTTCAGGATGAAACATCACATGACATTGTCGATTAAATAGCATGTCTCAAATATGCTTCCTACTTCTGACATTTATTAGAAATTTTAAACAGAAAACATTTTTATTGTGAACACAAACAAACTTTTATTGCTAATTATGTCTAATGGTACCTTGCCATATAAACCCACCTTAAGAATTTTCACCCAAAGAACTGAAATTTTGCAAGAAATCTCCCTCGCCATACGTAGCATCGTTGCTAAGTCGCGTGTACGTCCGGGAGCTGTTTAAAACTTGTTTGTGTTAGTGGAAAGCCAAGCGAGCCGAGTTTACATATTTTTTGTCAGTGTTTTTGCACTTTGTGCGCGGTTTAGTGAAGACAGAGCACCGCGGGTCCCAAGAATGTTATAAAGGACGGTAGCAAGAAGACAAAGGAGCCGCTTTCAGTTTTTGCCAAAAAGGGATGATAAAAAAAGGTTATGTGAGGTTTAATATCTATTTATTTCATATTTTACTTCAGTTACATGTCTTTTTTTTTAATGTTTTGGCTGTTTTTATAGGCGAAAAATCATAAATTGGTAATATTTTTGGTTGGCTGGAACGGATTATCTGCATTTATATTATTTCCTATGGGACAATGAGTTTTGCAGTATGAAATTTCGCCTTAAGAACAATTAAATTTATATGTTGAGGTGAACATGAAAGCAACCTTACACAATCCTTACCTGATTTTTTTTTCCATGGGGCAGACGCTGTGGAATGAAGCAAACGAACAGTGTAAATAAAATTTTATTCAAATAAACATGAATCATTGTGGAAATTTAGGACTGCATTCTTCATACACACATGGTTAACACTCATGCATCTTACCTCTGTCAACTGTGTGCCATCAACCAGGATGAGCAATAGGAAGGAAAAGGGGTCAGAGGTCAACGAGGTCAAGGGTTAGAGCTCTAAGACAACTGAATTAGGGGAACGCATGTACAATAGGGTTCAGATGAGAGACACTAGAGACAGACAGAGCGTGCTGAAAGGTGATCTTATGTGATCTTATGTTGCAAATTTACACCAATAATACTATTTGAAAGAGATACACTGGTTTTAAAATGATGGCATCGCAGACAGTTTCCTTGTGCACTGATTCTGCTGAAGTGGTCACAGCTATCGTACTGCTTCGGTAACTGGGACAGGCGAGGGGGGGGGGGGGGGCGGGGGAATGAGGTAAGCGAACCTGAGCTGCATTAATTCATCACATTAGAATAAAGCATATGGCGGGGAGTGGCACATCATTGGCATGGTCTAACACCTGGCGCTTATTTATAAGGTTAAAATGACCCGAAAAGAAAAAGACATCTAGTCAATTTTAATTTTTATTATTTGCTTTTTGCTTTACCTTAAATTAAATTAGGAGTGAAATTATATAGGAGTTATGATCTAATTCACTTCAGACTTCAGGCCATACAGTACCTCTACTGTGAAAAGGGTGAGCCCTGAGTGTTTTGGTCTGAAAGTGGAAATAAAAACAGTTCCACATAGAACTTTATAATATATATAAAGTTTATAATAAATATAGATTCTGGATCTTAAGGCTTTGAGGACACACTGTGACTGTGTCTCAGGCATCCACCTGCTATATCTCTAGTCCACACTGAGCATGCGCAGAAGCAAAACAAGGACAGCCAACACTATTGTGCTCAGAACTTGACACACCTGCACTGAGCATGCTCTAAACCAGGACAGACCATGCTGAGCTGCTCAAAACCAAAATGAGGACAGCCACCACTGAGCCTGCTTAGAACTTGATAAAGCTGCACAGAACGTGCACAGAACCAAGCTCGTAGAATCAATCAATCCTGCAGTTGGCATAACCAGATCCACCACAATGTGTGTGCTCACAACCTTTCTGGTCCACACTGAGCAAACTCAGAACCTGGGCCCATCCAGTTCACCTTAAGCAATCTCACAACCTTTCCAATCCACACTGAGCGAGCTCAGAACCCTTCTAATGCACACTCAGCATCTGTCCAGTCAACATTGAGAATTCTCAGAACCCATCCAGCCCAAACTGAGTTTACTCGGAACCCGTCCAGTCCACACTGAGCCAACTAAGAACCCGTCCAGTCCACACTGAGCATACCCAGAGCATGCATTGACCATGGCAAACTGCTCAGAACTGAATTAAATATCTTCAGAGCTAGAGGAAATCTAATATACAAGTGTGCTCAAGACCAGAACCAGTCCAGATCAGACCAAAACCACGGATCAGGACCACGTCAGCCTGCATTTAATGACTTCAGACCAGTCCAGTCAAAACCTCAAGCATCAACCCATCCAAGCTGTACCTGTCATGCAGAGAGCAAATCCTCCATGCACTGAGCATGCTCAGAACCTAACACACAGATGCAGCCTGCATCTAATGTGTGACATCAGAATCAAAAACCAATCCAGTGCACATTTAGTATGTTTAGAACCTGTCTAGCCTGCCCTGTGCATTCTCTGCACCAGCCAAGACAAAGTCTCCTTTTCCACCAACACCCACCTCCTGTGGCGTTACTACAGCAACAAAGACACAAACTACAGGAACGTAGGAATGCTGTGGCCGTATGACGGCGCTGAGGTAGGTTTTTTTTTAATCGGTTGGTCAGAAAACGAAGGAGGAGGTTCGGGTGGGCGGGGTTATTTTGGGTGAGGATGGGGGGTGGTGTTACCTGTACTGTGGGTGCTGACAGTGACAGTGGGGGAGCTCTGAAAGAACAGTGAGATGGATTGAGACTCGACGTGTTCATTTTTTCACCCCATCCCTCTGATCTTTTATCTCCCTCGCACGAGTCTCGCCACATTTTTTTCGTTTAGTCATCTTTCCTCCTGAAGACATTGCTGGCTTTCTGCTTCTTAACCACCCTCATTCTTCATCTCTCTCACTCTCTCGGTCTCACAAGCTGTCTTCTCTGAACTCATCCCTTCTCCCATATGTACTTCTGCTCCCTCTGTCTCTACATCTATTCTATAACCTTTTCTATCCACCTCTTCATTTTCATCCCGGTCCTTACCCATCTCCTCCAGCTCCGAGGTCATGGATTTGGAGCGCAGTGCGATGGCCGGAGTGCTCAGCCTTTTACTCTGCTGTGGGACTGAGAAAAGGAGAGAGAAAGAAAGATCATTACTGCTAGGATTAACAGAATCTTTATATACAGTGGAGCTTGAAAGCCTTCTCACTTTGAAGGTCGAACATTTTGAAGTAGATTGTTGGAAGGCTCCAGCCACAGATGTTTTTCATTTAGAACACAGTCATTGAGATTTTTCCCCAAGTCCATGCCAGCAATGCATTTGGCTATAGACCATCAACTCTTCAAGCACTTTTTATTTATCGTTCAGCCATTTTTCACCCCACATTGCACCCAAAATCTCACTCTCACTTATCTCCTTCATTCTCTATAGAGCTTATGTACAGGGTCGCTGGAGGCCTGGATCTTATCACAGGGGACTTGGGGATGAGACAAGTGCCGATCCATTGCAGGGCACACAAGCACACACACTCACTATGTCTTCGGACTGAAGAACCTGGAGGAATCCTACCAATCACACTCCACACACACAGAACCAAAGGTGGGATTCGAACCCTTGACCCTGGAGGTGCAATGCCCGCATGCATGACAGTGTGTATCAGTGTGTTATATGTGTATTGTTCTGATCACGTCTTCATTGTTATTCTGGCAAGATTTGAGGTGTGTCATGGAATGCTAGCCATGAGGTGGAAATGTATCTATCAATGCTACCTCCACCCCTAATCCTATATTAACACTTTTATTTTTTCCATACCAATTTTTTATTAACTTCTTTGACTACTACTAACTTTCCATTTAAAGCAAAATATTTCAGTTTCATAGATGGCAGAGGGTTCAAATCCTGCATCTGGTCTTTGGTTGTGGAGTTTGGATGTTGTGATGTGTGAAGATGTGAAGTTTGCTCCTCCAGGTGCTCTGGTCTCTTAACACAGGCCAAAGTGATGCGCTGTAAGCTGACTAGCATTACCAAATTGCCAGTAGAGTGTGTGTGTTTGTGTGTGTGTGTGTGTGTGTGTGTGTATGCTTACCCCCTGTATCCATCCAGGATTAGTGATGGGAAGTTCGAATCATTTTAGTGATTCGGTTCTTTGAATCTCGTTCATCAAAATTAATTAATCTTTTTTTAAATCATTTCGTTCATTTCGTTATTTTCATCAGAAATAAATTAAAATGTTGCGTTTTCAATATAAATACCCCCAATACGTCTACATACACAAATTGTTTTATGAAAATATTACAATGTAACTAAGGACATATTATAATAAACAGAATGAGCAGCTCACCTCTTATATCTTCCAGTCTGAGTGGTTCGTTCTTTTGAATCTATTGCACCGCATAGCGTCTATGGGAGTCACGTGTCAAAAGAACGACTTGGGACTCGAAGACTCACTAGCACAATCGTTCAATACTGTTTTTTGTGTACTGCACCGCACAGCGTCTGTGGGAGTCACGTGTTAAAAGAACGAACGACTCGAGACTTGAAGACTTATTGCTGAGATTCGTTCAATACTGTTTCCTGTATATAACATACGGAGGTTTTGCCATGCTTTGCGCATGCGCGCCCAATAGAAACTGAACGAATCGCTCTCCGAGACGACTCGTTCATCTGAGTCATGTTAAAGATTCGTTCAAAAAGAACAAATCGTTCATGAACGACCCATCACTATCCAGGATGTACCTTGTCTCATGCCATGGGTTCCCTTCAATAGTCTCCAGCCCCCTAACCACCACCCACCCCTTAATACTAGTACATTTAAATTTACGAGTACGAGTAAATTTTGAGTTTGGTTATTTAGTTACAACCACTTAATTTTTGATCATTAAGTGTATAAGAGTAATTGAAAGGTGTTTTAGACACTTATATACACTACATTTATGACATTTGACAGACATCCTCATCCAGAGTGACTTACACTTTACTCACATTACACATATGAGCAGAGGAGGGTTAGGGACCTTGCTCAAGGCCCCAACAGTGGCAACTTGTTGCCTTAACCACTGATCTACCCATGCCCTGGTGCAGGTACATCCTGTATA
This sequence comes from Channallabes apus, assembly GCA_030522415.1. Taxonomy (NCBI): domain Eukaryota; kingdom Metazoa; phylum Chordata; class Actinopteri; order Siluriformes; family Clariidae; genus Channallabes; species Channallabes apus. The sequence continues at coordinate 33,786,205 of CM060121.1, forward strand.
CATATTCATTATATACTCTACTGTAATAGCCAGTTATATAGTATATCTATAGTATAGCTAGTTGTATAATATCAACCTAAACCATGTCTTTGTGTGGTAGACATTTGATAATCATTATTAGCATTCTCACTTTTCTTACGAGAGCCTTCCTCCATGTCAGGATTGCGGGTCACCATCACCACTTTGACCATCAGGCTGTTTCCGCCTTGTCTGATCATGTTGACCACCTGCCTGTGGCCGACTTTGACCACATTCTGACCATTGACCTGGGGGAAGACGGGGTAGGAGTTAGGAAGCGAAAGATAAATCCATGTTCTATTCATTGCTGCCACCGCGTACAGACCTCAATCAGGAAGTCGCCCATCCGTAAGCCAGCCCTCCAGGCTACCCCTCCCTCGTCGACAGACTCAAGGTACTGCAGTGCTGGGAAGGCTGGGGTGGGTGTAAACTCTTCAATGGGTGTCTGTGCTACAAAAACACACAGCCACACATTTTCAGATATAAAAGAAATTATGGATATCACGTATTGGAGTGACATAGTGTCTGATATACAAGTTGCAGTGCCAGTGAAGGGTAGGTCATGGGTAGGAGAAACGATGATGTCACCTAACCTGAGCGTTGAGTACAACAGTGGAATAATAGAGCACTTGGCAAGGTATCAATATGAGTCTATGAGAGAGAGAGAGAGAGAGAGAGAGAGAGAGAGACACACAGAAAGAGAAACAGAGAGAGAGAGAGACACAGAAAGAGAAACGGAGAGAGAGAGAGACGGAGAGAGAGACAGAATGGCAGACAGTGAGGATGAGGCTTCTTACCCTTGGCCCCTCTCAGCACAAAGCCGAAACCCTCACTGTCTTTTTTCTGCAGGAGCACTGTTTTCTCCTTGATTATGTAGTCACTAAGAGAAACATAGAGATGGAGAAGGAGGAAGGTTTAGTGGAGGAGAAACACTGAGCGGAGTTGGCAGTGTGAGCGGTGGTGCTGGGTACAGAATACTGAGCGGGCAGAGAAATGCAGGAGAGAAAACAAAAAAGAGAGAGAGAACAGTACAGGAAGTGTAAAAAAGAGTTGGAAACAGGTCCTATAGCACCTGCCTTAAACCTAAGAGGAGGGAGGGTCAGAGGACATGGTTCGAAGAATGCCTGGCAGAAAGTTCTGCATAATCCTGTCGTTCCTCCATACCACTACACAACTTCTGTTAATCTGCCAGTGCTCTACACACATGCAACTCAGCGTGTGTAACCTGTAACACCAACAACTTGAACTCTGAAGCCACTGTAACACTCCTTATGGTGTAACATAGCAACTACTGCAACAGAACATCAAATCTGTAGAACACTGGAAACACTAACACACAAGCCACTGTGACACTTCAAGGCCCGTTAACACTGCACAAGCCCTGCAAGAACACAACTACTGCAAACACTCCTGTGACACTTCAAACCTGGAACACTGCCACCACTGGAACACTGAAACCACTGGAACACTGCCACCACTGGAACACCATACAGTAAAACTAGCACAGCTGCAACACTGAGATCAATGTAACACATCACCAAAGTGACTACTGTTATACTGTAACACTAACAACATGATTACTTAAAGACTGTAACACTTTAACATTGTAAACACCACTGAATGATTAAGACTGTAACACTAGGATCACTTTAACTAACCTGTAACCACCACCAAAGCGATTACTATAAGACTGCAACACTGAGATCACAAAAAAAAAGACTGTAAACATTACATAAGGGACTACTGACTGAGACTGCGATCATGGTAACACTGTACAGTAAACACTGCCGACGTCATCACTACTGTATACCTCTGTAACACTGAGCTGAATGTAACATGTTACACATCACCAAAGCGACCACTGTAACAATGAGATTCCTGTAACACTGTAAACACCATCAAAGTCACCACTGTAACACTGTAACACTGAGATCACCGTAACACTGTAACACTGTCGACACGATCACATCGACTACTGTTACATTGAGATCACTGGAACACTACGATCACTTTAACTCTGTCACTACTGCCGCAGTGTAAAATGCCAATCACTGAAACATTGAGCTGCATGTAGACAACTAACACTACCTCAGTACTCAGTACTGTAACACTGAAACACTGTAAACACTACAAGCAATGCAAGAAAAATCATTTTCATTCTGCAATAATTACCAGAGTCATTATTGGAACACTTCAATCACCGGAACCACTGGGACACTAAGATAACTGTAACACTACGAAGCCTGCAGTCCTGCAATCACTATAGCACAGCAATCACTGTCACACCACCGTCACTACTACGCCATTACAGACGTTACTGTACTCTGTAAAACAGCACTGATGTGTAGAAATATTATACTGTAACCACTTTCCTCTTATAGTACAACATGTGGTAACAATGATCAGCAAGGCAAGGCAAGGCAAGGCAAGTGTATTTGTATAGCACACACTGTAACAAATTGATGTAAATTTACAGGACTTTTTTTTACAGTTTCCGACAGTTTTTTCGAAATACTGCACATTACTGTAAAAGAAACAGCATTACTGTGATTTACAATATTTAACTGTAAATATTGTATGTACAGTTTAATACACTACAGTATACAGTATTTAACTGTAAATTAGATAATCAACACACTTTAATGAAAACTTCAGTAAGTGCTGATTTTGTGGGCCTCTGAGTGGCGCAGTAGGTTAAAGCGCTCGCCCTAACATCCGGAGATCGCAGGTTCGAATCCCGGGTGATGTTCAATTGGACACGACTAGATTCGGGAGAAAATCGGGGGGAAAGAATTGGGCAGGACTAAAAAAAATTTTTTTCTTTAAATGCTGTTAAAAATACAAGTTGCCCGAATAATTATTTACCACTAAAATACAGTAAACAGTACAAAATCACAGTAATAAACTGTATATCAATTTACTGTAGTCTATTTCTACAGTACAGATACTGTAATTAAACAGCATTTTACTGGCCAAACTGCTGCTAGTAATTTACTGTAATTTTACATGGAAATGTTTTACAGTGTTTTTCATACACAGTGGTAATTCAAAGTGCTTTACATAGAAGAAAAGAAAATAATCATAAAATGAAATAAAAGATAATGGCAAAACTTTTTAACGAAAACTTTAAAATAAAATTTAAAATAAAAATAAAAACAGTTTGCAATAAAACTATAAACTAATTTAAATTAATTAAAACATAATTTAAAATAAAAATAAAACAGTTTAAGATATTAGATAAAGATTAAATAATGGAGTCGGTTCGGACGTAGCTCAGCTCATTGAATAAACACGCAGCTAAACAGATGAGTTTTGAGTCCAGATTTAAAAGTGACTAATGTTTCAGCACATCTGATCTCTTCTGGATCTGGTTCCTCCTGCGGGCAGCATAATGGCTAAAAGCGACTCCTCTTGTCTTGTGTGAACTCTTGGTATTTCTAACTGACTCGATCCTAACGATCTGATTGGTCTGTTAGGTTTATATTCAGTCAGCAGATCTGTAATGTATTTAGGTCCTATAGGCCATTAAGTGATTTATAAACAAGTAAAAGTAGTTTAAAATCTATCCTAAATGTTACAGGAAGCCAGTGTAAGGACCTGAGGACTGGTGTGATGTGAACAGAGGTTCTGGTTCTAGTTAGAATCCTGGCAGCAGCGTTCTGGAGGAGCTGCAGCTGTCTAATGGTCTTCTTGGGAGGCCGGTGTTACCTACTGTAACACTGTAAACACTACAGTACCACTGAGAATACTTTACACTGCAACTTCTTTAGTATATACTATAATCACTGTACTGCTGTGATCACTGTAAAGCACAATAACACTGCAACGACTGTAGAATACACTGAGATCACATGTAAGACCTAATCCACTGTAACAGTGTGTACTGTACTGTAGTGTAACCCTACAGCTAAGGTAGAACCGCAACCAGTGAAATATTCATCATCCCCGAGAGCTTTAACGCCATGACGTCAGTTCCAGTATGTTTACTTTATACTCTACTAAACACGACTCCTACACTGTAATTCATGTTCCACATTGTAACTGTAGCACTGCTGTTCCACCTGTAACACTGTAACACATCACAGGTTCCCTATGGTTACCACAACTGTACAACAATTACTTGTTGATTAAAAAACACTCCTTATAAGGTATGCTGCTACTGAGCGGAACACATACAGTATCCCATCTCGATCTGCTACTCCGATACATGGACGTAGAGTATTATGGTGAACTGGTATGTTCAGATCCTGTCTTCCTCACTCTCATTTGATCACTCAGGTTTGTTGACGGTGAGGTGATTGTTTGGCTTTACATCTCAGTTCCCCCTCATGTTTGTGTTTCCTTCTGGCTCCTCCCTTTTAGTTATGATGTCATAGTTAGTCCTGCCGGAGTCCCTGCTTGCACTCTACAGTAAATATACATTCACATTAGACATTGTGACTGTGACCATACCTAACTGCCATCTCTCCTCTTCTTCTCTTCCGCCCCCTCTTTCTCTTTCCTCTCTCCCCCTGTCTCCCCCTTTCACTCTTTCTCTCTCTCTCTCTCTGTCGAGCTACACATGTGGTTCCTGAGCTGCCAGTGATCCAGACTCCCTCTGCCCTCCGGACCTGTCTGATCCATCCTGGTGCCCGGTTTCTGGTTGGAGGTCTCGTCGCATGGATGCCCCGTGTGTCTCTTTGGGATGCGTCTGGTGTCTGGGGATGATTCTATCTACTTAGAAGATGGTTCTGGCCTCGACTGGTGTGGTCAGCTGTTTCTCTGAGGACTTGACAATTCGATAGTTCAGGACTGGAACTTTCTACAAGTCTATCTGAGTCTCCAATAACTACTGGACTCCATTTTACATCAAGTATTATAACATCAATTAACATCAACTATTATAGCTGAACCTAACACTTAACACAGTATAAATGCAGATCATTTCCTGCTATCTGTTTCACCCAGATGAGGATGGGTTCCCTGTCGAGTCTGGTTCCTCTCAAGGTTTCTTCCTATTACCGTCTCAGGGAGTTTTTCCTTGCCACTGTCGCCCTCGGGCTTGCTCGCCAGGGAATATCTGAACATTTTGATTCATACACATTCACATTCCATACAAACTTAAATAATTCTTTTGATTGTGTAAAGCTGCTTTGAGACAATGTCAATTGTTAAAAGCGCTATACAAATAAAACTGAATTGAATTGAAACCCTGATGTGACTGTCACACCGGCACTTATGTAATGTAATGGTGTATAATATTATGAGGGATACGAGTTCTGTAGTCAAGCAGTATGAGTTCAGTTCCCTCCCTGGTGTTTTTTGTGTCATCATGAACACATATTATTTCTGACACCGTTGTAACACCTGCTGCTAACACAGTGTCCAGCGTTCATGTCAAAAACATGAGGATACTGTAAAACTGGAATTGTCTGTATTTATGTAATGATGGAATACTGTATTGAGATCAGCTCTAACTCATGTCCTCTTATATTAGCGTAGTGCTAGCTTTATGTGTATCTATGACCCGTACTTTGAAAAGATTTGTAAACATCTTTTTAAGCCAGTTTCCTTTCAATACCACGTGTACCGAAAATAGTTCGGTTTTCATTTCTGAATCTGAAACACAGCACGGGGGGAAAGGAAAGGTACACCTTTAAGTTTTACAAGGCTGTCAAAGTCAAATGGAGAGCAAAAGAAGGGTGAAGGAAGTGAATGAGCCTCCGCGAAACACTCAGGAGCTCGGCATCACGGTGCCTGGTGCCTGTAAGACGCTGTCGAAGCCTTCACATTCTGCAGCTTCGATATGTGATGTTTATATGTGCAGCGGGCTCAGTAAGTAAGTAAGATGTTGGCGGTTGCCTAAGCAACGGCCAGAACTGGAAATAAGAAATAGCCAAGCTAATATGTAGACATACACTGTGAAGCGAGCTACAGCATGTGAGCTTGGCATGGATAGTGCTCGGTATTAGTCATCTAGAAGCCAACACTCCTACCAGAGGGACATCTGAAAGACAAAGCCATCGCCGATGCTCTGAAAGAGAACAATTAGAAGAACGCAGTCGGACAGTCGAATCCTGAGCGAAGTTAACAAGCAGGAGCAGATGCTCGACTCGCACTTCCAGCATCGGGGCTATATTTAGACACGGGTGTGTTTGATGACAGTTGCAAAAAAGAATAATAATAAATAAATAAATATATATATACTGTATATATGTAATGTGTGTGGGTCTCATGTAATGATATGCATGGCACGGAAACAAACTTATACCAGTCTTGTATGAAGTACATAATGATGTTATTAGAATACATAATGGAGGAAGTGACTAATGTTCGCTGCTTTAAGTGTTCAAGCAAATGCTTGTGAACGGAGCGACGTGGAGGAAAGTCACGGACTGTTAGGACTCGTTTACATTTTCACATCCTGCAGGTACTGTAGGTCAGCAGTGTGCAAATAACTTAATGCCAAAGAAAAAGCTAAAAGCGGCAGAGATGTAAATAGTTAAATAATCTGTTTACACACAATTAGCTTTACTTCCGACCTCTGACCCTGATGCCTACTTCAGTACCTGCCCCTGGACGATGTGATGTCATCAGAGACGGGTCACCCGTTCAGTATAAAGACTATCTGTAACAGACAACTTAATGTAAACAAAGCCGTGAGACAGAAAGGCTTGATGCACTTTTCTAATAATTTGACAAATCTGATTTATTTATTTTTCTATTATACCTGCTTTTCATAAACAAAAGACCTGCCCCATATCCTGCGTTACTGTATTTACTCTACATCATGGTTCCTCTGCCAAGATGTTGTTAAAGGCGAGGTGAGTTTTATCATCATCACCGTAGCCGAGCGTGACCCGCGTCGCTGAAGCACTCACGTAGCGCTCCTAGCCCTCTCTGAACATCAGCTGAGTGTCAGCACGTTGTAGCAGTCAGAGGTGAAGCCATAACTTCAAGCTTCGTGACATCCTTCAGACAGACGCGTTTACAATTTGCATGACAGGTTGTTCTCTTTTGTTTGGTGACAGAACGCGTGTTTACAGCTGCTGAGTCGAACGTAAGTGAACGAATTGCCAGGTACTGTGTCTACACAACCAGGTACTGTGTCTACACAACCAGGTACTGTGTCTACACAACCAGGTACTGCGTCTACACAACCAGGTACTGTACTGTATCTACACAACATGGAATGATGCATTTCTTTCATTTGAGTGTAAGATTACTTCTTGTTTCCCTGTCAGTTAGCTGTTGCTATAGAAACAATAATGTAATCTAAACTGCTCAGGTACTTTAACCATGCACACTACGTGCTTAAGATGGGGGAATGAAATAAGTGCATAATCAAGGGGGAGAAAATAAATAAATAATGTACACTTACTGTATCTTACGTAACCAACTTAACTAAAATATGGGAATTAATTGTATCTCATGCGCATGCAATAGGATTTTAAGTGCTTGATAAAGGAAACTGTGGAAGCAGTATAATAGCTTTCTTCCCTTTGAGCCTCCGCTGCGCTGTAGAGCTGCTGTGATAAGAGAATTAATCAACACCTTCTGACCAATCAGATTCCAGAATGATTTAAAGTGTCATATTATATTAATGACAGCTTATGTCTATCAGTTGTCCTGATGGGCCAATGAAGCTGTGTGTGTGTGTGTGTGTGTGTGTGTGTGTGTGTGTGTGTGTGTGTGTGTGTGTGTGTGTCTGTGTGTGTGTGTGTGTGTGTGTGTGTGTGTCAGTAGTCAGGTCCTGCTGAGCCACTGTTTCTACTGTACCATGCTGTACCCACATGCTGCTAATCCCACTGTACACTCACAGCTTTAACCCACTCCATCTGTTCCTCTCTCTCTCTCTCTCTCTCTCTCAGTCTTTCTAAATGCCCTTCACTTCTCACTCAGTGCATCTTCTGTCTCCAGCAGTTTACACTCACTCACACACTCACTAACACACTCATTCACTAACACACTCACTTACTCACTCACTGAGATGCCAACTGTGTCTGTTCTCTCCAGTATCCACTGACAGGACTGAAATCTGATAACTAAACAAATGTAATTAATAAATCAATGTAATACACTATTACAAGTTGAAAGTTTGGACACTCCATGGTCTTTCCTGACTTTTGTTTCTTTCTACATTCTAATGCGGTACCTCGGCTTACTGTACACACGCCCCGCACCACAAATCCTCTCCTTAAGTACAGGAATTTTGCAAGAACTTTGCCTTGGCATACAAAACAGCTTAAACATATGAGTGACTGAACTGAGCCGAACCGAATGCGGGCGAGGTCGTGCATATGTCCAGGAGCCGTTCATATCTTTTCCAAATGTTTTTGATTGTTATTACTGTATATGCATAAACTATGATTATAGAGTTAGAAATTGTTAATATTGTTAATATTTCTGCGTGGCTGGAACGGATTATCCGTGTTTACATTATTTCCTATGGGACAATGTGTTTCACAATACGACATTTCACCTTAAGAACTCGCCTCTGGAACGGATAAAATTTGTATCGCTTAGGTAACGCTGTATGTAATAATCTTCTTTGAACAGTTGATATCGTGATGTATATCTCTTACTTCTGCTCTGTAAAGCTTCATAATGGCTCAAATCTGGCCTCTGAGTGGCGCAGTGGCGCCCTATCATCCGGAGATTGCTGGTTCGGTTCCCGGGTGATGCTGTAACCTCTCGCGACCGGAGATCTAGAGAGAGCTGATTGGCCGGGCTCTCTCAGAGGGGAGGGATGAGAGGTACTTAGTGCTCCCACATTAATCACGGCTCTACAGCCAATCAGGGACGTCTGTGAGCTCGCGCATGCGGAAGGAGCAGATAGCGCTTTCCTCCGAGTGTGTTACTCCGTGAGCGAGCAATTCAAAAAGATGCGGTCGGCTGGTGTCACGTGGTTCGGAGGACACACGTGATAGTCTTCGGCCCTCCCGACTGATTGGTAGTAGTAGCCTTAATGTGAGAGCGCCCCCTAGTGACGGGGAGGAATTGGACACGACTAAATTAGGGAGAAAATCTGGGAAAAATCCAAAAAATAAAAAGTAAAGTAAAAAAGAAAATTGGTGATTTCTGAGGCTGGTGACTCTAAATGAACGTCTCCTCTGCAGCAGAGGTCAGTTTTGGTCTTGTTTTCCTGTGAAGGTCTTCATGAGGGACAGTTTCATCATAGAGCTTGATGGGTTTTTCAAACGTACTCGACACAATACCGTTCTTGTAAGAACTGTTCCAGAACAGCCGACTTTCATGTCTTAAGGTAACACCTGACTCTTTGTGTTGTTGTTATTGTTGTTGCTCAATTATCTAATTTAACATGTTATTTCATAGGTTCAAAAATAATCCATAATTATTCTGTAGAAAATGTAGAAAATACATCACTAAACAAAACACAATGAATTATAAGGCGTGTCCTAATTCTTTACTGGTATTGTATATTTTTATATCACAGTATAGTGACCCACTTTCTGTTCTCTTCTTTTTTTTTATAACAGCAAGGTTCAGACTGTAGTTCTGGCTGTAACATGAACAACAGAATTATATTGATGTGCTCATCCTAATGTGTTATCGTTTCTATAGTAACAGCTCATTCGCAGGGGAGAAGGTACAGTATAACCGTTACAATATAGTGCCAGGAGATTGTAACAGTCATGATGTGGGTCAAAACAGCAAAGTGTTCAGGACAGAGGAGTTAATATGGTCTGGCTTCTCTGATAGGGGTAGATGGGGGGAGGGGGGGGGGGGAGGGGGGTAAGTGTTCATGAGAACTGTAATGTAGGAACAGGTAGAAATTAAACATCACCATAAAAGTCGCTGTGGTTTGGTGGAATAACACACAGATGATTAGTTAATGAGGAGTTAAGATGAGTTAGATGAGGCTGGTTAATCAGCTGTTATGATAATTGATTAGTAAAGAGATATATTGGTTAGTAAACGAAGCATCATAATGATCGGTTAGTGAAGTGTTATTGGTTATTAAGGCATTAAGATGATAAATAAGTAAGGGTATGACGGTATACATATTCGGTTTGATGCACATTGCGATCTGAGTTAAGACAAGCTAACTTTAACTCAGGCTATGCGATTGTCTTTACCCCCGTCACACCCCGAGTCAGGTTCCCACCACGTCCGCAAAAGAAAATTGGTTGAATGCGGTAAGAACTTAACTCAGGAATGCAGTAGAAACCTGTAAGGACATAGTATTTTCTTAGTTGATATGGAGCTGCCATGCTTCGGACATGTTTAAGGACATGGCGGGGACATAGTGGGGACAGAAGCAAGACGTACAGTAGGAAGAGAATCATAATGACGGCCTTAATATAAATAACACCTCTTAGTGAGTTGTTATTGTAATGTCACTGCATTGGTGCAATCGACAGAGTTCTCACAGCGCCCCCTTCAGGTTTGTGCAGTTACATTTCTAGGTCCACAACATGCCGTGGTCATGCCATGTTGTAGAAGACCACATTAAGTTCATATAAACATGGGAAGCACCAGAAGAACGTAATACATGCAGCAGGTTATCAGCGCGTCAGTGTCACGTTCAGAGAATTTACTGGATATAATTACTTACACAAAAACAAGGCATTAAATGTCAAGGCATTTATACCAACGCGCCAGACGCAATAGTCAAAGCATGTGATAAGCACCTGGAAGGACCGCGGTGAGAGTCAATTAGTGACAAGATGATCGATGCATTGAGAACCTGACAGGGACAGCCTACTACAGTTAGGAAGTAGTATGAACTTAGGAAGCACATTTTTTTTTATATTGTAACTTGACTTAATATTTTATGACGGATGTACGCCCCCTACAGTCTGCGATGATCCTAAACACTGTGTGGTTAGATAAAAAAAACAAAAACATATCAAGATAAACAGGTTTGTAAAGTCAGACAGACAAGTTCATGTAAAATACGATTCCGTTTTACCACCTAAGTGATTTGATTTGACACTTTGATTAGTTGGCCAGATGCTGTAGTGGGAAACACCAGCGTATTCGTTTAGCAACTTTCCCGGTTGAGTGAGGTGTATTATCTTTCCAAATCGCAAACTATAAAGTTTGAATAAGCGAATCTGTCTGTATGTTGATGAATGTGAAGCTGATCCGTGTTTACAGTCTACAGTAACTGACTCACAGGTGAGAAGTTTGACGTTGCGTAATTGCGACGTTGTGAGCAGTATGATGATGATTTGACGTCACTCTCTAAACGGATCCTGGAATAAAACCCTCAAATGACGTCCACTGAGGTGGTGTTCGTGCAAAAATAGTAACAGCGCCATCTATTGCAAATTACGCAAATAATGTTTAAAATATCGCGTATATGTTTTAAGCATCGCGTATTTTAAAGAGCCACAGTTTGCAGTATTTGCTACAGACAGTGTTGTTACTGTTCAGGTGTGTTTTGTAAAGACAGATAGGTGTGTGTGTGTGTGTGTGTGTGTGTGTGTGTGTGTGTGTGTGTCTGGCCTTTTAGTTCATTCCAAATATGTCCTGTAAAAACGATGTTTATATATATATATATATATATATATGAAGTTTATTTGTTTATGTTTAAGATCTGTCTCCACGTCACTGTAGAGAACCGGAACCTTTATGATAAAGTGCTAGATTTACAAAATGAGTTTAAAAAACAGTTGTCATTTTCCATGTCGCAGCTGTAGTTACTCTGACCAGCCAGTTTGTAAATCGTGTCACATATACACAGATGATATCAGAGTGGCTGGTCTGACCTTATCACATGATCATTTGTTTGAGGTATAGAAACACAGGTGTTAATGCAGACGCAACAGGACTTAGTATTCAGCGTCTCTCAGACGTCTGCAGTCTGTGGCTGTAAACTGAAAGATTGTTTTGCATCATAATCGTACGCTACTTATCTCATTAACTATTTAAACACCAAAGGAATTCAGGTGTAACGTCCAATCCAGATGTATGAAATCAAGTGCAAAAGTTTGTGTCCCTTCATCTGATACTTTATCTAAGCAGTGTAGTGTACACAGAGGAAGAGATTCACCTGAGCACGGCTTCACCAATGTAGCAATCAAAGTTTGATGCAAAACCACTAACGAGCACAAATTCAATTAGAATGAATTAGTAATTTTGCTCGACCAATCAGAGTCGAGACCAACACTCGCCCCCCCCCCCCCCCAAACACACACACACACACACACACTGCATCAAGTATGCTCTACAACATATAACAATAAAGCAAGCCAGCACTGCATAGAAGGCCCTCATTTACACACACACACACACACACACACACACACACACACACACACACCAAACCATAAACCACAATAGTGACAAACATCAATGCATCACAACATCAGCTTGATATGTGAACACACGTGAGTTTTGCATAGAGCACACAGATGTTAACACACACACACACACACACACACACACACACACACACATAATCCTCACAACCTAGCTGACTCAAAACCAGCAACTAATTGATCAGTCTTCACACATTCACACACACACACACACACACACACACACACACCGGTTTAGCATTCTGTGCGTTAGATGAGCATCGGCGCGTACTGACTGAAGGCAAGCATTGCTTTCTGATGGCAGTAGCAGTGATACACACATGCAGCACATGCACACAGCCTGAGAGACGTGCTACACTGGCTAACACCGGCTAGCGCGACACGTCTCACACACACACACACACACACACACGTCCGAGCGCGCTTTCGCATTGCAACACATCCAGCAGCTGTGTGTTGATCCTCGATCTGTCAGCCGTGCGACTCACACACACACACACACACACACATGCACACAAACACACACATGCATCTCTCTCTCTCACTCCCTCTCTCATTCTCACACGCCCCCCTCCCTCTCTCCCTCTCTCCATCTCTCCGCCAGGGGAAAAAAAAAAAAACCAGGAGGAAGGAAAAGAACAGGCAGTACCTGTATATGAACCAGACGCTGCGATTCATAGGCCCGAGCGACGGCCAGGAAGACGAGAGCGAGAGGGAGAGAGAAAGATCCTCCTCTCCGCATCCTCCCTTCGCCATTTCCCCCCCTCCCTCCTCCTGCTCGTCTTCCAGCAGCCGGAGAAAAGCGAGGAGCGAGCACGGCGCGAGAGGAGGAGAGGAGGAGGAGGAAGAGGAGGAGGAGGAGGAGGAGGAGAAAGACAGAGAGATGGAGAGAGTGAGAGCGAGGGCCTGGCTCTCCCAACCCCTTCATACTTAAGACAGAGCGAGAGAGAGAGAGAGAGAGAGAGGGAGAGAGGGATGGTTGACTGCGACAGAGGAGGAGGGAGTGAGAGAGAGAGAGAGAGAGAGAGAGAGAACGCAAGGAAGTGAGAGAGAGAATGCAAGTGTGTTTAGGGATGGAGAGAAGGACGGAATGGAAGCTGGGTGACTGGGTTTGTTTGCATCACACACACACACACACACACACACACACACACACACACACATGAGTGCATGCGAACTACGCTATACAATCACACACTCGTCTGTCCATCACATCCCTCCTTCATATCCTGTTCCTCATGTTCCTCCTTTCATATTCACGTCACCTTCCTCAATCACGTCCACCAATCAGAGCCTGTACATCCTGAATCACATCCCTTCTTCAAATCTTTTTCATTGTATCCCTCCATTCACCTTCTTCCATCACGTCCCGCACCACATCGCTTCATCACATCCCTCAATCACTCCATCAGTTCTCTCTGTCTCATCACATCACTTCATCATGTGTCCTCCATCACCTCTCTCCATCTTTCGACATCCTTTCACCACATTGCATCACAATATCACATCCCTTCATCACAGCCATCAACCACATCACTCCATCAATTCCTTCCAGCAGATTCTTTTATTACATCCTTCCATCACATGACCTCATCATGTGCCTCCATCACATGTCCATTACGTCTCCCTGTCACCTGTCTCTGTCTTTTTACGTCCTTTCATCACATTACTTTATAAAGTCCTTGCATCGGACTCCTCCATCACATCTCTCCATCATTTCCTTTTTAGTGTGTTGATCCATAACGTCTCGCTTTCCAGTGATGAGCGTTTGACACGATGTGATCATCTCTTTTTCCTACGTAGTATTTAAGAGCATTCAAGAGACAGAGACAGAGAGACAGACAGAAAAGAGTGATACACTCAGAGAGAGACCGAGACAGAGACTCAGAGAGACAGGTCACCAGGGAGACAGACAGAGAGAGAGAGAGACGGAGACAAAGAAAAAGTAAAAGATAGACAGAGAAAGAGGCTCAAAAAGAAAGAGAAAAACATATAAAGGAGAGAGAGACACATTCAGGAGAGAGATACAGCGAGGGACAGAGACGAAGAGACAAAGACAGAAGTTCACATACACAAAGAGAGAGAGAGAGAGAGAGAGAGAGAGGGACAGAGACGAAGAAACAAAGACAGAAGTTCACATACACAGAGAGAGAGAGAGAGAGAGAGAGAGATACAGAGAGGGACAGAGACGAAGAGACAAAGACAGAGAGAGAAGTTCACATACACAGAGAGAGAGAGATACTTAAAGAGAAAGAGAGCTCCACATGGAGAGACAGATACAGTGAGAGGTACGGAGTGAGGTAGAGATCCACAGAGTCGCACCAGTTCTAGCTAACAGTAGCTACAGTACCTCCCCCACATCATGTGACCACTGTAGCATGTAGTCCTCCTGATCTGCTGCTACAGCTGCCTCACAGGGCCGGGTGACACACCCAGTGCTATCTGTCCTCTTCTACATACAGGAGCTCACAGACACCACGATTGGCTAGTGTCGATGTGATTGACATGACACAGAAAGAAAGCCCCTCCCACTCTGAGTGACAGCTATTTTTTAGCTCCCTTGGTGTCCAACATAGATGGACATGACTTAGAACTCGCGATCTCCTGACGAGAGGGTGAACACTTACTTGTGTGACTTCACATTGGGGGCGGAGTCACTTGATGCAAAAGATCAAAGGCTGAGGCGCTGGCGCTATAGAGCACCTATTAGTTTGCTGCTATTTATAGAAATACAAACTTTGCCTCATTTCTGCTTCCAGGGAGGTCAAACAAGTTTGGTCTGTAGAGTTGCCTTTTATGGTAAAAAAGAATAATAAAAAAGGGGCGGAGTTAGGTACTTCAGTTTGGGTTTGCTTTCAGGAAAAGTCTAAAGAAAATACCTGAAAGTGTCAGGATTCCTCACGATACATCATTACAACAGTGTGATTTCTCCAGGTGGTGTAGAGCTGTAGGGTTATTACAAGTTCAAAAAAATACAATTTTGTAAAGTGCACCTTTAATCCAGAGTGTTAATTATACATAATTATATTAATATAATTAATATGCATGTTTAAGACGCCGGACATGACAGGTTTGTCCACTGCAGAGACACTTGGACGTTGCTCCTCCGGTGACTTTCAAAGTTTCCTGAGTCAAATCCTGAGCTAATGAAGTGCTCATCCGAAACCTGTTGTTTATTTTCCTCCATGTGTCTCTCCATCCCATCTGCTTCCTCTTCCTGCCGTCTGTCCACCTGACCTTTACTCTTCCTCCTCCTCCTCCTCCTCCTCCTTGTTCCCTTTCGTCCTTTAAACTTTCTCTTTAAAGAGTTATTTTAATGACCTGATGTGCACACAGCACCCACCTTACACGTTCACCTCCACATTTCTTCTCCACAATACACACACACACACACACACACACACACACACACACACACACACGGATCCCTCCCCCATGCAACATCCGTAAACAAAGCAGAAGGCATGAATGAAAATGAATCGACAAGAAACAGGTGGACGTAACCTCCCTCAAAGGAATGATGGGGACTGGAGATAGAGATGAATGAGGAGAAGGAGAGAGAGAGAGAGAGAGAGAGAGAGAAAGAGAGAGAGAGAGAGCTGGAGAAGAGCAGGACTCACATCATCTCCGTCAGCGCTGCTTTCCTAACGTGGCGATGTTGCTCTTTTTTGTTCGATCTCTCCTTTTCTTCCTCCTTCCCTCCCACCCTCCTTCTCCTTCACTCTCACTCGCACTATCACATCATCGGCCTGAACATGCACTGACCAACGGACTCGCTTTCTCCCTCTTTCTGCACGCTACATCACGTCACCGCGAGTTCACGGCACGTGCTAAACAATAGAAAAAAAGCAAGAGAGAGAGAGAGGGAGAGGGAGAGAGGGAGATGGGAGAGAGAGAGATGGGAGATGGGAGGGGGGATTACTGGCAGAAGGTGTATGTGCATGTTTTCAACGTGTGTGTCCATGCTTGCATCAGTGCCAGAGTGTGTCCATGCATATGGCTCGGAGGCCTGCTGCGTCTGCTGAATTTTATGCAACTCTTCTGATAGGTTTAACTCCACGAGGCGCTGCTGAGTTCTGGATCCTGATTGGTCAGGAGGTGTTGATTAATACTCTATAACAGCAGCTCTGACGGCTCAACTGAAAATCACAGGATTATTCATAATGAAGTTGCTTCCACTATTGTTTCTATAGCAACAGCTTGTTGTAAGGGACGTATACAGCAAATGCCCGACTCATAACCTGGTCAGAAAACGTGTATTATTGTAATGGCGTAGTTATTGAAGTTGCCGCTGTGGCCTCACACCTCCAGGGTTGAGGGTTTGATTACTGCGATGGACTGGAACCCCTCCAGGTAGTACCCCTTCAAGTATGCGGAGTCCTCTGAGATAGGCTATAAGCCTCCCGTGACCCTATATAGGATAAACACTTTTACGATAAACGCTTTTAAATGATTAAAATTGTCAGTATTATATCACAGTGGCTTAGTGGTTAGCACTACTGCCTTGCACTTCCAGGTTCTGGGTTCGATTCCCAGCCAGGTTATATTCCTGCCTCCGTGTGCATGGAGTTCCCATGTTCTCCTGTGCTTGGTGGGTTTCCTCCAGGTAATCTGGTTTTCTCCCACAGTCCAAAGACATGCAGATTAGGCTAATTGGGGATCCCAAATTGCCTGTAGTGTGTGTACAGTATGTGTGTGCGCGCTGCAATGGATCGGCATCCTGTCCAGGGTGTAAAGTCTTCTGCGATAGGCTCCAGGCCCCCTGCGAACCTGTATACAGTATTAAGTGGTATAGATGATGAGTGAGTGAGTATTATATAATTAGGGGAACTGAACAAAATGAGCTGAACAGCATTTTAGGGGCCTTTCCCAAATTCCTAAAATGGTACTTGTGCGTGTGCAGAATTGAAACAAATCACTTACCGTGTACTTTTGACTCACAATCATGCCAAACCATTAACTGACTGGAAACTTTCACAATTTAACCAAAGACATTGTTGGACAAAGTAGGACTCAACGTCCTGTACTTGAGTAAATGTAAAGGTACCCCAGGTACATGTTACCCTAGTAAAAGTAGAAGTCATCCATTTACAGTTCTACCTAAAAGTACAAAAATTCTCTCTCTCTCTCTCTCTATCTATCTCTCCACTTCTGATTTCTGCTACACCTGCCACAAACATTTCACAGAGGGAAGGCAAATCAGGCAGTCACACATAATAGTCAGCAGAATGCTAAAATGCTCCACACCACTGTGGTTATGTAAAGGAATGCCATGAAGAAGAAAGTACAAAAATTTGCTGTTGAATGTAGTAGAGTACAATTATCCTACAATAATGTAGTAGACTACAGTAATAAGAGTTCTCAAGTAAAATACAGATACAGTACATGAAATATGTACTTTCAGAAGCTTGAGAAGTTTCATAGTTAAATTTGAGCAAATCGTAAGATTTAAAAATACTTTTGGATTTCTTGATCCTTTATGAAGAGTCTATGATTTTTTTTTGTAATATTGGAAGAGTATGCAGTTGAGTGTGTAGTAATTAATATTAATAGTATACGTGTTTATAACTGAGTATTGTTTTTTAATACTAGGAGTAATGTTACATTAGTATAGTTTTAAGGGGATACAGTAGTCATTTATATTAGTACGTTACTATGGCCATAGTGTTAGTGGCAGTAGTACTCATTATAGTAACATTAGTTTTAGTTGAATTAGCAGTAAAGTATTGGCCTTTGGATGATTACTATTGCTTTGTTAATAACCATGGAATGTTAATCAGCATACAAAGCACATCTGAGGAAACAGGAGTACCCACAAAGAAAACCCCCCAAAACTAGAGTGCTAACCATCAAACCACCTGCTGCCTACTACGATAAAATATCAATACTAATTCAATGATTATTAATACTATTTACTGGAAGTAATCATAATATTGTAAATGTAACTATAGACAATTCCTGGATTCTTAGAGGACTTGTGAAGTAGGGTCACATGGTGTGGAGGGGCGTGGTTTGTGACTGAGAATGTGACTCTGCTGCTTATTGGCCAGATATCTCAGGAACTGTGCTAAAGCGTTTTCTTATGATTTATTTTGGAGCAGTCAGGAGACCAGGCTGAAGTTTTCGAAGGTGTGTGCAAAATAGAGTGAGATTCTGCAGGAGACAAACAATTTATTTATTTATTTGTTTGTTTATTTTTGCTCCTTCACTGTGTCTGCAGTCACAACGATGTTACAAAATCACAATTATTTTCAGTGGAGAGAATTTGGAATTTGGAGTTTTGGAAGAGGTCAGGAATGGGCGCTTAATTTTTGATTGATGTGATTTTTTCCAAACTAGATTTCAAACTAGATTTTTGACTCATTTGACACATCATGTCTCGTTTTACAATCACACTGTAACTCGAAAATGGTGCAGTTTGAGGTTTATTTGTCCAATTAATACTTGGTGGTTGAACATATTGATATGAGTCGTCATGGGAATGTGTGCAAAATGACATGAGATATGGTTTGTCCTGAATCAGAGAAATGGGAAAAACCATCAGTCTGATTCCTCGAGGTAATATACAGTATAACGTAATACAGCGATACCTCTATATGAATTTAATCAGTTCCAGAGGCGAGTTCTTAAGGTGAAATTTCGTATTTTGAAATATACTTTCCCATAGAAAATAATGTAAATGTAGATAATAATCACTTCCAGCCACCCAGAAATATTACCAATATTTCCAATTTCCAACACTATGATCATGTTTTTGCATACAGTATAAAAACAATCAAAACATTTAGGAAGGACATGCAAATGAAGTAAAATATGAAGACATTAAACCGCACTTAACCTCAGCTGTATGCTAACGTTCCGCTGTAGTGCCTGATTCTGGATTCTGAAGGGGGCACTATTATTATTATTATTATTATTATTATAGTGTAACAGGAGTAGTATTAGTCACATTAATACATTAAAATGAACATCTATGGCATTCGGTATACGCTCTGATCCAGAATGACTTACATTTCTCTCATTATCCATCTGAACAGTCGAGGATTAGGAACTTTGTTCAAGGCCCCAACAGGGGCAGCTTGTGCTGGGGTTTGAACCTGTGACCTTCTGATCAGTAGTCCAACACGTCTTACCCACTCAGCTCCCCTGCCCTGTTTATAAAAATTTGCAGTTGCACAATCCCAGAGCAACTTACAGAGGTGAAAAGACCTCAGATTATACATTTATCTCATTCTTTTATAAATTGAAGAGCTTCACTTAATGGCTCAGCTTGGTGGTGACCTCATGGGGTTCACCTCACTAGTGAACTCATAGTCTTCCAATCTGTAGTATACCTTAGCTATTCCAACTATTATCTACTATAGTTTTACTATAAATGTATTAATTGTAGCAGTCAGGGTATAGTTATTAGCACTAGTATATTACTATGCCAATAGTATTGTTGATAAAGGTTCCATTATTATTAGAATTTGTATAAACGTTGCAATAGAATAGTGGTCTTTTTCATGATTACTAATATTAATATTAACAGTAGCGGTAATATTAGTTATTCATTAGTATCCCCATCAGTAAGGAAGTATCTGATCAGCATCATCAGTAGTATTTATTATATAGAAGCATTGTAATACTCTTAGGATAAGTACTCTTACTATTAGTATAAATACATGTAGGTGTAATTAACAAGAATATTGTATGTTTGATGATCATTATGAATAGAATTGTATTAGTAATATCTCAGTAGAATAATAATTGGTGTTAGAATATTAGTGCCACAATAGTATTGTTGATATTATAATTAGCAGTAGTGGAGTAAGTAGTATTAGTTGTAGTGGTTCGAGTAGTACTGTTGTTTTCATATGAGGATATAAAAATATATTTATATGTGTTTGTGTTCTTGGAATTGTGAAGACAACTAATGAAAACAGAATTGTTTAAGGCTGTATGAACAGTATTACTGCAAAATTCAATAAACACCATTTTACATGTTATTTTGTCTTTTACACGCTCAGTAATACTCTCGTTAAAAAGGTTAAGTGGAGAGGTAATGCTACAATACTCAACCTGATGTATATGCAGGCTTGTGTTTTGTTGCTCATTATCTTTAGCAATTTTTGTAATAGTGTTTTTGTAATTAATGCAATGACCTGCTAATGACTTACTCCAAAAACATAATCGAAGCATGAGTTATATTTTTTATAACTCATATGAAATAACCTCATATTAATATTAATATTACTAATGGTGGTAGAACCGCTGTTTTGAACATTATTGTAATTAATGTTACTATTATTCTTGTTATCATTTATTTATTAGCATTTTAAATATTCGTTTCACTTTTATTTCTCTCATTCTCACCCCACACCTTTCCATACTTCTCTCTGAGAAGAAAAAAGTGAAAAAATTAATCTCTGTACTTCTACAGCTCCCTGATCTTTCCCTCTGCCCTTCCTCTCGAGCGCCCTTGATCGTCTGACCTCCAGATGGAGAGCTGGTGGGGGAGACCAGGCGAGAGAGAGAAAATTAAAAAAGTACGGGGGGGTGAGAAAAGTGAGAGGAACAACCAGAGCGAGCGATGGACAGCGAGATGGAAGGAGAGTGTGATAAGATGGGAGGAGCAATAAATCCCAAAATAGGGGAAAGGTAATGGGGGGAAAATGTAAAAATAGAAAGGGAAGTGTGTGTATGTGTGTGTATGTGTGTGATGGGACAAAAGTGAACTAGGGTATGCTAGTTAATTTTGTGTCTCTTTCATGAAAAAAAAAATTATGAGGAAAAAAAAGAAAACATTTTTAGTCATTTTTACAAACTTATGATAAATTAGTAACTGGAAGTTCCATATTCTGGATCCCATGTCTCAAGCTCATTACAGTCAGTGTGTGATGCCATTTGTGTAGTACTTTCACTTCAAGGTGACTGTGTATTAAATACCAGTTAATAGATGGTAATATCACTCTGATGTGTAACTCTATCTGTATGAGTGGGCGTGTCCCACACTGTAAAACATTTCCATGTAAAATTACAGTAAATTACTGGCAGCAGTTTTGCCAGTAAAATGCTGTTTAATTACAGTATCTGTACTGTAGAAATAGACTACAGTAAATTGATATACAGTTTATTACTGTGATTTTGTACTGTTTACTGTATTTTAGTGGTAAATAATTATTCGGGCAACTTGTATTTTTAACAACATTTCTAAAACATAATTTTTTTTAGTCCTGCCCAATTCTTTCCCCCCGATTTTCTCCCCAATTGAACGTCCAATTGAACATCACCCGGGATTCGAACCTGCGATCTCCGGATGATAGGGCGAGCGCTTTAACCTACTGCGCCACTCGGAGGCCCACAAAGTCAGCAAAAGTACTTGCACTTACTGAAGTTTTCATTAAATTGTGTTGATTGTCTAATTTACAGTTAACTACTATATACTGTAGTGTATTAAACTGTAATTACAGTTAAATATTGTAAATCACAGTAATGCTGTGCAGTATTTCAAAAAAACAGTCGGAAATTGTAAAAAAAAAAAAAAAGTCCTGTAAATTACAATTTGTTACAGTGCAGGTGTTGTCCAGTGGTTAATGACACTAACTGTGTGTCTCAGTGTGGGTGAGAGAAGGTCTGTACGGTCCGCAGTACTGAGGAGAGAGCAGCTGTCTGACAAAACCCACATTCACAACCAGACACAGAAGCACTTTCAGTAAGAACACACATCTGATAACGTTATGTAACGTCTTAAACAACACGCCGTCTCTGCACTAATCACTTCTAAGTAATTTTATTTACTGTATGCCTCAGGTGAGCTACAAAGCTAACTAGCTTCTAAAACAGGGCTGAATTCCAAATCCCCCTCTAACTTCTGATCTCATATGTTTCCATAATTTTCTTTTGAATCTGGAAAGCTGTTTTGCGACAATGACAATTGTTAAAAGTTCTGATTGAATTGAATAGATCTGAATAGAATTGAATACGTTTCTAAGGACTGTACACCATCTCCATGGTTTATTCTCCCCACCTTTTGGCTATACAGTTCTGGTAAAAAATTTTAAAATACTATCAATCCTGTTAATTAAACCAAGTGTCGCTCGCTAACTACAGTTCCATCATCAGCTCCACCAGTTGTGGTTAGTTAGTTCCGCTAGGCGCAGAAGAATAAGTGTGGGCGGAGCAAAATAACCAGTTAAATAAAGAAGGAAAGGAAGTCAAGTTTAACACTAGTACATGCACTGCTAAGTGGCCAGGATAATGACAAGAGCGACACACAGGCTGAGACGCTGAGTTGCTTCTTTAGTCAGTGGTGTTTTACACTCTGTTACTGATGTCCCATGATGTCATAAAGATGAACTCTCTGGGAAAGTGCAGGTTGGAACACGACATCAATATATTTATATGTGTTTGCGTTCCTGAAATTGTGAAGGCAACTAATGAAAACAGAATGGTTTGAGGTTGTATGAACAGTATTACTGCAAAATTCAATAAACACAATTTTTGTCTTTTATAAGCTCAGTAATATTTTAATTAAAAAAGTTAAGTGGAGAGGTAATGCTACAATACTCAATCTGATGTATATGCAGTCTTGTGTTTTGTTGCTCATTATCTTTAGCAATCTTTGTAATAGTGTTTTTGTAATTAATACAATGAGCTGCTAATGACTTACTACAAAAACATAATCGAAGCATGAGTTATATTTTTTTAACCAAAACGTAACCAACTTATTAATTATATTAAATTCCATAATCACATAATCGCACACTGTCATTAGCAGTCATTGTGACAAAACCGATATTCACACATTCACATTGCTGTAACCAAAACAATTTGAACATAATATTTCATCATTTGTGCTTTTTAACATCTTAGACACTCAATAAATTTTCTGTTGTTTTCTCAAAAACTGCAAGAATATATATATATATATATATTCTACTATATATATATATATAGCATGTACAGTGTACTGCGATCATCTCAACCAATCAAATAATGTCTCGTTAAGCATGTCATGTGGTAGTAGTAATGAATTGAAGTATTTATTCACTTAAAGTATTTCACTTATCTCTATCTCAGCCCGTGACTTTACTAAGAACGCATTTGACTTCACTGCCTATCTACTTCATTTTCTTATTTTTCCCCATTTTTTATTGACTTTACACCACACATTATGTAATAGTACACATCTATATAACAGACACTTAGTGGATTGTGCACTTTACATTAAATTCATTAAATCAAGTCATTAATTGAATTCACTGTGACAATGACAAAAAATAAAAATACTGGACTTAAACCTGGTCTCTGAGGTACACCCAAACCCAGCACTTACGAGATCTGATTTATTGGTTGATGATTATTCGTCAGTCAATAACGATACAATAATCAATAGTAGTGTGCATGTGTGAGTGTGTGTGTGTGTGGGGGGGGGGGTGCGTGTGCGTGTGTGTGTGTGTGTGAGATAAAGTGTCTAGTCTTACCTGGGTGCATCAAAGTTGTCGTACGATCCCACAGTATAATGACGGAAAAGTCTCTTTGTCTTCTCGCTGCGGCTGTCTGCAACACACAGACACAGCGGCACCCACATGATCACAGGTTACGATGAGTGTGTGTATGAGTGTGTGTCTGAACAACGTCTGAAGTTTCTCTCTGAGTTTACTCAGTGTGAAGTATCACATTCAGAGGAGTGTGAGGGCGTTACCGCTAATCACTAGCCCTATACTGTGTTAAAAAATAAAGACGCCCTTACTCACTGATACCTACAGCGGAGAATCAGGACACGGGTCTAGGGAACCAAGTTCACAATCGCACAACAATGTTTATCATTTAGTTACATTATAGTAAAAAAAAATCTTACTATTAGCAGTCCAATGTGGATGTACCCCCCCCCCCACACACACACACACTACTACTACTACCTACATATGACACTATTGTCAATCCACTGTGGATGTGCCTGAAATCATATACAGTACTTGTCTTATTCACTTGTAGCCTAGTCTAAAATTCTAAAATTGATGTGATTGATTTAAAACTTAATTAACTGATGTTTATAAATAAATAAATAGATCAATTAAATCAGTTCATCTAGAATGTTTAACAAATGTTCAGAGATAGTTAAAAAATCTTAAAACATAATTGATAATAGTTTCCTAAATTTTGTGGTTGAGGGAAGGACATTTATGTGCCTTGTTATTCGTTTACCACTTGAAAGCATGGTTATTTGGCAACCTACCCCAAGTGAAGTAAGCTGTCCATCATAGTTTGCATAGTGTTGCATTGGTTGTGTAATATCGTTCTGACCAATCCTAGTGCAAAGAGGCGTTAAAGGAAACCCCGTGAAGAGAGTCCAAGGGCTTGTTAACTGAATACCTGTGGAGACTAGACCAGTTACGAAGCACATGTTGTGTATTTTGAAGGATGAATGTGCCGTTTACTAAGGTGGATGCAGAATTTACAGCATGGTAACGGACATATTTCAGCTCTGAGTAAGTCTTCAGATATGTACATCTTTATAGTTTGTTTACCAGAGTTGGCACTAAAAAATTATTCTAACTGAAGCTAATCGCGATTAGTATAATTGCCTGCTAATGCTACTGATATTGACTGTAAAGTTGATGTATGTAGTTGCTGATGGTTAATGTGGTGATTATGTAAAATCTCTGTTTTGATAAAAATGAGTTTAAGTGATTTTGAATGTACACGGACTGACAGCTGTCCTGTATGTTGGTAGAGGAAAGAACAGAGTATTTCCTTGGATTTCTTGTTGTGGGTTTCCCTCTCAACCTTCGCCCTGCAGGACTCTCTTCCTAATGCTAGTCTCGAGTCGCCGGTGATTGCTGGCCATCACAGCCTCACAGTGGCTAATATGACATTGCATGGGTGACTGCACTTAAAGGTTGTGAGTACAGAAACCCTTGTGCATTTTATTTTGTTGCTTTCCTGGGAAAGTGAATCGGCCACATAGTTTTAGTCCTCCATGATCCTAAGCCATGATTCAGGCAGCATGCACTGTTAATATATATTTATTTATTTGTTTGAGAGACACTGGTTACTATTCTTGTGTTTAGTATTCTTGTTGAATTTGTGGTTCAGAAGACCTCTTATGATGAGTAAAACTCTTGGAAAACGTTTTCCCTCGCCCGGACGTGGGTCACCGGGGCCTCCCTCTGGAGCCAGGCCTGGAGGTGGGGCTCGATAGCGAGCACCTGGTGGTCGGGCCTGCACCCATGGGGCCCGGCCGGGCACAGCCCAAAGAGCCAACGTGGGTCCCCCTTCCCATGGGCTCACCACCTGTAGGAGGGGCCAAAGAGGTCGGGTGCAGTGTGAGCTGGGCGGTGGCCGAAGACAGGGGCCTTGGCGGTCTGATCCTCGGCTGCAGAAGCTGGCTCTAGGGACGTGGAATGTCACCTCTCTGGTGGGGAAGGAGCCTGAGCTAGTGCATGAGGTTGAGAAGTTCCGGCTAGATATAGTTGGACTCACCTCGATGCACAGCTTGGACTCTGGAACCAGTCTCCTTGAGAGGGGCTGGACTCTCTTCTACTCTGGAGTTGCCACCGGTGAGAGGGGACGAGCAGGTGTGGGCATACTTATTGGGTGGCCTCCCTCCGCCTTCGGGTGGGGGGACGGATCCTTACTGTTGTTTGCGCTTATGCGCCGAACAGCAGTTTGGAATACCCGCCCTTTTTGGGGTCTCTGGAGGGGGCGCTAGAGAACGTCCCTCCTGGGGACTCCATCGTTCTGTTGGGGGACTTCAATGCTCACGTGGGAAATGACAGTGAGACCTGGAAGGGCGTGATTGGTATGAACGGCCCCTCCGATCTGAACCAGAGCGGTGTTTTGTTATTGGACTTCTGTGCTCGTCACGGATTCTCCATAACGAACACCATGTTCAGGCATAAGGGTGTCCATATGTGCACCTGGCACCAGGACACCCTAGGCCGCAGTTCGATGATCGACTTTGTGGTCGTGTCGTCGGACTTGCGGCCACATGTCTTGGACACTCGGGTGAAGAGAGGGGCGGAGCTGTCAACTGATCACCACCTGGTGGTGAGTTGGCTTCGTTGGCGGGGTAGGATGCCGGTCAGGCCTGGTAGACCCAAACGTATTGTGAGGGTCTGCTGGGAACGTCTGGCAGAGTCCCCTGTCAGGACAAGCTTCAACTCCCACCTCCGGCAAAGCTTCAACCACGTCCTGGGGAGGTGGGGGACATTGAGTCCGAATGGACTATGTTCCGCGCCTCCATTGTCGAGGCGGCCGACTGGAGCTGTGGCCATAAGGTGGTCGGTGCCTGTCGCAGTGGCAACCCAAGAACCCGTTGGTGGACACCGGCGGTGAGGGATGCCATCAAGCTGAAGAAGGAGTCTTACCAGGCCTTTTTGGCTGGTGGCACTCCGGAGGCAGCTGATAGGTACCGGCAGGCCAAGCGGAATGCAGCTTCGGTGGTTGCTGAGGCAAAAACCCGGGCGTGGGCAGAGTTTGGGGAGGCCATGGAGAATGACTTCCAGATGGCTTCGAAGAGATTCTGGTCCACCATCCGGCGTCTCAGGAGGGGAAAGCAGTGCACGGTCAACACAGTGTATAGTGGGGATGGTGCGCTGCTGACCTCGACTCAGGACGTTGTGGGTCGGTGGGGGGAGTACTTCGAAGACCTCCTTAATTCCACCAACATGCCTTCCAATGAGGAAGCAGAGTCTGGGGGACATAGAGGTGGACTGTTCCATCTCTGGGGCCCCGGGGGTGGATGAGATCCACCCGGAGTTCCTCAAGGCTCTGGATGTTGTAGGGCTGTCATGGTTGACACGTCTCTGCAACATTGCATGGACATCGGGGACAGTGCCTCTGGACTGGCAAACCGGGGTGGTGGTACCCCTCTTCAAGAAGGGGGACCGGAGAGTGTGTTCCAACTACAGATGGATCAAACTCCTCAGCCTCCCCGGGAAAGTCTATTCAGGGGTCCTGGAAAGGAGGGTCCGTCGGATAGTCGAACCTCGGATTCAGGAGGAGCAGTGTGTTTTTTGTCCAGGTCATGGAACAGTGGACCAGCTCTACACCCTTAGCAGGGTCCTGGAGGGGGCATGGGAGTTTGACCAACCGGTCTACATGTGCTTTGTGGACTTGGAGAAGGCATTCGACCGTGTCCCTCGGGACGTCCTGTGGGGGGTACTCCGGGGGTATGGGATATCGGATTCCCTGTTAAGGGCTGTCCGGTCCCTGTACAACTGGTGTCGGAGCTTGGTCCGCATTGCTGGTAGTAAGTCGGACCTGTTTCCGGTGAGAGTAGGACTCCGACAGGGCTGCCCTTTGTCACTGATCCTGTTCATAATTTTTATGGACAGGATTTCTAGGCGCAGCCAGGGCGTTGAGGGGGTACAGTTTGGTGGTCTCAGGATTGGGTCACTGCTTTTTGCAGATGACGTTGTTCTGTTGGCCTCATCATCCTGCGACCTACAGCTCTCACTGTATCAGTTTGCAGCTGAGTGTGAAGCGGCTGGGATGAGAATCAGCACCTCCAAATCTGAGGCCATGGTCCTCAGCCGGAAAAGGGTGGAGTGCCCTCTCAGGGTTGGGAGTGAGATCCTGCCCCAAGTGGAGGAGTTTAAGTATCTCTGGGTCTTGTTCACGAGTGATGGTAAAATGGAACGAGAGATCAACAGGTGGATCGGGGCAGCGTCTGCAGTGATGCAGGCTCTGTATCGGTCCGTTGTGGTGAAGAATGAGCTGAGCCAAAAGGCAAAGCTCTCAATTTACCGGTCGATCTACGTTCCTACCCTCACTTATGGTCATGAGCTGTGGGTAGTGACCGAAAGAACAAGATCGCGAATACAATTGGCCGAAATGATTTTCCTCCGCAGAGTGTCTGGGCTCTCCCTTAGAGATAGGGTGAGAAGCTCAGTCATCCGGGAGGGGCTCAGAGTAGAGCCGCTGCTCCTCTGCATGGAGAGGAGCCAGATGAGGTGGCTGGGGCATCTATTTAGGATGCCCCCTGGACGCCTCCCTTGTGAGGTGTTCCGGACAGGCCCCACCAGAAAGAGACCCCGGGGAAGACCCAGGACACGCTGGAGGGACTATGTCTCTCGGCTGGCCTGGGAACGCCTTGGGATCCCCCCGGAAGAGCTGGAAGAAGTGGCCAGGGAGAGGGAAGTCTGGGCATCCCTGCTGAAGCTGCTGCCCCCGCGACCCGACCTCGGATAAGTGGAAGAAAATGTATGGATGTATGGATATATATGTTTGATAAGGTAAAACGTTGTGTGTGAAACTTGAGCTGCCAGTGATTTTTTACATTTTTCTCTTACAAGTATGACTAAAAGTACTTTTTTATCTAAAGACTTGTGTTGGTGTTAAATATTTACAGTACAGTACATCCAGTAACTTAGTTGGTTTCTCGGGTTAAACCATAGATGTTAAGCTATCGAGTGATATATATTAGGGTAATATTCTTAGTGGGTTGATCTTTATAAATATAATCATACTAAGTGGAGGCACCATCAATTCTTTTAAAATTTTGTGGAACAAATTATTGGAACACGTTGTTTTAACAGTACCCAGGTTACTGCAGTTAAAATACCTCTATAAAGAGTCCCACCCATAGTACTACCACATCTTTCTGGTGCCAAATACTAACTACATGGGACAGGTGCTACATAGGATGAACTCACACATCAGCCAAAACATTAAACCCAGTGCCAGGTAACATGGATAAAGTTAATTATCTCATTACAGTGGCACCTCTTAGGGGGCTGGACTTATTAGACAACAAGTGAACAGTCTTTTCATAATTGATGTGTTGGGAGCAACAAAAATGGATAAGCATAAGGATCTGATCAAATACTGTATGACAAAGCCCAAATTGTGATGTCAGAGCATTTTTAAAATGCCAGAACTTAAAAGCGCTCCAAGTAAGGAGAACCGGTGAAGCAGAGACAGGGTCATGGGTGGCCAAGGCTTACTGAAGGCTAGAAGAGCTACTGTAGCTTAAACTGCTGGAAAAGTGATCGCTTTCTCTGGTGGAAGGGAGTCAGAACACACAGTGCATGGCAATTTGTTGCATGTGGAGCTGCGAAGATACAGAGTGCTCAGGGCGCCCGTGTCCTCCACCAACAATGAACACGTGATCATCAATGAACACGTGAGCATCAGAACGGGACCACAGAGCAATCGAAGATGACAGCCTGATGTGATGGGTTAGAGATGGCACCAGGATGCACTATGGGGAGAAGGCGAGTGGGTGGAGGCAGTGTGATGCTCTGGCTGTTACTCTGACTCGTGTCACACCTACCTAAACTCTGTTACAGACCGAGTTACATGTTGCTCAGGAATGGTTTCAGGAACATCTCAAAGAGATGGAGCTGTTGACTCGACCTCCAAATTCTCCAGATCTCACAGGGGGTTTACATAATATTAGGTTGATGGCTAACGGTATGGCTAATAAGTGTATATGTATTTTTTTTAATAATCAGTGCAAAACTGACCTATATAAAATTAATTGTTAGGAAATATAGTGTGTGTGTGTGTTTGTGTGCGTGTTCCTCACCTGAGCGGTGCTCCAGGCTGCGAGCTGCCACCTCCTCCACACAGTCTGAGGGGAACCACCCGGTCCGTCCTCTGACCGTCCCCTCCCAGTATCCGCCCTCTCCAATACTTAGTACTAAAAAAAAAAAAACACAAAAAAGAAGAGGTGTGGTGTGTGTGTGTAGTGGTAACAAGAATCAAACAAATTCATAAATATGTGAACACATAGTCCATAAAGTGTAAATTATGCACACACACATACAGTACGTGACACACACACACACACACACACAAGCATGTGTGAGTGCACCTCAGCATCACATGTGACACATGCATAACATTTCATACACACTTTTGCCACACATGCATACAAACTTTTACACACACACAGACGCATGGCAACAGAATACATACACAGACAACGTTTATCCACACCTGAGGAAAGACAAAGGCACAAACGCACATTTAATGACATTTTCACTGTCCAAGGCATGATACTCAAAACCTTTAATTTGTTTACATGGAAACACACACTGACAATTATATGCACGTACACACACAAACACACCTTTGACTTTGTCTCCCTTATTGAGACTGATCTCACGCTCGCCCTGTGCTGTGTGTGAGCGTGTGGCCACAAACACTCGTCCCGGCACGGCACTGTACAGCCGCCTTCTCTGAGCCGGAGCTGCGCCCTGTGAACTGATGGAGCCCGGCCTGCACACACACACACCCACACACACACATTACATCTACACATATTTAGCATGATTTTGTGTCATTTAATCTAAAGATTCAGGTTGATTCAGTGTGATTTAGTTTCATTCTATTTAATATTTCAATGTAACTTAGTTTGATTTGATTGAACAACACTGAATCATTATGATACATTGCGAGTCTGCATCAGTGTAAATGTTTTCGTTTTATTTGATCTATTGATTCAGTGTAATCCACTCTAAATAGGTGTGAATGATTCGGAGTTGTTTAATCTGATAAATATAGTTGCAAGCAACAATGAGTGGAACCAAGCACCTTGTGCCAGCGCCTCCCAGGTGCACTACACAACCTGTACACTGCATACACACTATAGAGCTGATGTCAGCTTACTATGATGTCATTCAGTGTGATGTCACTCAATAATAATGCCACACAGAAAGTTATTGACCACTTTTCAGCATAAGTCTAAGGCATCGTCACGGCAGACCTGTTTGAGATATCAAACATTTTGCATCCTCATTGTCTTTAGATCACATGGGCCAAGTTTGGTGGCGATCCTATAAATTCCCTAGGAGGAGTGTATCAAAGTCCTTTAATAAAATATCTGACATCCTGTTGAGTTGAGCCATGGACATGCAGTGCGCAAGTTTTTACAGCTCGATGAGCTCTAAAAGTGTACTGAGTTTCGAGTGCATACCAGCAAGTGTGTATGAGCTATGCAGCAAAATCTATGAGGCATCCTAATGGCAGCAGATTCCATCCTGTCTGCCAATTTTCATGACTTTTTGAGCATGTTAAGACCCCACAAAGCTCCAGATGGTGGAGGAAAATATAATAATAATCCTTAGGAGAACAAGTGGGCCCTTCATACAATAATGGAGCTTTTCCACTGCATACAGTAGTACGGCACGACACGGTTCAGTTCAGCTCACTTTTGGGGGGTTTTCCACTGGGAACAGTACCTGGTACCTGGTCCTTTTTTTAGTACCACCTCGGCCGAGGTTCCAAGCTCGCCGAACCGTTACCAAAACGTGACGTGTAAACTCTGCTGGTCACTGATTGGCCGGAGAAAATCGTCATTACTGCGTCACTGAACTTGCGACACGAGACACAACAGAACCGCTATATTTAGAACAGCCAGAGAAGGATCGCACGCACCTTTTTGTATTAACCAAAAATTTTC
Source organism: Channallabes apus (assembly GCA_030522415.1). Taxonomy (NCBI): domain Eukaryota; kingdom Metazoa; phylum Chordata; class Actinopteri; order Siluriformes; family Clariidae; genus Channallabes; species Channallabes apus. The sequence continues at coordinate 33,817,888 of CM060121.1, forward strand.
TTTGGCTGCCATCAGCCTCTTTTGAAACAAACTCCTTCGTCTCGTTGTTAAAAACATCCACATGCCGAGAATGAAGAACACCATGCCGTCGATATGCTCCATTGTTGTGTGTTTGTTTGTGGCGCGTTTACGATGACGTCACGGCAGTAGAGGCGCCGCGACTATAACGACACGTGAATAATCCCGCCCACTCTAAAGCGTTACTACACTGCAGTGGAAGTGCAAACCGAGCCGAACTGAGCCGAACCGAAGTGAGCTGTACTGAACCGTGCTGTGCCGTACTATACAGTGGAAAAGAGGCATTAGACATTATAGGGCTGATTCATTCATTCATTCATTCATTCATTCATTTTCTATACCGCTTAATCATGTGTTCAGGGTCGCGGGGGACGTGGAGCCTATCCCAGGAGACTTCGGGCACTAGGCGGGGTACACCCTGGACAGGGTGCCAATCAGGGCTGATTCATAGTGCTTCAATTTGATTTGAGAATATTTAGCGTGACCGATTCAGTGTAGCTCAGTCTAATGATTTGTTGTGATTTAATCAGATTTAGTCATTTATTTAGTGCGTGAAAGCATTTGATTCTTTGTAACATAGTCTGATGCAATGGGAAGGATTCAGTTCATTTCTATATGATTCAGTGTGATTTATTGTTCCTGATTCATTGTGTTTAACTGGAATTCAGTGTGAATTCATACCGGGGTCCCAGCATGGTTCAGTGCAACCAACAGTTTGATTCGATGCGATGAAATCGGATTTATTAACTGCGTTTTATTGTGATACAGTCAACTGATTCAGTGTAATGCAGAATTACATATGGAGTTATTATGCACTTGCTTGGGTGTGTACGAGTTTCATTACTGTACGTGCTTCAGTATGATTAGTACTGCATGATGTATTAACTGACCAGAATTAAATCGGTAGGATTCAGTTCAGTGGAAAACAATTCTATTAGATAAGGTGTGACTGATTCAGTGTGATTGTTTATTGTTTTTTTTGTTTTGTTTTTTTTAGTTTGATTTGTAATTGATCAGTTAAATTTCATGTGTCATTGTGATTTGATGTGATTATTGAATCGATGCGATTTAGTGTAACTGCTCTGATACATTTCTGTAGTGATGTATGTAGTATTTTTGAAGATTCTGTACAGTTTATTAACAGTGATCATGTCTGTTACTGTGTAGAATTCAGCGTGATTCAGATGTTTGCATCTTGGTGTGATTGTTTTATAATATATGGTTGTTTACTAAGTTTGATTCACTGTGATTCAGTACATTTGACTCTCACCCCTGTCTCCGGCTCTGTCTGCTGCGGTCGTCTCTGTCTCCTGTTCGACCTCGGGATGGAGAACGTGTTCGGGCCCCCCGGGGACTACTGGAGCTGCGCAGTGTACCGCCATGTTTCAGACCCTAACACACACACACACACGTACAAACACATGGACAAGCAATACATCCTATTATGAGTTCAAAGTGCACAATTTCTCTTCTACATGAACAATTGTTCTCCACAGAGGTTCGCCCGTACTCCTCTTGTACCTGTACAGACACGATGCTGGGCGTGGCCGCATTAGGGAAAGCCAACCACTCAGGGATATTCATGCTGTTGTCGCTGTTGGCACGGAGGAACGGGTGCGGATGGGGCGGAGCCAGTGTGCGACCGCTCTCCCTCCTCTGGGGGGCAAACTTCGGTGACTCCAAAAATGGCACTTGCAGCATGTGCAAAATATTATGTTGGAAAACACACACACACACACACACACACACACACACACTTTTTAGAGTGAAAAAATTACCTGACCTTTAAAAGAACATCAATCAAATGAGAATCTAAAATGAGATTAGAATAAATACATATAAAATAACAGTTATAACAGTTTTATAAAAATATTATTGACCCAATCAGAATTCTTTTAACCAGGACAATACAATAAAATAATAGATGACTTGTGAAATATTGGTCACAATAATGATAAAATAAAAACAAATATGGCTTAGTGTTTTAACACAGTAATTAAACTGATAATTACATTTTATTCGTTTTTGTGATCATGTTTATTACAGTTCTTGTGAACCTTTAAAACGTTCCCTAATTTCGAGGTGAGAGCCGCGAGTCTCTTCAACTCACCCACATCAGAATCCCGATGATTCTTAATGATCTCTCCAAGCTCAAAATGTCCCGACATCACAGCTACCTGGAAACGCAAACACACATGAAAAAACACATCACGACAGACCAAGCGAAAACAAAACACTCTTAGAGAATCTAGAATCTTTAAGGGTTCTTCAGGTGTTCCTTTGGAGAATTAAAATATACTTTTGTTCAACTGATCCTTTTTTAAAAAGGATTCCTCATTTAGGAGGCTCAAATACCTTCAACCCCTTTTTTAAGTGTTTTAAAAACCCTGAAGAAAAGTGTACCCTCAATTTAAATGTAAAAACCTTATAGATTTTATACTCTCACATACATTACAGTACAGTTAAACTAGTTTTGTTGTACCGTACGTCCCAATTAGTTAGCAAGCTGCGGTCAGAGAACAGGGTCAGACAAGGGGCCAACAGGGGCAGCTTGGGGCCTTGAACCCATGACCTTCTGATCAATAACCCACAGAATTATCTGTTTAATGCTACCCCTGCTATATGCAGAACCCTCTAACAAAGTGTCTGCCTATCAGAAAAGGTTCCAAGTGCAACCCTTTTAGAAAACTTCACTTTTGAGTAAACCTTTAAAAATCCCGGAACACTCATTCAAAGATGATTTAGAACCCTGCTTTGGGTTCCTTTGCTGTCTCTATACATAGCACTCCACAGCAACAACAGCAAATCTGTACAAACCCATACCAACTCCTACAAATACGTACAAATCTTTACAAACCCACACAAACTTGTAAAACCCCAAACAAACTCCTACAAACACCTATAAACCCAAAGAAACCTGTACAAGCCTGTTCAGACCTGTAAGAGAATTATACATACCTGTTCAGACCTATTTAAACAAGCCCCTGCAGTCCTGAACATACACCCTTAAACATATAAAACTCCTACTGAGTCCATCAAACCTGTTGAAACTCCTACAAACCTGTAGAAACCTGTAGAAATGTATCCCTACAATTCCTACAAATCCATATGGACACCTACAGTATAGAAAACTACACACCTGTATATATGTACTCAGACAAACACTTGTAAATACCTAGAAAAATTAAATGAACCCCTATGGATACCTGTAACACCCAACACACCTGTACCCACCTGTACAAACATGTACAAAGACTGACACACCCCTACAACCCTCTACATACTTCTATGGAAAGCTGTAACACATTACACACTTGTAAACCTGTACACACCTATATAAATACAACATACAAAAATCTCCACCATGCACCATCTTTATCTAAAAAACTGTAAAGCATCTACAGGATGTATACGGTATTACGGTAAAACCAGTAAAACCATTTTAAGGACCCTAGAACCCTTAATTATCCAATTAACCTTAATGAGCTTACCTGCGCACATACTTTATACTCTTACCAAATAGGTTCTCCAAGGGCTCTAAAAGGGTTTGTTGAACAGTTAATGGTTCTTATTCTCTAAGAACCCTTGGGGGGGGGGGGGGAACACTTTGTTGTAGGGTTCAGTATAGAACATTAAAGACAGAAGAGATCTCCGCACAATCTTGGATTATATTTGAGTTCTTCTTTACCGGTTCCTGATTCTCCACAGTCACAGTATCTCACCTGAAATGGAGTTTGTCCGCTGTGGTTCTTTATGTCCTTGTTCGCTCCGCGGTACAGCAGGATTCGTGCGCAGCTCTCCTGTACAATGAACACACGGTGATTGTGAAGAAGGACAGTTTCATTTGTGTGGCTTGTCATTTATGAGGGTGTGGCCTTGCCAGATGTTTTTTTTTTTTTACACAAATTAAATAGCACACTAATCCAATCGCTGAAAATCTTTAGTTTAGCAAACTGAGCTAACAGTATTAGCTATATACTTAGCTTAATGTCTACAGTACTGGCTTCTTTAGTGAAATCAGTAGCTTGAGGTATTAGCAGTTTGCTAATGCTGATGAAAATTCCTGGAAAATGAAAGTAACTAACTTGTATAAAAGTTCCCCAGATTTATATAAAGTAACTTATATGTAAGTTACCCAGATTTCTGAAACTTATCCAGAGGAATTAAGTGTATATGAAATAAAAAGTCAACATTTTGTTGACTTTGTGTAGAATTACTGCCACTAATTTCAATTTAACATGTTGGTTGAGAAGATTAAGTAAGTGCCATTTAATTTCTGGTCACTTGGGTAAAAAATTAGCATCAGATTGTTGTAAATTCTATTTATAACCGAGTGCACCTTGGAGAACCATCGACAGTAAAAGTGTTTTAGACACACAGTAATGAATGTGAAGGGTTGCACAAGAAAAAATAACTGTGTATGTAAAGATTATTAATGTAATTTTTATCAGTTTAAAAGTTTGTAAAATCTCTTAAATTGTGTTAATTGTGTTCAAAATGTTTGGTTAGTGGTTAATGCTAAACGTAATTTCATATATATTTACCAGCAAATCTGCGGTAAATCTTGATGTCCATGATGTCTATGTCCAGTTTTCATTGCCACTTCCACCTAAGCTACAAAACTTAACAATAACAGTGTGTGCTAGCTTGCTAAATTGCTTTACTCGGTTTTTAGCTAGCCTTAGCCGCTCGTGATCTCAGATCGGACAGACGAGCAGACGAGACTTTACCTTGTTGTATAGAGCGCAGATGTGTAAGGCGGTGTTTCCTGAGGCGTTCTGGGATGAAGAGTCCGCGCCGTAAAACAGCAGATGCTCCAGATGCTGCGAGTTTCCATTTTTACACGCCTGCAGGAGAACCGAGGAGGAAAAAGAGCAGAAGGATGGGAACGAGCGGGACGGGGAGAACATGAGGATGAGGACAAGAAGAGAAGAACCCAGAGCAGGAGAAAAAGAAGGAATGATTCCAGTCAGGAGGAAGGATTGTGGAATAATGAAGTAATGAGCGAGAGCGAGAGAGAGAGAGAGAGAGAGAGAGGATGGAAGAAAAATAAATTATTCCAGTCAGAAGAGGAGTTGTGAAATAAAGAAAAGGAGCGAAATGAAGACAGAGAGAGAAAGTGAGAGCAAGAGGGTGAGCGAGTGAATCCATGAAAAGGAGAGACAAAGAAAGAGAGAGAAAGAGAGTAAATGAAGAGACAGAGAGACGGAGAGACGGAGAGAACAGGAGCGAAGAAAAATAAGTGATTCCATAGTTTAGAAATAAAGAAATAGAGCGAAATAAAGAGAGAGAGAAGACAGGGGAGGGAGGGGATAAAGTGTGAGAGAGTGAGAGAGCGAGAGAGAGAGAGAGAGAGAGAGAGAGAGGAGCAAATAATTTCAGTCAGATTTGTGATTGTAGAATAACAGAAAGAGAGAAAGAGAGAGACAGGATCAAATTTCTCAAAACTTTGACATCTTCATTAATTAGCGACTGAATGCGAGAGACAGTGTGAAGACGGTTTGGAATAGAAATGAAACAACACACACACACACACACACACACACACACACACACACACATACACACACACACACACACACCTTATCTCCTAATATCAGGATGGTTGCAGTGTTACCTGATGTACACCTCAGTTCCCTCTCAGTGCTTTAAAAAGACTTCAGATTATGTTCTAAAATGAAAAGCAGCAGAATGCTGCGCTCTGATTGGTCAGGAGGTGTTCAGTAGTGCAGCTTTATATTAATGTGCTCGCTCCGATATGGTCCAGTTTCCATAGTAACGAGTCATTCATGTTGATCTGTTCAGCTGATGATTCACTGATAATAACTTGATAAAAAGGTGTTGAATGGTCGATGTGTGGAGAGATGATGGTGGAGCAGATGTGGAAGGAGTCTCCAGTTCCAGTTCTTTGGAAACTGACATGGAACAGAAGCTGATTTTCTGAAATGTACTTTTATTCCATCAATATTGGTCCATTTTAGTTTGAGACATTTTTCTCTATATATTTAGAGAGAAAAATTACTTTAATAGTGAAAAACAATTAATGAGTTGCGTCACTTCACTTTATTTCATGTTAAGTCAATTAAAAAAAATCATTATATTAGACTGCTTTATTTCCTAAATTTATTTTTGAAAGTGTTTTGCATTTTGGATCAGAACCAGCTGATCAGCAGAGCGCGTGGTTACTCTTTGTGCACCACAGATGTGCTGGGTCAGGTGATTAGGTCAGGTGATCAGGTCAGGTGATCAGGTCAGGTGATCAGGTCCTACACCTGCTGTATAAAAGGCATGAATCTAGTCTTGAGATTGTGAAGTGGGCGGAGCTTCGCCATAGGTGCTGAAAAACTTTATTATGGCACAATGACACTACAGTTTAGAACACAACATGCATTAAATGATTTTATATAAAAAATTATATTTTAATTTTTTAAAATAAAATTACAGGCCCTTACAGGTTCTAGCTTTACTGTGTAAATGTATAAATAAATCTGTTTCAAATACAAAAAAAAATTTTTTATAACTTGTACGGATATTAGGTATAACCTGAAATTACCTTCGAACAAATCAAAAATATTTTCTTTGCTTGTCTGTTATTATTGTTATAATAATTTTTACTATTTTAGCTAATGTAGCACTGAATATTTTGCATTTAATTTTGTGTTATTTATGTTTTTTTTTTGTTTTATACATTAATTTATTACTTTTTGTGACTGGAATTTTAGCAACACATGACGTCAGAAACTTAGTTACAGTATTTATTTTTACTAAATGATATTCACACATGATGTGACAGTTTTACACATTTACGCATAAAGTAGTTTTTATTGTTCTTTTTTTTTTTGCAAGAGAACATCATATACAGTGGAACCTCAGATTACGAGCATAATTGGTTCTGGAGGTGGGCTCGTATTCCAAAACACTTGTAAATCAAAGCAAATTGTCCCATAAGAAATAATGGAAATTCAAATTATTTGTTCCACAGGCCAAAAAAATAAATACATAAAAATATTTAGCGCAAAATATAAAGTAAAAAAACAAATTAACCTGCACTTTACCTTAAAAAAAGTAAAAATGAATCCAAGTATTTCCATTTATGCGCACAGGTGTGTGTGTGTGTGTGTGTGTGTGTGTCTGTGTTTTTTTCTCTCTCTTGTGCTGCGGAGCATGTTATGTGTGTGTGCGTGCGTGTAATTTGACACCATGCCGGTTGTGTGTGAGTGAAGCATGGCCTCTCACTTCACACACACAGACACACACACACACACACAAACACATTAAACACGAGAGAGAGAGACAGAGAGAGAGCGTGTGAACCGTACGGTGTTAAATTACGAGCGGGCACACACATAACACACATACTCTGCAGCGCAAGAGAAAGAAACACACACACACACAAACAGATGTTGATTATACCAGTAAGTGACGAGCACTAAGACCCAGCAGAGGAGACGATTACCCGCAGCGCAAGAGAGAGAAAAAACGTTGGCTCAGTTGTGATCACGCGACGATCGTCGTCAAAACAAGAAGCGCATGCGTGATACATGATACTCGGTGCTCGTAAACCAAGACAAAATTTATTTTAAATCTTTCTCGTCTTGCGGAACACTCGCAAACCGCGTTACTCTCAATCCGAGGTTTTACTGTAGCTCCAAAAAAATCTAACACAGAAATGTGTGTTTGTTTATTTGTTTGTTGTTAGATATATATATAATGAAAGACAGGATGATGGGGTACCTTTTCCTCTTTCCAGTCGTCCTCTGATGATGGAGCGACTGATAAACTTGATGGATGGATGGAAAAAAGAAAGCGACAGAGACAGGTCTATGCATGCAAACACTCCATGACAGACATGATGTGTAAAATGCGCACACACACACACACACACACACACACACACACACACACACACACACACACACACACACAGATACCTGGTGTGTCTCGTCCCAGCCGTTCTCGTCCCTCACTCCGATCTTGGCTCTGTGATAAAGCAGCGTCTCACAGCAGGACGTGTCGCCCCCTGTCATCGCGGTGTGGTACAGCGGCGTCAGGCCTCGACGGTCTTTATAGTCCAGAGATGATCCCAGAGACAGCAGGGTCTACCACACACACACACACACACACACACACACACACACACACACCTTCGTAAATATAATAAATATAATGAATAAAAAGGATACATGTAATACAATTAATCTTAAAGACATATTCAGCCTTTTAGTCACATTTTCAGTTCTACTTCCTCCAAATCCATTTGGTGTGTGTGTGTGTGTGTGTGTGTGTGTGTGTGTGTGTGTGTGTGGGTACCAGCAGGGCAGTGTGTGCGTGAGCTCGGACGGCTTTGTGCAGAGGTGTGAGTCCGTCTTTGGCCCTGAAGTCAATGTGAGCTCCGCCCATCACCAGGACCCTGATGACCTCACCGGCTCCCGGCTCACACTGTACCGCCAGCGTCAGGGGCGTCTCTGTAGACGGCACACACACACACACACACACACACACACACACACACACACACACGTTAATGTTCCTCATGACTTCACTCGGACACACACAGCTAAGAGAGCGGCAGCACGCACACACACCGTATCTGATGTTTTTGTGAAGGGTTGTCACTTTATTTCTCATCCTGAGGCTTTTGTCTAGGAAACATCACTTCCTAGACAGTTTGTGCCACCAGTAAAACTACACACTGTGTCTGTACGTCTGTACGTCTGTACGTCATGATCTTCTGTGGTTTGGGACGTTTAGAGAAAAGTGACACAGTGCAGATGCAGACACGACAGATTTACAGAGACGAG